>CAUYUJ010018282.1:227199-257199 GCA_963575745.1 Prorocentrum cordatum | reverse complement strand
GCATGTTCTGACACAGGGTGCTTGGAAGGGAGGGGGGGCGACCAACGTAGCAGAGGGTCGCCAGATCCCATTGCTCGTACAGCATAGCGGCAACAAATGTTGGCGGAGATGCGGCAGCAATGTCGAGCACGCGTTGGGTCTGCTTGGCTCTAGGGACTAGCGGCGACTGCAAACGAGCAGCTGGGCCTCGGATTATCCCTGAGTTTTCAGCGTGGATGTAATCTGAAACTCTGACCGTTCTGGGATCACTCGAGCGATCCAGGCCCTGCACGTTTCGGCCAGCTCGGGGCAAAAGGAATGGGGAACACTTGGGCGGTATCGAATGAAGCGCGGCATAAGCTGCAGCAAGCTGAAACATGCGGATGAGGGTCTTCGAACCCGAAATGACAGCCACCACGGCTCCGAGGTTGTCAACGCAGGCGCGGGCCGCTCCAGGGATGGGGCGGCGAAGCGTCTTGGCGCCTTCTGTCGAGTCTGCTGCTGGGCTATGTCTCTTCTGAAAAGTGCCCTCGAGCATCGCCAAAGACCGGTCGGGGGCAAGAGCGCGCAAGGCGCCGTTGCCAGGGCGCCCATGCACTATGTCAGACAAGATATGGAAGAGAGGCAACAGGACGTGTTTACCATTACAAAACACATCACATTAGCGTCGATGACGCGCGCGTAGAATTTGGGGTGGTAGGGGTGAGACTAGGCAAGGCGTGGGCGAAGTCGAAACTGACGAGGGCAGGCAAGGCATGCGGGGCGCACTCGCGCATCGAAGCCGCTCTCGCGTACATGTCGAGCTCGACCATATTCGTGCCGCGGTTCCGTCCTCGAACGAATACACGCTGCAGTTGACTGCCGAAACTTGGGATCTCACGCGAAAGGGGCCATAAGACGGCAACCGCACTCGCCTTCGCGTCCGCGTTTTGACCCCGGGGGGTCTAGTTTGAGCGGCGGGGCGCATGATGCCTGTGGGGTCCCCGTCGTCTTCGCCTTCGGGAATGGACGCTTTTCGAAGATGGTTGAAATCATAACTCATGTATTGCCCATGAAGCACCACCACATCACCGTCGCAATACCAGTACTCTGGGCACCACGGGGGTGATATAGCCAAGCAGCAGGAGGGGGGGCATCAGGGCCTGGGGCACTGTTGGAGGCCTTCTGGAGCACCTTAGTTATGGTATGCTGAGACGGAGCAGGGAGGTTCGTGAGGGCCACCTTCGGGCCGTACTTATAAACAAACTCTGTAGCCTTCTGGATCTCTACCTGCTTCGGGCTGAAGACCTGGCTCCAGTGAGACGAGAGCGCAGCGAGCGTCGTATCAGGAGCAGCGTGAACTTGGCCATCGCGCCGCATTCCTTGCAACACAAGCCAGCGATCAAGAGGTGACTGGAGCCTGGCACGCTTCGCCAACCCCCGAAGACGACCTCGGACATTCTTCTGGATCTGGGCCGGGTCATCGGCGTCCAACGTCGAGCGTGGCGCAGCTTGCTTCTGCACCGCTAGTTTGTGGCGCGCAACGTTGGTCGCCATCTGGAATTCGACGGGGTGGCGAAGCCGAAGAACAGAGCTAACTTCATCAATCTCAAGAATGCCGAGCAAGACGGTGACTCGCAACAGGGCGGCGTTCCAAACGCATATTTTGTTGTTAGAAGGCCCTGGATATAGACTTGTAGACGATGAAGTGAGAAAGGGTAGATTTAGGTTTTTTTAAGATCATGATGTTTCTCGCGCGCTGGGCCGCCGCCCTCGTCGCCTTCTTCTGAGAGGCGAGCAAAACTGGGCCAGTCGCGGAGCGAGACCCCCGCCCGCGCGCGCGCCCAGTCGCGAAGCGTCACCCCAGTCGCGGAGCGAGACTCTCCACCAATCGCGGAGCGAGACCCCAGCCGAATGGAGGAGGCGGAGGGGGTGGAGGAGGCGGGGGCGGAGGAGGATGAGGAGGATTACGGTGGGATTGTGCTGCCCTGCGCTGGGGGCCGTTCCTAGACTGGGGCCCGGACGAGGAGGGCTCAGCTCCTGCACACGGCCAGTCCGAGCTACAGGACAATGCTGCACAAGAGTGCTTGGCCCGTGGTCGGGTGACACCCCTCCCACGACCTCCCGGGTGACAACCAGAAGCGGCGCTGTAAAGCAGAACTCATGCATGTTCTGGTTTACAGCGCTGCGTCTTTGGAGCCTGCCTCCGCTGGGTCGCGTAGCGGTCACAGCGCTGAGAGAACGTGAGCAGCACGGATCACGAGCTTGTTGCCCGCGCCGTGAGGGCTTCGGAGTCATGCCGCTTCGCTCAGTCGGATCATCCTGCTCCAGAAGGGGTTCCCGTGGGTCTTCATCCACTCCGCCAGCCGCATCCAGTCGTGGCCACGGGGGCGCCCGCCCCCAAAGGGGCGCCGTCCCCCACCCCCCCCGGGTCATCGCGAGAGGCGACTCCAGAACCCCTTGACTCTCGACCCTCAAATCCCCGATCCTGCGGCGGCGGTGGCGGCGACGACGACGACCTCCCGCGACGACGACGGCGATCTGACACGACCTTCTACGACCCTACAGTCATCGTGCTAAATACCGAAAGGAACGTTCGTGAAGGAGCGAAGGGGCTCTTCTGGCCACGATGGGCCTCGGCCACGACTACGTTCCTCGACCTAGATCAAAGGAGCCGGGTCGAAGGTGGCACTCCGACTTCAGGCGGCAGCCGAGCCTCTGCTGACGGGGCACAGCTGGCAATCCATCACTGCGCTTGCTGCGCATCGAGGCCCGACGCGCGCTGGCCTCTGGCAGGCGATGCGGCGAGAGGGCAGCGCTGGCGACGGCGCTGCCGGCTGACGTGCCCCGCCGCTTGGACTGTGGGCGACGGCAACTGCCGCTGATGACGCAGGCACGGGGGCCGCTCGCTGGGCGCACTCATCTTCGCACACGCCACGGCGACAACGATGGCGACGACGACGACGACGCCCTTCTGAGCCTAAAGTTGTTCTTGTGTCAGCGTCTTGGCTGTGCGCGACGCCGACCTTGAGCGATGGCCCACGCGCAGGCCGCGACGGTCTGCTCCTGGGCCCGCCCGCTCGGCGCGCCCGCGGGGGGTGCAGCAAAACGAGGGCGGCCGCGCCCCGGTGCGACCCCTCAACGCGGGCGGCCTGAGCGAAGATGTCTGCGCCGCCTCCGTCGTCGTCGTCGTCGCCGTCGTCGTCGTCGTCGCCGTCGCCGTCGCCGTCGCCGTCGCCGTCGCCGTCGCCGTCGCCGTCGCCGTCGTCGTCGTCGTCGTCGTCGTCGTCGTCGTCGTCGTCGTCGTCGTCGTCGTCGTCTTCGGCGGCGGCGTCCGGCGGCGTCCGGCGGCGTCCGGCGGCGTCGGCGTCGTTGTCGGCGTCGCCGAGGTGGCGTTGTCGTAGCGCCGTCGCAGCGCCGTCGGCGTCGTCGTCCCCAAGGGCCTCCAGAGTTCTCTACGAAGGTCGCAGCAGTTGCGCTTCTGTGGAAGCCGAACTCGGCTCTCCAAAGACACGCCGTTCCCTCAGCCCGAAGCGCTCCGGGGCCCGGGTCGATCTTCGAGCCCTGCGCCGCTCACCACGAGGGACAGACCGCAGGGTCCAGGCCAAGGAAGGCCGCCCCCCCAGCGGCGGACTCTCGGGCCGAGGCGTTCAGTGGCCCGGGTGAGTCTTCCGAGGGGCAGGCCGCAGGGTCCGGGCCAGGGGAGGCGCCCCAGCCCAGGGGTCGCGCCGCCGCGAGCCACGCAGCTCTCTCAGGCCGAGGCGTGCAAGGGGCCTGGGTGCGTCTTCCGAGGACAGGCCGCCAGTTCCGGGCCCAGGGAGGCTCCCCCCCCGGGGGCGGCGCGCCGCCGCGAGCGGCGAGTCGTGGTGGCCCTCCGCGACGAGCGCGGCGCCTCCGCGCCGGCGGGCGTGCCGAGGCTCCCCCCCCCTCGCGTGGTGACGGGCATCGGGGCAGAGGGTGCCTGGGCATCGTAAGGCCGGGAGGCAATGCTCGTGAGTGGGAGCGTTAGGGGCGCTCGATGCGTCGGGGAGTGGGGGGGGGGGCAGAGGGAAGGCCGCGGCGACGAGGGCGCCTCGAGTCGGCAGGGGGGGGGGGCGAATTGAACTCGATGGCGGCGGCGGGGGGGGGGCACGGCCCAGGGGGGAAGCATCGACCTGGAATCGGCGACGCATCGCCGACTGAGCGGCGATGAGCCCCCGATAGCGAATCCGCACGTTCCTGGGTAGGGCGGGCTATCGTGCCCCTGTCGGCGATCAAGGGGCGGTTGGGGGTGGTCGATGGGTGCCACCCTGAGCCAATTCCCCACCTAATGCTGCCCCTGACCCTCGGGGCCTTCCTGGGCCCTAGGGCCGTCGAACAACCCCTCAGCTACACGCAGAGGTGGCCCTGTGCAAAGTGTAACGTCTGGTGCGAGATCGGCTCGGAAGGTGTTTGGCCACCCTCAGGGCCTTATCACGGCGGCGCGCCGAGGGGGGAAGCAACAGGGGGCAGGTTTTCTCAGACGGCGGCGGGGCTTCGTAGAAGGCCTCTGGCCTTGTGGGGAGCCCCGGAGACCCCTGTGGCTCTGGAGGAGGCCTGGAAAGGTTCTCAGATGGCCGGGGGCCTTCTGAGCCTTCCCATAGCCTTCCCCTCTCACATGGCCTTCCCCTCTCCCATAGCCTTCCCCCTCTCCCATAGCCTTTCCCTTTTCCATAGCCTTCCCCCTCTCCCCTGACTGAGCCCCCTCCCCCATAGCCTTCCCCCTTTGGCGCGCCGCCGATTACCGGGCCCAGCGGCCGTCCCCGGGCAAAGAGTGGTCTCTTGTGCGCGGCCTGCTCCTCGCTACAGTGCGACGCGCAGCAGCGGCCTGCGTGCTTCTGGGTTTGGTCCCCTCGGCGGCCCTCGAAAGTCACGCACCAGAGGTCACTCTGGCGAAGGGCCACTCTTCTCACGTGTGTCCGAATCGGTGACAAGAGCACTAGATACGAAAAGCCTGTCCTGGGGAAGGGGTCGCAACCATCTGGGCGTCCGCGCTGTCACCAAATCACGGCGTCGGGGGCATGTATTGGCAGGGCCGCTCTCGGCGGCGGGGCATAAAGAGACTGCTGTCTGACGCTTCGTCAACCGCGCGACAAGCAGAGGCCACGTCCACTCAGCGCGCGCCAGTTCGAAAGTGCTTCGCTCTTTTTTCCGTGCCATAACGCATGAGGTCCAGTGGGCGGGGCTGTGAAAGCAGGTGTGCGCACACCAATGCGAGCGTGTGCGCGCGCTCGCGCGGCTGGGTGCACCCTGGCGCCGTTGACCGACTCTAACCCGGGGGGCAGCCTTGGAAAGGACATGGATGAGGATGAAGGTGAGGATAAGGGTGATGCTGGTGAGGATGAGGATGAGGACGAGGACGAGGACGAGGATGTTGCTGATCATGATTACGTTTGTGATGACGCTGCTGATGATGATGACGACTATGCTGACGATGATAATGAAGGTAATGGTGGTGATGGTGATGTCGATGCTGCCGATGACGTTGCTGCTGATGTTGTTGATGATGTTGCGTATGAGTATGATGATTATGATGATAATGCTGATGCTGCTGATGCTGATGCTGATGACGCTGATGGTGCTGATGCTGAATATGCGTATGGTATGATGATGCAGATGAAGCGGATGATGTTTACGATGGGACTCCTGCTGGTGATGATGATGATGATGATGATGATGATGATGATGATGATGATGATGATGATGATGATGATAATGAGGATGATGATGTTGGGGACGATTGTGATGATGCTGATGGAGATTATGATGATGTATTATGATGGTGGCACTGCTGATGCTGCTGATAATGATGATGAGGATGAAGATGATGACGATGAGAGCAGGAGGAGGAGATGCAGCAGGATGATGAAGGGATGAGGAGGAAGAGGAGGAGGAAAAAGGAGGAAGAGGAGGTGATGATGATGATGAGGAGGAGGAGGAGAAGAAGGGGGGAGGAGGAGGAAGAGGAGGAGGCGGAAGAGGAGGCGGAGGAGGAGAGGGAGGGCGAGGAGGAGGAGGAAGAAGAGGAGGAGGATGAGGAGCAAGCGGGGGAGAAAGAAGAGGAAAAGGACGAGGAAGAGGAGGATGACGACCAGTGCAAAACCTAGGTTCACCAACGATGTTGGAACACACCTCTCTCCAATCTCCCTCTTCATAGCCACCTACAAAAGTTTCTTTCTACTGGGGGAACTGCCTCGTTGGAGGACAACCGTTTGAATACCCTGACGAATGCTAAAGCATGGTTCTCGGGATTCCAACGCCACGGATCAACCTGACTGCTGCGTCTTGACGACCCTGAATCGTGCCAGGACGCCATTCCTGGGATTTCACTTTGCGAAACAACGTAACCATTGCACCCTCATTGCCCTGAACCCTTCACTTCCAATACACCATTCCTGGTGGGCTGCTCATTGGAACCCGTGAAACTCTTGCACATTGTAAGAATGAATGTGCGCGGCGCTAATGCGACAACCACATTTTGAAAACCTGCCGCCCTCAATCCGTGAATCTCTGGCACATGTTTGAAGCGAATACGCGCGGCGCTAAGGCGAGAGCCACATGTTGAAAACCACTCGCTCTCAGTCCGTGAACCTCGTGTACATTTTGTTGTTTAAACAAAAAACGAATGTGCGCGGCGCTGAAGCGACAACCACATTTTGAAAACCAGCCGCCCTCAACCCGTGAAGCTTTTGCACATGTTTGAAACGAATGCTCGCGGCGCTAAGGCGAGACCCACACATTGAAAACGCCCCGCCCTCAATCCGTGAAGCTCTTGCACACTGTAAAAACGAATTTGCGCGGCGCTAAGGCGAGAACCGCATTTTGATAAGGTGCCGCCCTCCATTTGTGGAGCTGCTGCCACATTTTAAGCTTCAGGGTTATAATTGTTAAGGAAGTCGCACACGAAACTCCAGGTCCGCCCCAAAAACAGGCCTCGGGCTATGAGAGGAAGCAGTTATGTATGAGGTAAAGGAATGGAGGAGGAGGACGAGGAGGAAAAGGAGGACGAGGAGGAAAAGGAGGACGAGGAGGAAGAAGAGCAGGAGCAGGAGGAGCAGGAGGAGCACGGTGACCAGGAGGAGGGGGAGAAGGAGGAGGAGGAGGAGGAGCAGCAGCAGCAGGAGGAGGATAAGGATGATGATAATGATGAGAAGGGAGGGAGGGAATGAGGGAGGGAGAAAGGAGGGAAGTGATGGAAGGAGGCAGGGAGGGAGGGAGGGAGGGAGGGGGGAGGGAGGAGGGATGATGGAGAAGAAGGGAAGGAGGAGGGAAGGCATAGGGAGGGAGCTCCGAAGAGGCCCCGTAAGAGAGGCTCGCTACCTTGTGAGAATGCGAGTCCCTATGGGTCAGTGCGGGGGGAGCGCCTGTTGGCCCTCTCGGGTGCCCATTCCATGGGGAACGTGCTGGGCGAACAGGGCTCCCAAGCAGGGAGAGGAAGACGACGCGACCTCATCTCAACCACACAGGGGAGAGAGGAGGGAGGGAAACGGGGGGCCCCTTCGTGCCAAACTTACGCTGGGGGGCCTCATCAATTCTGCCAAAATCCTGCCGGGCCCACGCTTCTAACAGAGCCCCTCCCTCTCTAGACTCAGTTCGTTTCCTGAACGTGCTGGTCGAAGTCCAAACCATGCAATATAGTGTCCGACACAAGTCCTGTGCTACAATACACTGCATCCAAATTCTCAGCATTAGTCAAAGTGACCTCTGAAATACCCTTCCACTCGGCATGTATGCAGGGGCGAGCAATACCATTAATGTCACGGCGTGTGAGAAGCTTCCATATCTGTGATGCTGGTCCTGTCCTGCTGTCGTTCCACGGGAGGCAGGGCCCTTGAGGAGAGCGCTCTAGTGGTCTCTGTGGAGCCCTCGTTTTCCACTCGTCGTCCCAATTGCGTGGTATCCATATGAATTTGTACCTGTCGGTGCTCCAGGGAAATACGTTTATGTCGGTGCATGCTCCGCTGGCCTGCACTCCGAGATGCCCGCGCCAGTGCGGCCGCGGGCGGAGGAGGCGCACCCCTTCCTCCTCGGGGGCGGCTCGCCGCCGAGCGGTGGGCCGCACCTAGGGCGGGGGGGTTGCGCTGGCCCCCGACTACAGAGCTCTGGCTGCGCGAGAGACACGCGCGCGCCGCCCGAGGAGGAGAAAGAGGAGGAGAAGGAGGAGGAGGGATGAGGCGGAGGAGGGGGGTTTAGAAAGGAGGGAGGGGGAGGCGGAGGAAGCGGAAAGGAGAGTCCGAAAGGCAGGGAGAAGGGAGGGACCCGGGGCAGCGAGGCCGCAGAGAGGACGGAACCACGGGGAGGCCGAAGAGCGCCGGGGGCCCGGCACTGGATGCGGGCGGACCCGAGCATCGGCGGGGCGGCGGCGGAGCGAGAGGGCAGCACGCAGCACGCGCTCGGCGGCCCATGGATAGGCCGCGCGGGTGCCTGGGGAATGCCTGGGAGCTCCTCGGAGCGCTGGCCCCAGGAGCGCTCGTGCCTGGGAGCCCCTGGGAGCTTGAGCGCGGAGAGACTGGGAGCTCGGGAGGGCGCCTGGGAGCGCGCGGAGGGGTGTCCGCTGTCGCTGTCTCCTTCCCTGGGGCAGGCCTGGCCCTGATTGACACGGCCGAGGCTCCTGGTTCAAGGGCGGCGATGTCTGGTCCGATGGCGCGAGGTGCGGGGCCCACGGCCGACATCCAAAGCTTGCTGCCAGCAGGCATGCAGCCGTGGCCGCCTCGCCCATGAGGCCCCAATCGAATGGGAGGGGCACGCCACACTCACGCCTTGCAGCAAAGCCCCTGGGACACGTCCGAGAGGGAAGACTGAGCCTTCGGCTTCCTCAAGGACCCCCCCCCACAGGGGGCAGTTAGTAAGGTCAGGAGCTTTTGCTCAGCGTGTCGCGGCGGCGGCCCCGGCGAGGGGAGGCTGGACAAGGCTCCGATCACTGGTGCCTCGGGAGATGGGACGAGCTCAGCGTTTCACGCCAAAACAGTGTCAGGCCAGAGCTGGCGGCGCGACACTCTAAGCAAACGTTCCTGAGGTCTCCGAATTCTTCGTCCCCTCGTGTACAGTGCCTGGGGATGCAGTGGTCCATGGACCCCCCCAGCCGCCCCCGCCCCGCCCCCGAGGCCGCAGGCCAACAGGTGCAGCCCACAGTGGCCCAAATACCCACCCAAGAAAACGCGATGTTGGCGTGTACGCCGGTCGGAAGGAGTAGGTCGAGGCATGAAGTAGGAGGGCAATTGATGCAGATTAGGCCTCAGGCCGCCCCCTCAAGATGGCGGGCAAAAGGGGGGCCCTTCGATTCTTGAAGTGGGAAGGCGCTTCAAATGTATCAGGACATAGTATCCTCCAAATGCGCACTGTCAACGTCCGGACAGCACAGCCGCCTTCTGATCTTGCCCGGACAAGCACAGGACGGCCCAAACACCTTCCGCTGACAGCACCGCGCCCCCAAGATGACCCAACCACCCCAGACGGCCCCACACAGGTCCCAGGAAGCCCTCCAGAGGCCCACCCATGTTCCTCCAACAAGGCTTTGGTATCAAGCACAACATTGAAATCACAAGTTTTGCCTCGCTATTCTGCAGGAAGTTGGCAGGTTTTGGCACCCTTGAGGGCCCCGAGATACAAGACGATACCCCCCCCCCAGACGGATTGCGGAGTCTACGCGCTTCAAGACAGCCCCCAAACAACGTAGTATCGACCTCTAGGACGACCGAGGACTACCTCAGACGTCTCGCAAGAAGGGCCACAATGTTGTACATTCATCGTCTAAGATACGCAGGGCCCCCGATGCCAGGGACCCTTCGGCGCTCTCGCGCAATCCCAGGGCTCCTCCGCGTGGTCCTATCTAGAGTCTGGGGAAGGTTCTTGGAGCTCGAGCTTCCATCGCGCTCCTGGGTGATCCCAGGGGTGCGTCCTGGAGCCGCATTGGGGGTCTCAGGCCCTCCGGGCTGCCCCACGAAGTGGAAATCTTCCATCACCTCGAGTCTCGACGTGATTTCCCCGTTCTCGCTTTCTCGGTCTTGAGAGCGCCCAAGACGACCCAAGAGACCTCCAGGATCGTCGTAAGGCGGCTCCCAGGGATCCCAAGAGGGTCTCAAGAGGGTCTCCAAGGCAGCCCGACGAGGGTCCCCACAAGCGCTCCACCGCCAGACCACTGGAAGCAGTTCCTCTAAGATGGAGCCGAGAACCCCCCCAGAAGCACTCCAGAGGTACCCGGCAGGCCCGCGAGAGGTCTCCGATATGGCCTCAACGGGCTCCCAAAGGGCTCCCAGGAAGCCCCTAAGGAGGCCCCCAATAGGCCCTGAAACGAATCCCAAGAAGCCCGCATCCTAGGGAATTGCGTTGCTCCCGGTCATGCTCAGAATGCGCCTCGCGCCCACGACCCCGCCGCGGTGGTGGGATAGGATAGGCCGAGTGCCACTATATGTTTTTCCCAACCATCCTGTGGTGTTGGGTTCTCGTTTTGAAGAGACGGTCCCCGCGTTCACTCCTCCTCCTCCGCCTCCTCCTCCTCCTCCTCCCGCTGCCCCCTCCTCCCCTCCCCCCCCCTCCTCCCGTCATCCACCTCACTTTGGCACACCCCTGACACGTTTCGTGGCCCCAGAGGGAACTCCACCGAAGGCCCCAGTGGGGGTGCCCGCATGCGTCCGCCACACCGAGTACAGCGCTTCGTGGCCCTATAGGGAGCTCCACCGAAGGCCCCAGTGGGGGTGCCCGCATGCGTCAGCCACACCGAGTACAGCGTTTCGTGGCCCCATAGGGAGCTCCACCGAAGGCCCGAAGGCCCCAGTGGGGGTGCCCGCATGCGTCCGCCACACCTAGGACAGCGTTTCGTGGCCCCATAGGGCGCTCCATCGAAAACCCCAGTGGGGGTGCCCGCATGCGTCCGCCACACCCAGTATAGCGTTTCGTGGCCCCATAGGGAGCTCCACCGAAAATTCGCATACGTCCCGACCATTCGTCCCCCCCTGCTCGCACTGCCCCGCGCCTCGTTCTTCCTACAGCGCGTTGCCTATGAGAGCAAAGGGTATACCGCATGCGCTATTCGGGGTCTCCTTCGTCTCATCTCCATCGCGGTTCTCGCAGCTGCATATGGTTGGGGCTTTCGTCAAGCCAATTGCCTTTGCGTTTGCGTCCGCCCTCGGCCATCACCTTGATACCTACGTACATTTACATTCGCTTCTAAGGCCGTATGTGCACTTGCCTTTGCATTCACCTTGGCCCGGCACATCAGCCTGACGAAGGGCCCAGCCCTGTGCAACTGCGTGTAGCAAGAGTGCGGCCCTCTCTTCATAGACTGCCCTCAGGCACTGCCCTCCGCGGGGTGGCGGAACAATAATTCAGAGGCGCGAACTCGCAAAGCTCCCTGTGGGGCACGGTCCGTGCGAGATGTGTTCCGAAATGGGCAGGACGACCCCCCGCTGGTGCCGCAGACGGATCCCCCAGTCGGGCACGCTCCGCGTGAGCTGTGTGCCAAACTGGCCAGGGGACGCCATGCGGGCGTGCCCACTGGGGCCCTGGGTGGAGCTTCCTGCGGTGCACGATCCGCATTGTAGGTGCGCCGTAATGGGCGCGGTGCTGCCCTATATGGGGCCGTGGGTGGAGCTCCCCGTTGGTGAGGATTCGTGTGATGAGAGTGCCGCAATTGGCGCGGTGCCGCCATACGGGCGCGCCAACTGGGGCCGCAAGTGGAACTTCCTGCGGGGCACGATCCGTGCAAGGGGTGTACCGACATGGGCGCGGTGCTGCCAAATGGGCGAGCCCACTTGGGCCGTGGGTGGAGCGGGGCACGCCCGCGTGATGGGTGTGCCGAAAAATGGGCTCGGTGCTGCCATGCGGGCGAGTCCACTGGGGCCCTAGTTGGAGCTTTCCGTGGGGCATGATCTGTGTGAGGGGTGTGCCGACAGGGGCGCGGTGCCGCCATGCGGGCGCGCCCTCTGCTGCCGTAGGTGGAGATTCCTGTGGGGCACGATCCGTGCAAGCACGAGCAGGCAGCGGCTGGCAGCGGCATGAGCAGCAACGTCACAGCTGCAGCATGAAGTAGGCAGCGCAGCAGCAGCAGCAGCGGTAGGAAGGGGAGGGATGGGAAGAAGAGCGAGTGAGGTTGGGCGCGGCGTTGCGGATTCAAATTGTACCTGGACTTTCACGTCTACTGCAATCGTGCGGGCGGATGCCCAACCAGACCGCCCTGCCATGGTTGTGTCGAACAACATAGCCGGATGTTTTGTACCGAAGGCCCACGACGAATGTTCCTGGACGCCTCTCTGGGGACATTGCTGGAGAAGCAAGAAAGCCATATTCCTGGAAACCGCTCCTGGGAACAACTGGAGAGGGATATTTGTTTGCAAGTGGCGGAGGAGATGGTAATTACGTCACGAGGTGCTGGAACTCTGGGCTACTTTTACTCGACGTCTTCGTCCTGCGTTTCATCTCTCTCACCAGGTAAACTTTGTGGGTCGCGCGCCCGCGATGCGCGACGCGCGGCTCTCTCCGCGCCTTCGAGAATGTGGAGAAGGGCACCTGTGGGGGCCCCAGGATGCGAGGGCGTGATTCTCGTTGTATCCTAGATTTGTGTTGCCTTGGACTGGCTCTGCCTTACAAGTGGCGTCGCGCCTCGAAGACACACCGAGCTGAAAGACGGACAGAGATGCCCGCGCACGACTTCTCCTCGATTCCTCCCTCGCATCGTCCTCCTCCTCGGCCCCTCCTGCTCCTGGCCTGCCCCCCGCATCCTCCTCCTCCCCCGCATCATCATCCGCTCCTGCTCCTGGCCGGGCCTCGCCCCTCGCATCCGGAACGCAGCTCCTCCTCGACTCCCCCCTCGCACCGTTCTCCTGCTCTGCCCCTGGCATTCGCCCGCGGGGGTCGCGCCTGCTGCCCCCGGCGGGGCGTGCCACGTGGCCTGCTCCCCGGACCCGGCTGCCGACATGGGGGCCTGCCTGGACGCGAGGGCGGCCACGGCGGCATGGGAACGGGCAACTATGAGGTAGAGACGCAGTCTGGCCCAGGCCCAGGAGAACACTCTCAGTTCTGTGACGATATGCCACTTGTTCAATCCAGTCGTCTTTTCATTCGCGTGAGCATATGGTGGTTCTTGGGCCCCCGGATCATTGAAAACGGACCCCGGACATAAAACTTCGCCCAGTGAGAGGGTTGGGACTTGCGGGGGCCGCGCATTGAACAAGTCACATCTTCGGATGTCTGGGTTTGAATGCACTTGATGAAAGATGGGGCTCCCACCTGGGGGGATGTCACAGGGATGGCCAGTGGGCCGCTCCTCTTGCCCGGAGATCTCGCACCCTCGCTCGATCGGCGTGTTTTCTGATAGCTGCGCTGGGCTGCAAGGCCGTTGGAGCGAGCAGCTCCAAGGCCCGCAGGACTTTCTCCCACAACTTGGGGACTCAACGGAGGACTTCCCCGCCAGAGCTGTGTCGAGAAGCTGGCACGCCGCTGCGGGGGACGACGGACGCACCAGAAGATCTGATGCCGTGTTTTTTGTCAGCCCGCGCCCCCCCCGAACTCTCGGCACCTTCCAGAAGACAGTCTCCCGTCCAAAATGATGTTATGGCCCAGGAGCCCGAAAAACAACCCCCTGTAGGGAAAAACTTGGGAAAACCTTCGTGCTGATGTTTCAAGGCGTTGGAGGTCAGAGCAAGGAAGGGAGGCACGGGTGAGGCAATAAGACTGGAACTGGGGGGAAAGGCGCGGCGGGGGGAGAGGGAGGGAGGATGTTGCAGGAGGAAGAGGAGGAGGAAGAGGGGGAGGAGGAGGAGGAGGAGGAGGAGGAGGAGGAGTGGAGATGGACCAGAACAGACCCAGGATGCAAAAGCGATGCTGCAATCCACCCTTCCGTTCCAAGTTCCCTCCGCACGGGTTTTTGCAAGCGTCTCTTTTCGCTACAAGATTCGCGCACCATGCAATGGGCCTGCCATTCAGATGAGAGCCCTGGTTTGAAATATTGCATTGCGTCCTTCTGGCGACGTGTAGCGAACGCGACCAGGAAGGATAATTTTTGAACGAAGTGACCAGCGAGAACTACATTTGAAAAGGATCCGCCCCCACCCGTGAAACCGTTGCACATGTTTACGCTTGTGGCTTTACAGTTTCAGGAAGTAGAGCTCAGGCGGGAACCTCATGCTGAAGAGGTACTGACCTACATCCGTGTAGCTGTTGCAAGCTCGAGAAAAGAGTGCGCGCGGCGCTGCAGCGAGAGCCCCATCTCGAAAACGAGCAGTCTTCCATCTGTGCAAATGCTGCGCGTTCCCAACTTCAGGAGAATACACGGTTGAGAAATATCAGACGAAACCCATGGGACCGGCCTACGGGCTCGTCTAGTGGCGCGACAAGGATGGGTTGCTTATACAGAGAGGTTGTTTGATTGATTGCCTACTCCAGTAAGCTAAATCTGGTAGCCACGCCCAAACTTTGAGGATGGGAAACGACGGGCCCAGAAAAAGAGAGCGAATGGCAGTTGCGGGGAAGGGAGGGAGGCTGCTGCTCAGCCCAGCGCCAGGGTGGTGCACGGGAACGCCCGACACACAGGGACCCTGGGCATCTCCTTCCTCCTCCACCACTCGATGAACAAAGAGCCTTTCATCGTCCACGGCGCGCAGAGCTTCCACAACACGCCGCAGGGAACGTGAGGGCCAGTCAGTAGCGGCACAGAACTGTGGGCCATCTGTCCCAGCGAATAGCTGTTCAGTTTCCTCTCCCTCCGATCGACTGGACATGGGCACGTCCGCACTCCCACGGGCCCCAAGTGGGGTGGAACCCTTTGCCGTGATCAACTGTCGAGCTCTACCAGAGGCTGCTGGACTCGGCTCCAGGGGCGAGACTTCTGGTAGGGTGGCAGGCCTTTGCGCGCCCGCTGCAAGGCCTGGAACTGCCTAGGGAGAAACTTCAAGGGCAGCAACACAACCGACCAGGAGGTTGACCAGTCGCTGCTTGGGCTTCGCACCGCAAAGGCCACAACAGACACACATTCGCCCTTGAACCACACCTTATGAAGAGCAGCGAGCTGCTGCCCTGCAATGAAGGCAATGTGGTCCACTCGCACATGCGGCTCATCCATGCTGCTGTTCCCAGAAAGACGACCAGTGGGCCCCGCAAGCTCTACAACTGGGCGACTACCAGGAGGCAGGGCCTTCGGTGAACCTCATGAAACGTGTGGGGTGTGTGCCGAATCGGGTGCGGGTACATCCTGCGGACCCTGCCGTAAAGCTATGAGGCAAAACGGCCAGGGACAGAAAAGGTGGCCGAGGATTATATCTCCGTCGACGACTCGAGAAACTGCAGCTTAGCTTCCGCACAAGGTTCCTTGATGAGCCCTGGGGGGATGAAACGAGGCCCCTCCCCTGCCACCAGGAGGGGATGTCGGTGCATTATCTAACGTGTCGAGAGCGATGGGCGCTAGCATAGGGCTTAACCTGGCTTGTTCTTGGACGTCCTCTAAACGCGCATGCTGATTGACCAGAGTGCTGCTGCCCAGAACCTGCCTGGATTCACGCTCGAAGCTTCAAGCGCTCAGGAATGCTGCCGCTATGTTTTCTTTCTATGCCGTTGCGATCTTCAGCCTGGAAAGTGGAATCAAACTTGAGAAACCGATGTGCTCCCTTCGCAGATCCTGCTAGCGAGTCTTGCAGCAGCTTGCGCCAGTAGGCCCTTGAGGCCGCTGAAGCCCCGCGCGCAAGCTCTTGTCCCAGGCAGAAGGCAAGACACCTCATCTCCAACCATCCGTCCACAGGAAACAACAAGGCAAACGCTGCAATCAACCCCTCCAGTGGCGCAACCCCTCGAGCGCGGCTTGATGCTTGTCATCATGAGGAAAGGGGAGCTCGAGGAGGGGGAGCTTCAAGATCAGGCCGTTCAAACGCACAAGTGTGCTGGGTCTTGGTCGTGAAACCGCAGCGCCACCTAAAGAAGGAACAACATCGCAGACCTTCAGACCGGCGCCAAGCTGAACAGCTAACGCCACCCAGCAGCGCGCGTGCCTGTTACCGAACTGGGCGCTTCAACTTCCTTGGGAAAGAGCGGCGCCGCAGGAAGGCGAGGCAGCTGGCCCAAAAGAACATGTTGCAGAACGACGTCCTCTTCTATGCTCTGGCTGGCTCGAAAAACCTTGGCCAAAGCCTGTGAAGGCAGCCAATGGAGAACCGGCCCTTTGTTAGGTGGGTGGTGCAGAGTAGCTGGGGCGCAGAGACGTTGAACCGAAAGGGCCCCAGGTGCCGCGCACAGATGAAACTGCAAACCCATGCGCTTGCCCCAAGGGGCCGTCTCATCAAGGCCAAGAAATCCCACCAGCCCTCTGGGTGCAGATGGTCTAACGATGTGTTTCTTTCCTCTTCCAAAAGCCCCTCTTCCCCTTCAAGGAAGGGCTCACCCCGTCCCCTACCCCCTCCCGTGGACCTGGACGGGAGGGGCCGCGATCGGTCAGAGGGTGTTTTTTCGGCCCCTGGGAGGGCCAATTTTTGACATCCCTCACGAGGATCGTGGCCCCCGAAGAACCTCGATTTGGAACCTCCCTCCTTCGATCGATAGTTTCGAAGATGGCCCCAAGAGGCGCTCCAGGGCTCCCAAGAGAGGCCCAAAAGGGCTCCAAGAGGGTCCCAAGAGGTCCCAAGAGGCACCCGAGAGGCCCTCAAAAGGCCCCCGAACGGCCTCAGAGAGCTCAAGATGACTCCAAGATGGCTCAGACAGCCTAAGCTGGCTCAAGATGGCCCCCCAAATGCTCCAAACCGCCCCAAAACCGCTCCAAGAGCGCTCCAACAGAGCCCCAAGAAAACCCCAAGAAACGGTTTGCGGGCTCCTGAGAGGGGGAGCTGAGTTGGGGACCCCACCATCCTGTAATCGATGACCTCCAAGATGATCCCAAGAAACATTCCAAGGTTACCAAGCGGGTTCCCAAGAGGGCCCCCCGAACTCCCAGATAACACCACCAGCACCAGCAGCAGCAGCAACCGCAATAATACCTCTAGATGGTTCCATGCGTCCTCGTCCGCGTCGTCCGCATCCTAGTCCTCGAACTCCTCGTCTTCGTTATGATCCGCGTCCTCGTCCTCTTCATCCTCGTCCCCCTCCCCCTCCCCCTCCTCCTCCTCCTCCTCCTCCTCCTCCTCCTCCTCCTCCTCCTCCTCCCCCTCCTCTTCCCCTCGCCCCCGCGCGGCGCCCAGAGATGGCCCGAAGAGGCCTTCCAAAGCCACGCCAGCCGCGCTCCCGAAGGCCTTCCCTAGATGTATATCTTCGTCCCTTTCCCGTTCAGTTCTGAAGGGCAGGGTTTGTGAATGGGCTGCTGGGGGTACTTCTCCCGTCGCGGCCGCAAGCGGAAGCGCAGGCGGCGGCAGGTGAGGATCTTTTCTGATCGCGACCGCAGCGACAAATCGCTCGGCGTCAAGTCAACGCGCAGCTAACGAGCAGCGGACTAAATTAGGTCCTAAGCGAGCAGGAGCGGACTACTCTGCCACTCAGGAGGCGAAACCGACGCTGAAGACCAAGTGGTACACGCCGAAGCCGACGAAGGCCAGGATGAAGGCTTCGATGCGCACCAAAATTGCGAGGTAATTAGCACGTTACCATGTCCAAGAAGAGCACGGCGACAAGTCAGGCGGCGCGCAAGCGCTCGACGACCACATAAAGCGAATGGAAGGCAAGGCGAACACCGCGGCGGGGGGTCGACAGCCGGCCAGCGACCCATCGGGGGCGGCAGAGCGCAGTGCCACGAGCCACCGCTCACGTGAGAACGGAGCACGTCAGGCGTAGTGAGGACGCGGGGCGCGATGATCAGGGGGGCGTCCACCAGCCAATGCGCGTCCAGCCGGCGAGGCGGCCCGGCGGCGCAAGCGGCGCGCTCTGAAAAGAGCGGTAACCCTAGGCAGAGGCGCCGGCACTCAATCGCGGAGGCGACGGCGCGGGGGGCCAGTCGAGCCTGGCGGCCCGCGCCGCAGCGGGGCCGCCGGCACGGGTGCGCGCGCGCCAGCGGCGGCGGGGGGCGGTGGGCCACTGGGCGGGCCTAGGCCCCCCCCCCCGGCCGGGAGACTGCCGCGACGCAGGCCGCAGGGCGGGGGGGGGGCAGGGCGGGGAGGGCCAGTGAAGCGACTGACAGTCGCGCAGAATTGGAATCGCATGGGGGAAGGGCGCGGGGGGCGGGGGCAAGGGGGCGGGCGGGGGGCGGACGCGGGGTAGCAGCTGACAGCCGCAGAATATGTGAAGTATCCGTGGGGGGCGGGGGCCAGGAGGCGGGCGGGGGGCGGGCGCTGGGCGGCGGCGGCGGCCGCAGAGAGGAGCGTGGGAAGCACCGAGAGAGCAGATGGGGAGTGGTGGCAGGAGGCGACTGACAGTCGCATAATGGCGGGCGACAGCCGAGAGGGGCAGACGGGGTGAGAAGCGACGAGCGGTCGCCTGGTGGTGCAGAGAGGAAGCCGGGAAGCGTCGGGGGCGCAGCCGCTGGTCTCGAGGTGCAGGGCAGCACTAGGCTGCGTGAAATGTTGTCGCGAGAGTCCAATCGACGTCAAGGAGCAGAGCCTCGTCGATTCTCATGGGGCGGCAGTTGTGGCGATGCCGCTCGCGGAGGAAGCGCCTGCGTGAGTCGGGCTCCTGCTTAATAGGGTCGGCACAGCTGTAGCCAGACTTGGTGGGGTGCTTGACAGTCCACTGGTGCCAGATCCCGTTGAAGTATTCCCCGAGCTCCTTCTGGAGCGGCTTCGCAGTCTCGGCCAGAGCCTCGCCATGGGGTGGGGGGAGCTGGGCCCGCTCCAGAGGGCGTTCGGTATATGTATAGGCCAATGCATGAGGGGGTCGACCAGGTCCTGCGAGGGGTCGGATTGCGCGTGTTCGTAGAGGGGGGCCACGGGGCGGACTGGGGGGTTGGGTTGTCGTCGGGGTAGGAGGGTGCGTGGGCGTGCGGGGTCCGACCCCAGCGCTCGCTGGCCGCCCAGTTGGCCCAGCCCGAGCATCCGGACCAGCTGCTGCTGTAAGGGCCGCTGCGGCTGGACTCGCATTGCCGACGTGGGCGGCGCTCACTCCAGCCCTCGCCCCAGCCGCACTCGTCCCGTGTCGCGGTGTCCGACCAGGGCTGCCCCGGGGTGGGGATGCTGGGGGAGGGCGGGGCCCTGCGCTCGGAGGGGCAAGTCCTGTCCGCGCAGCTCCGGAGACTCGCTAGGGTCGTCCGCTGGGGATGCGGGGCTGCAGGGCCTGGTTGTCGCCTCAGGGCTGTCGGGGGAGTCGACTTGCAGGACAGGTGGGCCCGAACTGGGGGGCGGGGACAAGGCGACCGGGCCCCTTTTCGCACCCGGGGGGTGGGGCGAGTCGGGCCTCAGCGACCTGTGAGTCAGCCACAGAGGTGTCAGAGATGGCATCGCCGTGGGCAACTGTGCCGTCGCCCCTGCTGGTGGGAGGGGGGCCCGCTGCACTAGGTTTACGCGGGGGAGACGTGTCCTGGGGCACTGCGCCGGCGGCGGGGTCTTCGGCGACTGGGCTCGCCAGTTGCGGGTGGCTGCCTGCTGGCGAGCGGGGGCTGTCCCTGCAGGCGCGGCGAGGGCTGGCCCCACTCCGCGCGGGCGTCGAGAGGGAGAGCGGCGGGTTGCCCCAGTCTGGTAGGTCATGCGAGTGGCCGGGAAAAGTGTGGAACTCAGCGGGTGGGTCGGTTGTCACCCTCCGCTCGTCGTGGACCTGCTTCCACCAATCTTGTCGCTGTGCCCCCTGGTGGGGCTATCGTCGAGCTGCCTGCGTATTTCCTGCGTGTACTCGAAAGGGCAGTCCTTGGCCTGCTCGTGAAACGACCCGGAGGCAAGCATGTCGGAGTTGACCTGACTCAGGAATCCCACAAGGGCGCTCAGCGTCTGGCGGAGCGGGGAAGAACCGCGCAGAGGCCATTGGTTGGCGTGCTGGAGCCATTTGGCACGCAGCGGACTGTCAGGGGAGCGGACACAGAGGTGTGCGACCACGCGGGCGGCAGCGAGTCGCTGACCGTGCCGGGAGAATTCGGTGGGGAGGTAGTCCGGCGCGACTCTTTCGCCGCAGATCTTCTTCAGGAAGGGGCGAAGCGATCGCGGATACCAATTGTCGGGGGACACGGCGCCCTCGACGTCTCTGCCTTGCACTGCAGCAAAGTCCGTCCAGAGGTCGCCCAAAGTTGGGTCCAGGTCGCGCAGGAAGTCGACCAGCCCAGCCTCGATGGGCTTTGCATCCGGGCGGTTCAGCCCGTCATCGGTGGCAGCCTGCAGGTCGTCGATGTCGCTGCGCGCGAGCGCGGGGCCTTCGGGGGGATCAGCGCGTGGAAGTAGGTTGCGTATCTCCGCGGCACCGCGCAGCGCGGGGGGTCTCCCGTACTGGTCGGTGGGGAAGAGGCCGAAGGGATCGCCGCTCTTGGTGAACGCGCCAGACCTTGTTGCAGAGGCGCGGTTGGGTGCTAGCTCGTGGGCCTGCGATGGCTCGTCGGGCAGAGGGGGGGCGGTGCGCGGCTTCGAACTGGGGGGGCCAGGGCAAATCAGGTGGGTGTCGCGGTCAAAGAGGGCCTCGACGATGCTGGGCCGGACGCCCCATGCGTGGACGAGGCGCCGGCGGCGCATCCACGTTGCATCCCGCCTGATCCTCCCATGCGGGGAGTCCTCCGGCGCCTGCGCCACGCCCCCCCCCTTGTCAGCCTTCCGCGCGAAACAGCCCAGCGCAAGGGCTCCGGCCTGCCAGAAATAAGCAGGGGTCCCGGGGGGGCAGCCGTCGCGCGTCGCAGTGTGGCGACCTGTCTCCGATGCTGCATAACCGAATCTACCGTCTCCCAGCCGGGTAGGCGGCAGGGTGGCGCTGGCATTCCTTGGCACCTGGAGGCCCGTCGGTTTCAACAAGTATTCCTCGAGGACACCTGGGCGCGCGATGGGGGGCAGCGCCAGGTGCGCGTGCTGGGAAGCGGTCGGGGGTGAGGCGTCCGCTGGAGGGGGCCTAGTGGGGCTTCTGGCCAGCGCGAAGGCTTGCACCTGCTCGTGGAGGGCCTCCCCCGGGGGAGCTCGGCAGCCTTGCTTTTCTATGCAGTCCAACCCGCTGGCGTGCGCCTGCAGGCGGTTCTGCGCCAGGCGCGAGCGGACGGCGTCGTTGAGCCACGTGCCCTCGGTGTGCCTGAGGGTACCGAATGTCGCCAGGGGCCAGGTAGCAGGGCGTCTCGGCCACGCTGGGAAGCGGGGCGGGGGGCGGCGCCCTGCCCAGGGGGGCCCGACCGAACGAAAAGCCACCGCCGAGGAATGTCAGCTCCGAGGGGGCGTCGTCGGCACCTAGGCCGCTGTCGCTGCCTGTGGGGCCACGGCGCAGGGCGCAGATGCTGCATTCTGCCCGAGATAGGATGCCAAGGTCGGCGGGCTCCACGATCCTCTCCAGGACCCGCATCGGGGCTTTCAGCTTTCACGGAAACTTCTCCACATCGGCGTAGGTAGTAAGGCATTCCGCTTGTTTGGCGGCGGGGTGGCGGTGAGCGACAACCACAAGCTTGCCCGCGAGGGCGATCAGGAACTCGAGTCGGCTGCGCAGCCGGCGGAAGTCAGCAAGCGTGAGACCCCATGATTCCGCGAACCGAATGCGAGAGTGGGCGTGGTCGTTTTGCCAAGGGTAGCAGATCCCGAAGATGGCCTCCAGGGTGTCTCCAGACCCGGAGGGGTCTGGGAAGGGCCAGAGGTGCGCGCGTGGCTCGCGCTTCATGAGCAGCATAATCATGAGGGTGCAGCGGGCCCTCTCGGTTGTCATAATGTGGTCGTCGGGGTCGAGCAGGTCGACTCGGTGCTGGGCTGGTTCGTCGTGGCCCTGCAGTGAGCCGGTCAAGGTGTCGAAACCGGGGTAGACGAAGTGTCGTGGGCAGTGTCTGGTCGCGGCGGACCATGCTTGGGGGATCTGGTGTGGGAGCTCAGCGGGGGTGCAGCGGCCTCTGTTCCGGGGTCGCCGCGTGGTTCTTCCCTGGACGCGCGGGCGCGGGGGAAGCTCGTCGGGGCAGATCTGGCACCAGGGTGGCCCAGGTCATGTTGTAGACCAGGTTGCCAGCGTCAAGTTCGAGCTCCACGTCGAACAGGTGCCCCAGGTGGCTCCAGGCTTCCCGATCGAACTGGGCGGGTCGGGGGGGGCGCCATGGGAGTTATACTTGCGGGGGTGGGGCCCCGCGACAAGGGAGAGGGCCGCGGGCGGCGCGGGGCCGGTCAGGAAGTTCTCCAATGCTGCTTCCATCTGACGGCCGTGGTCGTCCCAGCGGAAGTCATCGTCTGGGAGGAGGCTGAAGTGCGCGTTGAAGCTCTTGGCGTGTACCTACCTCCTCTTGGCCACAGCCTGGTCGATCTTGACCTCGGCCTCGCCCGCCTCGCCGGCGGCGAGGGTGTCAGGCCCAGGCGGGGCCCGCGCGGCGAGGTCGTGGACGGGGTCGACGGAGGGGTCGGTCAGTAGCTCAGGGCGGTTGCCGGGGCTGCGGCTGGGGCGGGTGCGAAAACGCACCCATGGGCCTGCGAGGCGCCCGTAGTTAGAAAGGGGCCGTAGCTTGGAGTCGGTCATTGAGGCCATCGCGCGGCCGTCCCCCATGATCACGAGTCCGCGCCTGGCGCGTGTCAGCCCAACGTTGACTCTGTTAGGGTTGTCCACGAACCCCCGCGCGCGGTTCGAGTTAGACCGCGCAGTGAGAAAGATGACCAGGTCAGCCTCGCCGCCCTGGTTGGCGTCGACCGTGGATAGGGCGAGCCGCCCCGAGGTTAGATGCTTGTGGGCAACACGGCGGAGGCCTGGGTAGGCGTGGTTCAAGCCGTTGACACCCGAGGGCAGAAGGTTGAAGACATGTCCCCGTCCTTGCCGCTCGGGAGTGTAGTCTGGGCCCGCGGGGCTAGGCGCCGGGTCCGCGCACGTGGAGGCCTGAACGGAGGCCGCGGGTGAGCGGCTCTTCTGCGGGGTGGCTGCAGGGGGGGGGCATCGGCGCTGTCCCGGCGGAAAAGGCGCGAACAACTCAACCAGCTATTTGCCATGGTCGCTGAGCAGAATATACAAGATCGCTTTGGTTTTACTTCCTACCTCACAAGTGCGGGGCACGCCGAGCATATCTGACAGGCCCAGCCTTGAGCGTCCAGGAAAGCGTGTGAACGTGACATCTGAAACTGGCATTCCAGCCTCCATGATATCTGAGATCACAGCGCAATCTTCTGCCATCTACACCCGTGTGCAGGTGCACAGGCACAGTGGTGGCAGTCGCTCCATGCGGGCGGAGCGCGCAGAAGAGCAACCTCGACGACGAGGGGGCTAGCTTCCAGGAAGAAAGGCGGAGGGAAAGGTCAGGGAGCAGGAGGTGGGAGCGAACAACAACCATGGCGCCTGCTGCGGTGTCTGCTGCTTGTGCACTGTGAACCTCTGGAGATACAACCTTCCACCCCGTGGAATGTATTTCCGTAATCATTGCCCTAAAGTCTGCTGCCTTCGACCGGTGCGTAGCGATGATTACTAGATCTGCTTGGGCGGACCTGAATCAAGTAACCTTCCGGCTGAATCAAGTCTTGGCTCTGGCATCTGCACTGTCCAGGCCTGGGGGGGGGGGGCGACGTCAGCAGTGGTTGGGCCCCCTGCGTCCGCGCTAGGCGAGGCCCCGGACTGCTCAGTAACACCTGCTGCTGGCTGCCCCGCAGCATCCTGTTGCGCCCGCGGCGGCTGCTCGACCCTTGCCCCTGCCCCAGAAGTGACTCTCTTCTTCTTGGACAGCTCGGCATGGCGGTTTGCATGCTCCTTCTTTTACTCGGCTCTTGGAATATCCTTGGGCGACGTGGTGAGCAACTCTTTAACCTTCCGAAACTGCTCAGCCTCAAGCTGCTTAAAAGTATTGTGGCCCTGATCACAGAAAGCATATGAAAGCATCGCTGGTGAAGTCGATAGCATCGACGCGCTTGGTCTCGATCTTGAAACTAGGTTCGCTGTGCAACAACTGGTGCACATAAATGATGCTCTTCGGCGGCTCAGGAAGGAACACACGCGCTGCCACACCGCGCGCTGCCCGTGTCACCCTCTGTTCCGCCTCCCGTTCAGCTTGAAACGCCAGCTCAACACGGACGTCAGCAGCTTGCAGTTGCTTCTCAACCTTGAGACGGTGTTCGAAGGCATGCTGTAGAATCTTGCTCGCTGCCCCTTCGCCGCCTCAACTGCTTTATATTCGCTCCATGACATAAAATATTTAGGCTGGGGCTGCTTGGGCGCCCATGGTTCTAACAACAGCCTGGCCTGAATTTCTGGTCGCAGCTGACCGATTGCATGCAGCTCCGTCAAAATGTAGGATGGCAAGGTGCAGACTGGCTTGTGATCTCTGCGGACACCTCCGCTGGACTGTGGGTCACCTGCTGGGCACGGCAGCTCACGACAGTGGACGCATGTGTGTGTAACTTCTTGGGGATGCGATTGTAAGTCCGGCGTGAGCATTATGGGCACCCCGTGAAGGGAGGGCATTTGCTTCTTACGACATGTTCCAACACGATTGCCAACAAGAACCACATTGCTCTCCCAATCGCCGGTGTCCATCTCCGCCAGGGGTTCAGTGCGCGAAAGGCTCCTCTTCTGCCATGTGGCTGCGTGTGTGCTCATGACAAACACTGGAGGAGTGCGAACGATGTACAGTGAGAAACTCACCACTGGGAGAAAACATGAAATACTAGGACCTCCTGAGCCAGAACGGCTTGAATCCCTCTACGTATAAAGTGGAACGGCGGAGGAGGAAGAGGAGGAGGAGGAGGAGGAGGAGGAGGAAGAGGAGGAGGAGGAGGAGCAGTAGGATGAGGAGAGGGCGGGAGGAGAAGGAGGAAGAGGACCAGAACAAAACCTCAGAAACATCAGCGATATTGCAGTAACCCCTCCGTCCAAGTTCCGTTGGGGTAGGTCCGTACAATAATTTATTTTCCCAGCGGGAAGTGCCCCGTTTGAAGACAATTGTCCGGGAATCCCCAGCCCTGCCAAAGCACCATTCCTGGGTCTTTAACACTGCGAATCAACATTTTTGTTATCCCGACGGCCCTGAATCGTTCCAAGGTGCGATTCCTGGAATTTCAACACCACGAATCAGCGATACTGTTGCGCCCTGGCAGTCGTATACTGGGCCGGGGCACTCCCTAGACGTTAACCGTGGGACTCTTTGAAATTGTTGGGGGCGTTTAAAAAATGTGTGCGGTGCTAAGGCGAGAGCCACATTTTGAAAACGGCCCGCCCTCCGTCCGCGAAGCTCTTACAATAGTGTAAAACTAATGCGCGCGGCGTAAGGCGGGAGCCTCATTTTGAAACCGCCCACCGTGAATCCGTACAAGCCTTGCAAACGTTTGAAACGAATGAGCGCGGCGCTAACGCGACAACAGCATTGAAAACCACCCATTCTCCACCCGTGAAGCCCTGACGAATTTTGGAAGACGAATGGGTGTGGCGCGGAGCCGGGAGCAACATTCTGAAAACGGCCCGCCCTCCATGCGTGTAGCTCCTGCGTAGCTCCTGCAAATTTTTAGAACGCATGTGCGCAGCGCTAAAAGGAAGATCCCCATTTTGGAACCGCCCACCCTCCATCTGCGAAGTTCTTGCAGACTTTTGAAACGAACGAACGCGGCGCCAAGGCGAGAGCAACACAAATATTGAAACCGCCCACCCTCCGTCGATGAAGCTCTTGCAAGCCTTTAAAAGCGAATGCGCGCGGCGCTGAAGCGAAAACCACATTTGAAGAAACGGCCCGCCCTACATTCATGAAACTGTTGCAATTTTTGAAGCCTCAGGATCCAAAGTGGTGAAGCCTCAGGATCCAAAGTGGTGTCACGTCTCGGGATGTGAACGTGAAGAGTTATCTATAAGGGAGGTGGATGAAGGCAGGAGGAGGAAGAGGAGGAGGAGGAGGAAGAGGGGGGGAAGAAAAAGGATAGGAAGAGGGAGGAGGATGGCAAGGAGGCGAGGGGGAAGAGGAGGACGGAGGATGAGGAGAGAGGAGCAGCGGGAGGGATGGACGGAGGGAAGGAGGGAGGGAGGCAGGGAGGCAAGGAGGGAGAGAACGAAGAGCATCAGGCGGGAGGGCGCTGTCCAGGAAACCGCAGCCCGTAGCGGCCACCCGCTTCCCGCGCGCGCGCCCCCGCTTGCCGCTCTCGAGGCCCCGCCCCCCGAGCCCGCCTCCCAGCCGGGGGCCGCGCTGGAGCCCGCGGAGCGGGAGGCGCGCCACGGGCCCGGGGCACGGCGCCCACTGCGGCTCTCGGGGCCCGCCTCTCTCGAGCGCGCCGCGGTCACGGCCCCGGCCTCGGCCGCGCGCGGGGAGCGGCCCTGGGCCAAGGCGGCCTCTCGGGCGCACGGCCCGCCGACCGCAGCGCGTGGGCAATGGCGGCCCTCGGTCTTGGGCCCGCGCGCGCAGGCCACACCGGCGAAGGGGACGCGCTGGCTCAGGTCGGCGCTCGCCCGGGTCAGGCCAGGGTCAGGTCGGGCATGTCCTCCTACAGGCGGGCCCTGGAAGAAAAGTGGCAAACGGTAGAACAATCTTCAAACAGTAATCGAAAAATCGTGACCAGATTATCTGTCTTCCACTCCTGAAAACTCTTCCTGTAGAGGGACATGCCCGACTTAAAAGGCAGGGCCAGGCCACGAGCCTGGGCCAACCACCCAATGCCTCCCAAGCTCCAGGGCCAGCCAAGGCCAGGTCGAGGGCGCGGGCCGGCCACACAGCTTTCACATCCCAAGCCTCCAAGGCCAGCGGAGGGAGGGGAGAGGGGCTTACGAAAACAATTGAAACCTTAAAAAAACACGCTAGCGGTGAGGTCTCGACTTATTTCCCTGGGGGCAGCTCCTGGCAGCTCCACACCCCAGATCTTCTTCTGGCGGCCCACGCAGGCCCCACACGGCCGCCCATCATCGATCGATCGACGTCGTGCGCTCCGGAGGTCCGAAAAACTCCTGAATGGAGGTTCGGATCCCTGGAGGTCCCTGTTGGCGGGCGTGGTCTTACAAGCCCGGCTGGGCCAGGATTTTTTTTGTGCTCTTTAAAAAGAAACAAGGACAGACGCCTCTCTGCTGCTGCCGGAGGCCTCAGGCTGAGTAGTCCAGAGGCTCTCCACGAGACCCTAAATTGATGGCGCCAGGGCGCTTGGGGCCTCAAGGCCCTTGGTTCCTGGGCACAGCAGGCACAGGCACAGCAGGCACAGGCACCTCCTCCCCTCCCCCTGCCTGCCCGAGGCAACGTAGTGAAATGGGAAAGTGCAATAGAATAGGGCTAGCAGACTAAGCCAGAACCCCCCCCCCTTCCCTGGGGCAGTATCGGGATTGTAGTCAAATGGGGCATCCTATCTCCCACATTCTGACCTTCCTGGGTTCAATTCCTGGTGGTGCCTGTGGGGCGTGCTTGCGGGGGGATTGCAGTTGACATTTCAGGGGAAATCACTGTAGAAAGGATTCTGTGCAAGTAAAGCCTTTTTGATCTCTGTAGAGCTTTGCGTACCGAGGAATTCTGGGATTTAGACAAATGAGCGCCGTGTGCGGGGACGCGCTGCGCAGAGGCAAGAAATCCCCAATTCGGGGCCCCTGGATGGAACCTAAGGGCCCCCTGGCTGTCGTCGCGGTCGCTGTTCGCCGTCGCGGTTGTCGCGCTTGGCGTGGCTTGCGCTGCGGGGAATGCCGTCGGGGGCCGTCGCCGCCCTAATGTCGGCGCTGCTGGTCGTGGAGCGGGCGCTGCGGGAAGCCCAGCGCGGGGCCTTGAGCCAGGAGCCGCAGCTGCGTTGCAAGCCAAGATAGCAACTGAGAAAGGAGGAGGGGGAGACCAGGAGGAAAAATCCTCTTCCTCCTCCCTCTTCCTCCCTCTTCCTCCCTCTTCCCCCCTCTCCCTCCCCCAGCGCACATGGAGGCATCGACGGACCAAGAAGCCACGTCGCAACGGCCTCATTTTTGACGCGCCGCTCTTTGCGACGCTCCTCCCTCGTTCGGACGCGCACGCGCTTGCACCTCATCTCGAGGGCGGCGGCCACGTCGCCCGGGGCGCACGCCCCGCAACGAGCGCGCAGCTTGCCCTCGCAGATCCGCCACCGCGCCCGCGCGTTGAGGCGTGGAAGAAGGCCAAGGGCTGTCTGGCAGGGCTTCTGCAGTCCTCCAAGGGCCCCCCCCACCCACCAGGGCGCAGATAGCCGACTGCACCACCCCTGCTCGCGGGGGGTGCCTGGGCGGCCATGGCGCCTCCTTGGGGCTCTCCAGGGCTTCCACGACGGCCCAGGACGCCCACCCAGGCCACCAAAATAACCCAGGATGCCTCCAAAACGGACCAAGATGGCCTCCAGACGGCCCAGAAGGCCTCCAAGACGCCCCAGGAGGCCTCCAATAGCCCTGCCAAGAAGTCCCCAGGAAGCAAAATCCATTGATTTCCTTACGTTTTTGAAGGATTTGGGCATACTCGCTTTTTCGGCTTCCCGACGCTCCAAAACGACCCAAGAGGCCTCCCAAATCGCCCCAAGACGGCCCAAGAGGCCCCCCAAGAAGGCCCCAAGACGGCCCACGAACGCCCCAAGACGGCCCCACGAACTCACAACCCAGGCGCGGTGGCGGACTTGCCGTAGGCAGCTGGTTGGGGCACGTTGCCGCGTGCACGATCTCGATGGCGCGGCGCAGCCTCAGGAACGGCTGCCTAAGCCAAGCCACGCCCTCGGCAGGCCCGCCCTCGTCGTCGGCCGCCGCCGGCGGCGGCGGCGGGCCGTCGGCCGGCGCGGCGGCGCGACCGCCGCCGCCGCCACCGGGCCACTGGCCGCCGCGGCCGCTGCGTCCGCCGACGCCGACGGCGACGCAGACGAAGCCGCGGGCGACGCCGAGGACGACGACGAGGACGACGGCGACGAGGCTGCAAGGACATGGAGGGCTTGGGCCGCGGAGGTCGCCACCGGGGTCGCTGGGGCCGCCGGCGCCGGCGCCGAGTGCAGGGACGGCCGCGCAGGCGCAGGCGGCGGCGCCTGGAGGGCGACAAAGGAGCGGGACAGGGGAGGGGAAGGGGGAGGGACGGAGGAAGGAGAGGGAAGCGAGGGAGGGGGGAAGGAAGGAGGCAAGGAGGGAGGAGGGAGGGAGGGGGTAGGGAGAGGAAGCACTGAGGGTGCGGCTGAAGAGGAAACCTGAGGGGAAGGGTTGCGGAGAAGTGTTGAAGAGGAGGGTTCGGGAGAAGCGTTACGGGTCAACTGGGCAGGAAGAATCAGGAGAACAGGTAGGAGCACTAAGGAGGAGAGGCCCAGAGGATTCATTGATAGGGCTGGGGAAGAAGACCACGACGGAGGGCCGATGGGGAAGGCTTGACGGGGAGGGTCGAGGAGGAGGGTCGACGAGGACGGGAAGATGGAGGACTGAGAGTGAGGATGAGAGGAGGCGGAGGGGGATGAGGTGGTTTAGAGCTGTTCTTCTTCCATCTTCCCCTCTTCGCCTTCGGGGACGACCCCCCGCCCCTGGACCTGGACGGGGGGTGCCACGACCGATTCGAGCGTCCACGATTGCCCAATATGGCTCCAAGATGGCCTCAGGGAGCCCAAGACGACCTCCAAGATGGCTCAAAATGTCCGAAGATGCCTCGATATGGTTTCCAAGATGATCCAAAAGGGCCCAATACCGCTCCAAGACGGCTCCGCGTGGCCACGGAGCCTCCCAAGGATGCCGCCAAGATGCCCACATCCATCAAAAATGATACTCAATGTGTTTTCCCTTCTCGCATTTTCGCTTCCGATGGCCTTCCGAGGATTCAAGATGGCCCCCAAGCTGGCCCAACAGAGCCTCAAGAGGGGCCCAAGAGATACCCAAGACGGCCCCAAGATGCTCCCAAATAAGCCTCCAAGATCCTCCCAAGAGACATCCCAAGAGACCCCGACAAACATCCAAGAGGCCTCGGGCCCTTCTGCTCGTCCGCCCCTTCTCCTCGTCCGCCTCCTCCTCTTCTCCCTCCGCCTCCTCCTCCTCCTCCTCCTCCTCCTCCTCCTCATCCTCATCCTCCGCCTCCTTCTCCTCCTCCGCCTCCGCCTCCTCCTCCTCCTCCTCCTCCTCCTCCTCCTCCTCCTCCTCATCCTCCGCCGCCGCCGCCTCCCGCCGCCGCCG
>CAUYUJ010018282.1:174462-227099 GCA_963575745.1 Prorocentrum cordatum | reverse complement strand
CACGCCTGCCAAGCGCGGGCCCACGGGCGGTGGGCCCGCGCCCACGCCTGCTAGGCGCGGGCCCGCGGGCGGCGGGCCCGCTCCCACGCCTGCCAGGCGCGGGCCTGCGGGAGGTGGGCCCGCCCCCGCGCCTGCCAGGCGCGGACCCACGGGAGGTGGGCCCGCTCCCACGCCTGCTGGGCGCGCGCCCACGGGGGGTGGGTCCGAGCACGTGCTTACCCGAAGCTTGCCCCACGCCTACCCCGAGCCTACCCTAGGCTTACCCTACGCCTGCCCTGCGCCTACCCGAGGCTTGCACTAGGGCAAGCCTAGGCTCGCCCTGCCGACCTGGGCGCCGATGAGCGTCACTTTCCCATCAGCCGCTTTGACATTTTGCCTCACTCCCCCCACCGCACCATGCGCAGCCGTTCATACAATCGAATGCACTGGAACTTCCTGAGCGGGCCCGCCCCCGCGCCTGCTAGGCGCGGGCCCACGGAAGGTGGGCCCGCCCCCGCGCCTGCTAAGCGCGGGCCCCGCGGGGGGGTGGGCCCGCTCCCACGCCTGCTAGGCACGGGCCCGCGGGAAGTGGGTCCGCCCCCACGCCTGCCAGGCGCGGGCCTGCGGGAGGTGGGCCCGCGCCCACGCCTGCCAGGCGCGGGCCCACGGGGGGTGGCCCGCCCCCACGCCTGCTAAGCGCTAGGCGCCCCCGCAGCCTCCAGAGGCTTTCCAGGAGACCCTGAATTGATGGCGCCAGCGAGCTTGGGGCCGCAAGGTCCTTGGCTTCTGGGCACAGCAGGCACAGGCACAGCAGACACAGGCATCTCCTCCCCTCCCCCCGCCTGCCTGAGGCAACGCAGTGAAATGGGAAAGTGCAATAGAATAGGGCGAGCAGACTACGCAATAACCCCCCTTCCTTGGATGAATATCGACATCGTAGTCAAATGGGGCATTCACCTCCCAACATTCTGACCTTCTTGGGTTCAATCCTGTGGGGCCTGGGGACTACTGCTGGAGGTTGTCATGGCATCGACAGTGACATTTCAGGGGAAATCACTGTAGAAAGGATTCTGTGCAAGTAAAGCCTTTTTGATCTCTGTAGAGCTTTGCGTACCGAGGAATTCTGGAATTTAGATAAATGAGCGCCGTGTGCGGGGACGCGCTGCGCAGAGGCAAGAAAAATTCGGGGCCCCTGGATGAAACCGAAGGGCCCCCGGAGTATGGGAGATTGCCCCATTTTACTACAATGTCGATATTATTTCAGGGAAGGGGGGGTGTGGGCTTAGTCTGCTCGCCCCGTTCTATTTGCATTTTCCCATTTCACTGCGTTGCCTCAGGCAAGCGGGGGGGGGGGGAAGCAGAAGCAGCAGCAGCAGGGGCAGCGCCCCCTATTTGTTTTGCATTTTTGTCCTGGTGAGGGCTGCAGCCTCAAGGCCTTGCAGGCACACCAGAGGGTAGCGCGCATCTGCGTCTGACAGGGGGGCCCTGTGCCAGGCGCCCACCTTGCATGGGGGCAGGCGCGGGCCCACGGGGGGTGGGCCCGCTCCCGCGCCTGCCAAGCGCGGGCCTGCGGGAGGTGGGCCCGCGCCCACGCCTGCCAAGCGCGGGCCCACGGGAGGTGGGCCCGCCCCCACGCCTGCTGGGCGCGGGCCCGCGGGAGGCGGGCCCGCTCCCACGCTTGCTGGGTGCGGGCCCGCGGAATGTGGGCCCGCCCCCACGCCTGCTAAGCGCGGGCCCACGGGAGGTGGGCCCGCCCCCGCGCCTGCTAAGCGCGGGTCCACGAGAGGTGGGCCCGCTCCCACGCCTGCTAGGCGCGGGCCCGCGGGTGGCGCGCCCCCACGCCTGCCAGGCGCGGGCCTGCGGGAGGTGGGCCCGCTCCCACGCCCGCCGGGCGCGGGCCCGCGGAATGTGGGCCCGCTCCCACGCCTGCCAGGCGCGGGCCCGCGGGAGGTGGGGTCGCCCCCCACGCCTGCTGAGCGCTGGGCGCCCCCCAGCCTCCGGCTTTCCAGGAGACCCTGAATTGATGGCGCCAGGGAGCTTGGGGCCTCAAGGCCCTTGGCTTCTGGGCACAGCAGGCACAGGCACAGCAGACGCAGGCATCTCCTCCCCTCCCCCCGCCTGCCTGAGGCAACGCAGTGAAATGGGAAAGTGCAATAGAATAGGGCAGGCAGACTACGCAACAATCCCCCCCCTTCCTTCGAAGAATATCGGCATTGTAGTCAAATGGGTCATTCAACCTCCCACACTCTGAGCTTCTTGGGTTCAATTCCTGGTGGTGCCTGTGCGGCCTGCTTGCTGGGGATTGTCATGGCATTGCCATTGACATTTCAAGGGAAATTACTGTAGAAAGGATTCTGTGCAAGTAAAGCCTTTTTGATCTTTGCAGAGCTTTGCGCACCGAGGAATTCTGGAATTCAGACAAATGAGCGCCGTGCGCGGGGACGCTGCGCAGAGGCAAGAAATCCCCAATTCGGGGCCCCTGGATGAAACCTAAGGGCCCCCTGGGGCCCCCATGCAAGGTAGGCGCCTGGCACAGGGCCCCCCTGTCAGGCGCAGATGCGCGCTACCCTCTGGTGTGCCTGCAAGGCCGTGAGGCTGCAGCCCTCACTGGGACAAAAATGCAAAACAAATAGGGGGCGCTGCCCCTGCTGCTGCTGCTGCTGGCCATTGCTGCCACAAGCGTGGCCACCGCCACCGCCACCACTGCGAAAGCCGCCGCCACCGCTGCCGCCGCAGCCGCCACCCCTGCCGCTGCCTCTGGCATTGCCACCCAGGCCCGCCGCCGCCGCCGCCACTGCTGCGCCGACAGCCACCACCCCCCGCCGCTAAACCGCCAGCGAGAACCAACCCTCCACCGCCACTGGCCAGCAAACAAACAAACGCGCCTGCCCCGGGCACGCCGCAGCCACTACCACCACCGCAGCCACCGCCCCTCGCCCCCCGCCCAGCACTGCCCCGCCACCATCTCCGCCCCCGCCGCAGCTGCGAACACTGCCCCCGCCACGGCCCCACCACCCGCCCCGCCCGCCCCCGCCGCCTACACCACAATCACTCCCACTGCCGCTGGCGGCCCTGCCGCCACCGCCCGCCGCCGCCGCTTGCCCGAGGCACCCAACACCGCGGCCCCCAGATCCTCTTCAGCCCCAGTGGCGGCCGCGCTCGCCGCCGCCGCTGCTGCCGCCACCGCCACCGCCGCCGCCGCCCAAGCAGAACCACTACCAACACCGCGGCGACGACAGCCACCGCCCCCACCACGGCTGCCGCCACCGCTGCCACCACTGCTGCCACCGCGCACGCCACCGCCACCGCCACCACCACCACCACCACCACCACGACGACGACGACGACGACGACCGCCACCACTACCACCACCACTGCAACCACTACTCCCACCGCTACTACTACTACTACTACTACTACTACTACTACTACTACTACTACTACTACGACTACTACTACTACTACTACTACCACTACTATAACTGCCACTACTACTACTACTACTACTACTACTACTACTACTACTACTACTACTACTACTACTACTACTACTACTACTACTACTACTACTACTACTACTACTACTACTACTACTACTACTACTACTACCACTACCACTACCACTACCACTACTACTACCACCACTACTACTACTACTACTCTTGCTGCTACTACCACCACTGCCACAACTACCACCACCACCGCCACTACCACTACTACTACTAACTACTATCACCGCTACTACGACTACCGCTGTTTCTACTACTACTGCCACCACCACTACTACCCCTACTACTACTACTACTACTACTACTACTACTACTACTACTACAACTACTACCACTACTACTACTACTACTACCACTACTACCACGACGACGACGACTACGACGACTACGACGACTACTACTACTACTTCTACTACTACTACTACTACTACTACCACCATTACTGCCACTAATACTACGACTACTCGGCTTACCCGAGGCCTACTTTAAACTTACCCTGGGCCTACCCTAAGCTTGCTTTCGGCTTGCCTTCGGCTTGACTTGGGCTTGCCCGAGGCTTGCCCCGCGCCTACCCTAAGCCTACCCTAGGCTTACCCCACGCTTACCTTACGTCTAACTTGGGCTTACCCGAGGCTTGCCCTGGGGTAAGCCTGGGCTCGCCCTAAGCTTACCCTAGGCTTACCCTACGCTTACTTTACGCCCGCCCTGGGCTTAACCTAAGCGCGCCATAGGCATGCCCCAAGCCCACTTTAAGCCTACCTTGAACTTACCCTGGGCGTGCCCTAGGCTTGCCCTAGGCCCACCCTAGGCTTACCCTGGGCTTGCCCCAAGCTTGCCTCAAGCTTGCCTGAAGCCTGCCCCAGGCCTACCTTAAGCTTACCCTAGGCTTGCCTTAGGCTTGCCTTTCGCTTGCCTTGGGCTTACCCCAGGCCTACCCTGGGCTTACCTTGGGCTTGCCTTGGTGCTACCTTAGGCCTCCCCTCGACTTAATTAACCCTAGGCTTGCCCTGCGCTTACCCTGAGCTTGCCTTTAACCTTCTCTGGGCTTACCTCGGGCTTGCTCTGGGCTTGCCCTGGGCTTGCCCTGGGCCTACCCTAGGCTTACCCTAAGCGTGCCCCAGGCTTGCCCTAAGCCTCCAAGCCTGCCCGAAGCTTACCTGAAGCCGACTTTTGGCTTAACTTGCGCCTGCCCTGGGCTCGCCCTGCGCTTGCAGTAAGCCTGGCCTAGGCCTACCCTAAGCCTACCCTTAGCTTAGCCTGGGCTTGCCTTTTGGCCTGCCCTGCGATTTGCCCTGCGCTCACCCTAGGCGGTGACGGGCCCACGGGGGGCAGGCCCGCCCTCCCCCCCCGAGTGCGGGCTGCATTGAAGGGGCAGGAATGCGGGGAGGCGGGCCCATAGGAATATGCAAGACATGGTGCAGCGGCCAGGTCCCTCGATTAGACTTCGCCTGGCAGGGCGCCTGGCGTGGCTGGGTTCAACTCCGCCCCCCCCCCTCCCCCCCCACCCCGCGCGGCCCGCTCCACGGGAGGTGGGCCCACTCGCGCGCCTGCTAGGCGCGGGCCCACGGGAGGTGGGCCCGCCCCCACGCCTGCCAGGCGCGGGCCCACGGGAGGTGGGCCCGCCCCCACGCCTGCTAGGCGCGGGCATCCCAGGAGGTGGGCCCGCTCCCACGCCTGCTGGGCGCGGGCCCGCGGGGGGTGGGCCCGCCCCCACGCCTGCTAGGCGCGGGCCCAAGGGAGGTGGGCCCGCCCCCAAGCCTGCTAAGCTTGGGCCCGCGGGAGGTGGGCCCGCTCCCACGCCTGCTAGGTGCGGGCCCGCGGGGGGTGGGCCCGCTCCCACGCCTGCCAGGCGCGGGCCTGCGGGAAGTGGGCCCGCGCCCACGCCTGCTAAGCGCGGGCCCACGGGAGGCGGGCCCGCTCCCAAGCCTGCTGAGCGCGGGCCCGCGGGAGGCGGGCCCGCTCCCACGCCTGCTAAGCTTGGGCCCGCGGGCGGCGGGCCCGCCCCCGCGCCTGCTAGGCGCGGGCCTGCGGGATGCGGGCCCACTCCCACGCTTGCTAGGCGCGGGCCCGCGGGAGGTGGGCCCGCGCCCGCGCCTGCTAGGCGCGGGCCCACGGGAGGTGGGCCCGCTCCCGCGCCTGCTAGGCGCGGGCCCGCGGGAGGTGTTCCGCGCCCAAGCCTGCTAAGCGCGGGCCCACGGGGGGTGGGCCCGCTCCCACGCCTGCTGGCGCGCGGGCCCGCGGGAGGTGGGCCCGCTCACGCGCCTGCTAGGCGCGGGCCCGCGGGGGGTGGGCCCGCCCCCACGCCTGCCAAGCGCGGGCCCACGGGCCCGCTCCCACGCCTGCTAGGCGCGGGCCCGCGGGCGGCGGGCCCGCTCCCACGCCTGCCAGGCGCGGGCCTGCGGGAGGTGGGCCCGCCCCCGCGCCTGCCAGGCGCGGACCCACGGGAGGTGGGCCCGCTCCCACGCCTGCTGGGCGCGCGCCCACGGGGGGTGGGTCCGAGCACGTGCTTACCCGAAGCTTGCCCCACGCCTACCCCAAGCCTACCCTAGGCTTACCCTACGCCTGCCCTGCGCCTGCCCGAGGCTTGCACTAGGGCAAGCCTAGGCTCGCCCTGCCGTCCTGGGCGCCGATGAGCGTCACTTTCCCATCAGCCGCTTTGACATTTTGCCTCACTCCCCCCACCGCACCATGCGCAGCCGTGGATACAATCGAATGCACTGGAACTTCCTGAGCGGGCCCGCCCCCGCGCCTGCTAGGCGCGGGCCCACGGAAGGTGGGCCCGCCCCCGCGCCTGCTAAGCGCGGGCCCCGCGGGGGGGTGGGCCCGCTCCCACGCCTGCTAGGCACGGGCCCGCGGGAAGTGGGTCCGCCCCCACGCCTGCCAGGCGCGGGCCTGCGGGAGGTGGGCCCGCGCCCACGCCTGCCAGGCGCGGGCCCACGGGGGGTGGGCCCGCCCCCACGCCTGCTAAGCGCTAGGCGCCCCCGCAGCCTCCAGAGGCTTTCCAGGAGACCCTGAATTGATGGCGCCAGCGAGCTTGGGGCCGCAAGGTCCTTGGCTTCTGGGCACAGCAGGCACAGGCACAGCAGACACAGGCATCTCCTCCCCTCCCCCCGCCTGCCTGAGGCAACGCAGTGAAATGGGAAAGTGCAATAGAATAGGGCGAGCAGACTACGCAATAACCCCCCCTTCCTTGGAAGAATATCGACATCGTAGTCAAATGGGGCATTTCACCTCCCACATTCTGACCTTCTTGGGTTCAATTCCTGGTGGTGCCTGTGGGGCCTACTTGCTGGAGGTTGTCATGGCATTGACAGTGACATTTCAGGGGAAATCACTGTAGAAAGGATTCTGTGCAAGTAAAGCCTTTTTGATCTCTGTAGAGCTTTGCGTACCGAGGAATTCTGGAATTTAGATAAATGAGCGCCGTGTGCGGGGACGCGCTGCGCAGAGGCAAGAAAAATTCGGGGCCCCTGGATGAAACCGAAGGGCCCCCGGAGTATGGGAGATTGCCCCATTTTACTACAATGTCGATATTATTTCAGGGAAGGGGGGGTGTGGGCTTAGTCTGCTCGCCCCGTTCTATTGCATTTTCCCATTTCACTGCGTTGCCTCAGGCAAGCGGGGGGGGGGGGGGGAAGCAGAAGCAGCAGCAGCAGGGGCAGCGCCCCCTATTTGTTTTGCATTTTTGTCCTGGTGAGGGCTGCAGCCTCAAGGCCCTGTGCCAGGCGCCCACCTTGCATGGGGGCCCCATTCCTGATGGTGCCTTTGGGGCCTGCTTGGGAGCGCAGGACGGCCCCGCGCACCCCCCGCCCCCTGGGGACAACTGGAGCTTCCTGGGGGCTGGGCTGGCTCTGCTGGGGCGGGGCCTGCGGGGGCTGGGCGCGGCCCTGAGGCAGCTGCGGGGCCACGCATCTGGAAGCGGAAGCGGAGGCAACGCAAAATCCATCGAGCAGCCGGGCTTGTAAGACCACGCCCGGCTCCCTGTTTCTCCACTCTGGAAGTTTTCGTACCCCCCTGCAACGTGGAAGCTCGACGCGCTCCACGAAGAAGAGGTGTCGATCCTCTGCGCGCCCTGGCGACGGCGACCATCCCGACATCGATGTCGACGAAGACGACGAAGATGACGGCGGCGGCGGCGGCGGCGGCGGCGACACCGACGACGATCGACGAAGACGACGACGGCGACGGCGGCGGCGACAATGACGGCGGCGACGCCCTGGCGCCCCCTTAGCATGGGGGACACGGGTCCGGAAGGAAACGGGTCCCGGACCCCGGGGCCTTTCCCCAGGACGAGTTCTTCCACCTGCGCCGTTCTCTGGGAGCCCCAGGGCCCGTGGAGGGCCCCGAGAGCCCAGAAACGGCGAAGAACCTCAGGGCCCGTTTCCCTCAGGACCTGCTTCCCCCCCCCTGGCGCCCCTCCGGCCTGCTGGGGGCGCGGCCGGCCCGCGCCTGCGCCCGAGGGCGAGGCTGGCCGGCGGCCCGCGGCCGCGGCCGGCCGCTCGCGCCCGCGCAGGGGCGCGGCGCCGCAGCCCTTCGGCCTGCGGCCTTTCGGCCTGCGGCGCCCCGGGCGCCTCGCAGGGCCGAGCCGAGACGGCCACTCGCCGTCGCTCGGACGTCCCTTCCCCGTACGTGTCTCGGTTTCGAGCGTGCTCTTTCTGATCATGTCCTTTGGGTGGGAGGCAAAGGGTGAAATCTGAAATGCCGTTTCGATGAATTTTCCAGGCTTGAATCTGCAAAAGGCGAGCAACAGGTGCAAAAGCCCACATGGATTTCATCCTGAGACCTCCCTCCACCCTAAGAACATGTTCAGTCTTCTTCCCCTGGATGACCCAGGAGGCTCCTCGGCGTCCTCGCCGAGGAAAAAGCTGGCACACGTCCGAGCGGCTGCAGAGGCCACGTGGCCCTTGGGATCTGCCAGGGGCCCAGCAGGCCTCCCACGGATGTGTTCTTCCCGACCCCTGGCGTTCTGGTTGGGCCTCTATCTCTCGGGCCCGCCACCGGGCCACGGGGCAATGAGAAGCGGGCCCAGGGACGGAGAACTCCCCCCCAGGGAAGGTGTCGGTACCCCGGCCGGTCCCTGGCACCGGGGCGCCGCGAGGTGGTCGCACCGAGCGCTTCCGCCAGGCTTCGGGCCCAGATCGATCCAGCTCGAGAGCTGCCGCAGAAAGATTGGGTCTCTGGCTATGGTCGCTATTCCCCAGGATGTTGCATCTTTGTTTCGCGACGTCTGATCTCAGGGCTGGCAAGTGCCAAGGAATCCTGGGAGTCATGTGGCGCGCCTGGCTGCGACGGGTCTTGCTGCGGGCCATGGGCGGGGGAGGGGCAGCTGGGGGAAGATCCCTCCTCCTCCTCCTCCTCCTCCTCCGCCTCTTGCAGCCTGCTGCGATGCCGTGCGGGCACGATGGCGGGGCTTGCCGCAAGCAGTTGGATACTCTTTCTGCACTTCTAGCTCCATCTTTAGTGTCGGATCGGTAATACTGCATCCCTACTCGGCAATCTCTCCGTTTACTTACATCCCATCCCTGTCTTGATGGCGTTCGGAAGATACGCAATAACACTATCGTATGATAACAAGAGACCTCAGGGGCCAGGGAACCTGGAACAGAACCCAGTCTACCGAAATCAACGCCCCACACGGGGCTAGCTGACCGTGAGTCTGGGAGCCAGGAGCCCGCCCCCCCGCCCAAATCGGGCTGCGTTGATCAAGCCCTTACAATATCCGCCATGACTCACTGCTAGGACAAAAACCAATACGTAGAAGCGGGGATCAAATTCTCGAGAGCATCTCAGCTCCAACAGCAGCACTAACAGTTGTCATCTTTGTTCGCAGGAGCGGCAGGGATCGCGACTGTGAGCGGATAGCGTGAAAAAGAACAGCGAAGCACTTCAGGGTTCGATGGGGAAGAGTCAGGAATAATCGCTAGACATCTTTCAGCAGAGCAGACTTAAGGAGGGCGATGAGTAAGTCCAGCTGTACATGACACACGCTTGCGCGCCAAGGCAGTCTGAAGTCGCGCGCCGAGGACTGGCCACCCGACGCTGCTACAGCTCTGCAAGGGGAGAGCAAGTATTGCAGGTGAGTTGCAGAAGACCGCGCAAGGACTCGCTGAGGACACCGAAGGCACGGAGACGAGCCAAACATTGTTTTCCCCCCTGCTATCGCTCTGTTAAACAAGAAGCCCACCTGGATCTCCGACAGGCTGATTTTTTGATCCAGACGCTACAGAAATCTCGACCCCTTCTGGAAGGGAGGGAGCTTTCATCCCCGATCAGTGTTTGAAGAGATGGCGCTCCTGGAGCCCAGCGGGGGCCCAAGACGAGCCCCGCCGAAACGGCCCCGACCTGGGCCTGGACTGGACGACGCGCCGACGGGTCCAGAACGGCGATTCTCGCGCTGAGGATGCCTTGGGTCAGTCGTGGGCCGCCTCAGGCCCACCTTGGCCTCCTTTCGGGCCCAAGTCAACGATGAAAAGAAACGGGCCTTATGCACGATGACATAGCGACCTCACGCGGTGGCTACCGGTGGCCGCCAGTGCGGCGCGCTACATTGGAAATGAAGGCGCTTACGCGCGACCTTGCGCGGGCAGCTGACGTGCAAATGTCCGCGCAATCGAACCCGTGTTTCTGCGTCGCTCAGCTGGGGCCCTCTTGGGCCGTCCTGTTTGGCTTGCCGCGGGGGGCGCCTCGGACTTACTAGGGCGTGCCTTTGGCCCGTAGGCGTCTTGTAGAAACATCAGATCTGGCAGTGGACGCATGCTACCATCGAAACGTCAATTCGAAAGCAGCCGTGACCATGACTGCACGACAATGTGGGGATCGTGCGTGCACGAAGCGCAAAACCCCGATCAGGACGTATCCTGGGAGACTGTCGAGCGCGCACGGTGAGCACACAATACATCGCAGCTCACGAAGACAGGGCGGCGAGAGGGACAGGTAATCAGAGTCAGGAGGACTGCCTGAATTTGAAACGCAAGGAGGCAAACAGAGATGCGCTGGCCCCCTTTGGGGGCGCGAGGCTGTGAATGCGTGCTGCTGGCCTGCTGGCTCTTTTCCTTCGTGCTGCTTTGAGCCCTTTTCTCTCCGGTCCCGACTCCCCTCCGCTGTCTACCAAAGGGGGCCGACGGTTTCCAAGAGGCCACCTGGGGAAAGGGGTGTCCCTCATCCTCCTGGCCGCTCTCAGCTGCCCCAGAAGAGACCTCCTGGACGGCCCCAAGAGGCCCCGAAAACAGCCTCAAGACAAGACGGCCGAAGATGATCCGAAGATGCCTCGAAGATGGCCGAGGAGGGTCCCAGACGCCCTTGCGAGGTCAAACAACATTGACCAGCCATCGTGTTTTCAATGTTTTTAAATGTCCAATGCTTTGTTTCCACGATGTCCAAAGAACGCGTGCAGACGAATCCCAAAGCCCCCGAGATCGCCTAAGACAGCCCCAAGTTTACCCCCAACGGCCCTAGGATGCCGCCCAACTCGCCCATCACGACCCATCAAAGCCACAAGACGACCCCAAGACGGACCCTGGAGGCCCCAATATTACCCCGGGACTGCCCGAGATTTTCCGAAGGTAACCCCATAGGCTTCAAGATGCCCCCGAGTGGCCCCAATGTGGCCCCAGACCTTTTCCAATCCAGTCACGCGATGGCTCAGCCTGGGGGTCCAGCGGCAGCGAGCGCAGCCCCTCAGACGTTGCACAGCGGTGGCGCGCCACCGAGAACAATATCCCGGTTCTGTAGCAGAAGTGGAGTCGGAGTTCACTTTCGCGTCCGTCCCCCTCCTTTCCATCCCACTATCCTCGGCTCCCTATTCATGGATTCCGGAGTCCAAGAAGTAGATACAGTGATAGGGTTACCATATGGAACGCCGAATAAGGGACGAGAGTGATCATTCTGGCCACGGCGAGCCTTGGCCACGAATAGGTTCCACGACCTAGACTGAAGGAACGGCCCGAAAAAAAACGATCCAAACCCAAAGTGACCCTCGCTTCGGCGTCCTGACTGCAGATCGCTGGGAGGTACAAAGGGGAACTCACAACGTCTCAGCCTGCCGGTGCAAATGCTATCAAAGTCACTTCTACTCCGTCGCCAGGCTGAGCGCGGGGTGATACTGCCAGCGGCGCGCTTCACTGGGCCGCCTCCCCCCCTGCCCGGGCCAGAGGGAAGCACCAGCAGCGCAGGCCACTGGATCGACACCTCCTTGGGGCCTGGCTTTTTGTGCCTTGGCATGCCTGCCCCCCGCCGCGCCCACCACTCCGCGCAGCGAGGGCCAGCTCGGCCCCTCTCTGGCAGAACCCCCAGACCTCAAAGGCCCCGAACTCTGCGACGCCCTCGGTGCTCCCCTTCATCCCCTCTCTGAGCATCGCCCGGCCTCCCCACTTGGGAGGGCGCCAGTCTTTCACGTGCACCGACATTGGCCGGGCCCACTTCCTGGGGCCTCCAGGAATCTCTGGCGAACGGCTGGGGGCTGCCCAGCTCGCCCAGTGACGCGCAGGAGGCCCTGCAGGTGTCTACGCGTTCCGGGCCAAGCCAGGAGGGCGTCTACACCGATCCTGGGCACAGGATGGGCCTGGCCAGGATTGGTGAGGTGGTAGGTTGACGCCCCCAGACCCCCGCCATGGTCTCAGCCTCGCCTCTCTGCGCGTCGCTCTGATACATGAAGAAACGCGGCATAAACATGAACATGTCGAGTTCCGTGCGGATGGGCGGCGCTGGAGGCGCCGCCTGGGCGGCCCAGCGCCGATCAAGGCACCTCCGAAAGCTTATGCTGCTTGTACTGAGTTGATTTCCTCTTCGACCTGCATCACCGCTGCCTCGGTGCCCCGGTCTCCAGCGGTCTCGGCGGGGGCGCCCAACAGATCAGAGCCCTTTGGCGCGCTCGGCGCGCCCGACCGGCCTGCGCTGCCTGTGCCCCCGAGGCGTGAGCGTCTCGAGGCCGCTGAAGGATGAGGAGGGGGAGGGGGAGGGAGGGAGGGAGGGAGGGGGATATGGGAGGGGGGGGGAGGGAGAGGAGAGGGAGAAGACGAGGAGGAAGGGGAAGCGGGAGGAGGAGGAGGAGGAGGAGGAGGAGGACGATGGAGGGGGAGGAGGGAGGATGGGGAAGGGAGAGGGGGGAAGGAGAGGGAGGAAGGTTGAAGGAGGGGGACGGGGGAGGAGGGCGAACGTGCAGAAAGGGGAGGAGGGGCCAGCGCTGCCAGCCGTCTCCTCCGCCGCCCTGCCGCCTCTCTGCTCTCGCTGCGCATTCGCGCCGGAGGCCTGCCTCGCTGATTTGCGCCGCGCCCACGCCCGCTCATCTCTCCACCTTGTTGACTTGACTCGTTGACTCATCTCGCCATCTCGCCTGCTCATCTCGCCTTCTCCATCCCCTTGCTTCGCGATCTCCTTGGCAGGGGGGCGCTGTTGGAGGGGCACACACCAGCAGAAGCACAAACTTTCGGAAGACCGCGCAGATTTCTCGGATCGGCGCTGGGCCCCCCTGGCGGTGCCTCTGGCGCCCAATTATGCGCTCGAGCGCGCCTCGGGTCTGTGAAACTATAGTCAACAAATGCTGTTCCTTAATACTTCAGGGGCAGGTGCACCTGGCACCCGGCACCACCAACGAGAGCTGGTGCACCCGGCACCCAGCACCACCAACTAGCTTGATCTGCACTGCTCGATCGTGCTTCAAAGAGCATCATCTCTGGATGGGCTTGTGGGGTTATGCGCAGCGTCTAGACTTGCACACGCTGGCACACATCAGTTGACGAATGTGATATTTTCGATGATGAGGTATTTTGGTATAACCGATTAGCACGCTTAGTACGGGAGCGCGTGCAGGCTGGACCTCATGTCGAGGATCGGGGCGCCCACTGGCATCCCAGCAAAACTGGTGGCAGCGGGTGGGTACGGTTTTCTGGGCGGGCCAACTCGATGTGATGATTTGCCGCATCGTCCCAAACCCACCTGCCCGATGACGATGGTCCCCAATCATGCGCTTGAGCGTGCCTCCGGGATGTGAAACTATACCGCCCAACATGCTAGAATTCCCGATACTTTAGGGCCAGTGAGCCTGGCAACTAGCACCACCAACGAGAGCTGGCGCACCCGGCACCAGGCACCACCAACACGGAGTTGGTGCATCCGGCAAACGGCACCACCAACAAACTTGATCTGCTGTGCTTGATCGTGCTTCACATCGCATTGTCTCTGGATGGGCTTGGTTACGCCAACGCGGCGCGCCACTTGTGCCAGAAATGGCAACAGGCCCGCGCGATGTGATGATTGGCCGCATCGTCCCAGACTCACCTGCCCGATGACGATGGTCCCGCCTCTGGTGCGCTCCGCGCGCAAAGGGGGGTCCAGCACCGTTCCAAGAAATCCGCGCGGACTTCCGAAAACTTGCGTGTATGTCGATGTTTCTTCGATTCCTAGCAGGCGGCAATGTTCGTGGCCCCGACATGCTTGCTCAAAATCCTCGAAACTTAACAAACGAAACGCAATGTTCCGTGATCTATCCTATGAGTGTTCTGCGCTGGCTCTGGCACTTCCACCGCTTCACCATCTCCGTCTCCTCCTGAGCTGCAGGTGCAGATGAAAAGCCAATGCTAATGCACTCACTCACTTCTGCACTCACTACAATGGAGATGGAGTTGATTGGTCCGACCAATATTGCATTGACGGACCAGCAGAAAACAATTATGATTACTTTTTGGTGTCATCGCAGGGCCGCTAGATCCGAGCAAGACCAGCTTCCTCGTTATGTCCTCGCGCGCTTGCATGGTGGCCCGCAGGTGAGACAAGCTACCACAGCCCCTGCTACAGTTGTTTTCGCCTGAGCTCTTCGTCCCCTCGCATAATGACGGCGACCGACCACGCCGAGCCGCCCACGGTCACCAGCAGCGTTAGTCCTTGTCTCGCCTGCGTTCTTGGCAGCAACAAGAACATGACAGCAACCAACAGCACAAACGCCGCGGCACTGACGATCCAGTTCCTTAGGGGAAGAAATGAATCACGAGCCTAAGCTTTCGGAACATACACGAGGATTTCTTCAATCCGCGCTGACCCCCTGGCGGCGCCTCTGGCGCCGACACTGGAGCGCTCCACGCGCCAGGGCGGGGGATCCAGAGGTCTAGCGCGGATCCAAGAAATTCGCGCGAACTTGCGATCAACTGTGAACAGTTTGCTTATTTTTTTTCTTCTGGGAGAGGCGGGCGGGGCAAGCCAAAGGGAAAGGACAAGGAGGAGTGGATAGGTATGTCTTCATACGCTGATGTGCTGATGCATTGGCGACTTGACGCGTCGATGTCTTGAAGCATTGACGAAGGTCTATGCTGGTTTCCTTTTTCCGATATTGAAAATCCTGTGCTCGGCGGCGGCTGCACTGGCCGATCGGATCAGGGAGGAAAGCCAGCTCTCTGGCGCCGCCACCTCTGAGGGGCAACGTTAGGCTTGGACCAGCTCAGGGGGGTGGGGGGGGAACTTCGAGGCAGAATCGGCGATACGTCGCCGATTGATCGGCGATAGGCCCTCGAGAGCGACACCGCAAGCTCCTGCGCGGGGCGGGCTGTCGAAGTGGGTGATTGGGGGTCGATGCGTCCCCCCCCCCTTCGCCCCTCTTTCGTAACTCCTTCGCCCCTCCTTCGCTTCTCCCTCGCCCTCTCACCTCCTCCTCCTCCTCCTCCCTGAGCCTGTCCCTCCCCCCAACGTTGCCCCTGACCTCTGGCGCCGGCACCTCCTCCGGGGCCGAGGCCCCAGCGGCGCCCGAATCCGCCCCGGCGACGGCCGCGGGCGCCTCGCCGCTGCCGCCCTGGAGGTCGCCCACCACGGCCTCCGCCAGCCTCCTGCTCGGCGGCGCGTCCCAGCGGCGAAGGCAGAGGGGGCGGGCCTTCTCAGAAGTCTCAGACCTTCTGAGAAGCTTTCTGAGCCTGTTCCGAAGCCTCAGAGGGCTTCTCAGGAGGCGCGAGGGGCTCGCAAGAGGCCCGGCCGCCCCCTGAGAAGGCCTGCCACCCCTCACCTTCGCCCCCCTTGGCACGCTGCCGCTCCTGCTCTTGGAGGAGTACTTCTGCCTCTTCCTCCGCAGCTCCAGCTCCACCTGCGCGCGGGCCGCGAGTCGAGCGAGCGAGCGGGCGCGCCCGCTGTCGGGCGGCGGCGCCTCCCGCGTGGGCCAAGACGGCTGGCGTGGCCACAATTTGTTTCTCTGCCCACCGTGCCGTCGTTGACGGTGTCCTCGCCCGTGGTGATTCGGGAGCGAGGACGTTCCTGTTCGCACGAGTCGGGTCCTTCCTGGGCCTCCGTTGGGGCCATGGCGCCTGGCCACCTTTTCTTCTGTCCACCGCTCCGTCTTTGGTGATGCACTCCCCTGGGCATCCGGGAGCGAGGACGTTCCTGTTCTCACGAGTCGGGTCCTCCCTGGGCCTCCACGGGGGCCTCTGAGGAGGCCCCTTCCTGGGCCTCCATGGGGGCGTCCTCTGCGGAGACCCTGTCGTGGGCCCCCATGCGGAGGCCCATGCGGAGGCCTCTGGGCACTTTTGGCACTCTCCGTGGCCTCCTGAGGCCCCTGCAGAAGCTTCCGAACGTCGGAGTCACGCTCGACGTCGGCGGCGTTCAAAAGGACGAGGGCATGAAGAGCACGGGAGCCTCAGGCCCCGTCTGGGGCACCCAGGCATGGCAGAAATCGGCGCGTTCCCCTTGACGCGGACCCCGACGCCCCGAAGATCGGCCGACGCTTTTGCCAGCGCCCACCTGCCTGTGGAGGCGCCGCCTCCTAGCGACCGGACAGCATTACATAACCTGCGTGTGGGCGCTTATGCACCCCATCTAGTTGCGAGCTGTCAACCCCCACTTGCGACCGAGTCGCACCTTCTCCATCCTTCCCCCTCCTCGGGCACTGCCAAGGGGGATCGCCACAAGGGGGTCGCCACCTCCTGCAGGACAAGTGCCCCCCCTGGTCCCCTCCAGAAGCCCCCCAGGACGCCCAAAGACGCCCAAGTACGTCCAACACTAGATCGACCCTTGATCTTGTGACCCCCCTGGGCACTGCCTGACCTTCTGCGCCTCTCGGAGCTTACAAACACAGTGCCCGCCCCGAGCCTCCCGCACCATGGTCCTGTCCCCCCTCGCGCCGGCCTCCCGGGGCCACGCACGCGAGGTGGCCTCCCAGACCTGGACCCGATGATGCTAAAGCTGAGCGGCCCCGCTGAGGAGCACCATGTGGACTGGGGCGGCCAGGACTTCTGAACTGACGGACCTCGGCGTGCCACACCCTTCGGCTCGGCAGTCCTGGCCTCCCTGGCCATCATAGTGACTCTCAGGGGTCATATCTCTGAAACGATGCCCCCGATCAACGTGGCCGCCGCGGCCGCCTCGCGGCGGCACCCGTCGCGTTGACGGTCCGAAGGTGGAGATGAAGGATATACCGTATGGTCAGACCTCGCCCTGCCTGCCCCCGTCCTTGAGGAACATGAAGCCACACACTCAATCACAACCTTCCAGAGTTCTGCGCAGACTTCTTGGATCGGCACTGGATCCCCCGAAGCACGCCAGGGGCGGCGCCGGAGGTGCCGCCAAGGGGTTCACAAGGCCGTCCACGGTGACAGCACAACCGAAACCGACCGAAACCGACCGAAGGGAGCGGCCGAGAAGGACGCAATGCCGCAAAGACGCGGCGACGATGCAACAACCGACCGACCCGAAACGACCGAATGCGACCGACTGCGACGCAGCCGAACCGACTGAACTGTTGGCACTCTTGACTCAGCGCCGACCCCAGGGGAATCCGCGCGGACCTCCGAATATTTGTGCTCGTGCCACTTCCTCTTGCTCTTCGCCGTCCCCAGGTGACAGCAGGGTGGAGCGCACCAAGATGAAATCCTCCGCCCGCCGCACGCCTTGGGTCTTTGTGGGCTCACGCCCTCTCGAATCCCCGAACCACCTCGCGTCGTGAAAAAATCGCGGTGGGAGTTTTGTTGGCCACCTCCGACCTTCGGGGCCATTTAATGGCCCTGGAGCCTTCAAAGAACGCCTCAACACAAAAAGCCGGTCCCGGGGAAGTGGTCAAAACTTTTTGGGGTCCACTTCCCTGGGAATTTGCTTCATCCCAGATCCTGTTGACTGCTCCAGTGCCCCAACAGATGTCGAAACCTTTGCATGCGTATGAAAAGCCTCCGCCATCATTTTCCCCAAGTCGTCGGATGTCTTGGTCCAGGAGTGGCACATCGACTCATGGACCAGTCCTGGGGTGCGCCCTGGCCAGAATGTGGAGGCGGATCCATCCGTGGCGACGAGGAGCTTCCTGGAGGCCCAAGATGGCCGCAAAATGTCTGCAGTCCTCGACCCTCGATCCCCCTCCAACCTGGCCGCCCTAATTTTTCAAGCCTCTCATCGGGTATACCGAAGAGGGGGGGCAGGAAGAGCGAGACTAGCGAATATGGCCCAAGACATGCGCGCGGACGAACAGGGGCCAGGGACGTGATGAAGAAGCGGATGGCGGCATGAACGCTGGGAGATATCGCGGCCCCGCCCATGACATCCACACCGCGCTAGTCCTCAACCCCCCCTTGTGGAGGCCTCATATGTGGGGTCCGAGTAGATGGTGTCGGAGGATCGCGCCGCATCGCCGATGCATCGGCGATGTCGGCGCGGAGAAAATCAGGCTCCACGTCGAGCTGCATCGCCCATGCATCGGCGATGCACCGCGATCCTCCGACCCTCTCTGCTCTGACCCCATCTAGGAGGCCTAGAATCATAGCCCTGGCCATGATATCCACATCCCACTCGTCGCCAACCCCTTTTGATTGGAGAACGTTCGGGGGAGTGGGACCGTGCGACCCGCTGCTTGTATGATTACAACGTGGCCTCTTCGAGAGATTTCGTTGTGATTGGCACGCCGTGGTTCATCAGTTTATTAATCGTACTTGTCTTCATCAGTTCATTCTTCATCAGTGAATTTCATCACCTGATTCTTCAGGACCTTCTGCATATCCTTCTCATCGTTTTCCTAGCCGCTCCTAGCCTTTCTGCATTCCTCATCGTTTCGCAACCTCGTCTTATTCCTCCCTCCTCCTGTTCCTCCCGCACTTCCTGGCTCTCCTCGGCACCGTCTCCATTGTCTCCTGGGTTCTCCTCGCCTCCGTGGGGCCGCGGAAACCTACAAAGAAAACAAACATCATAGCAAACAAGAAGAAGCTGGTGTATCCACATGGAAAAATGAGAAACAGCTGAGACAACGTGTGGCTGTCGCTATTCTCGTTGGTTGCGGATCCCCCATCCCTATTTTTTGCTGAGATCGCCGAACCATAACCATTTTGTGCAGGCTGCTACAGAGGTGTTCAAGTTGAGGCGACCACTGCAGATGCCCCATGCTTCAACCTTTTTGGAAGGTCGCCACACAAGGCACCATACGAAAATGTCAGTCACGCGGTTTCGTAGCTTTTCCCTCTTTTTCCATGTGCAAGCAAAAGGATTACAACGGTGGGAGTCTGCACTACAAACATTGCAACAGTCACAAGTTTTCGTGTTTTTTTACAATCCATGTGAACGCAGAAACTTTTTCCACATGTTCACGGTTTTTGTTTTTTTCCTGGTACGCTTCGGCGGCCCCACGGCGACCTCAGTGGCGACTTCGTGGGGCCGCGGAAGCGTACCAGGAAAACTAAAAACACATGAAAAATATAAACCAGTCTACGTCTTCACATGGGAAGAAAGGAAACACTGTGACTGTCGGGTGCTATTCTTATTGATTGACGACCCTCCACAATTAAATTCGTCTGTAAGATCGCCACAAGAGGAATCGTCTTGTGAAAGCTGCAACGCAAAGATTTCAAGTGGCTGCAGGAGCTCCGCAACTAGAACCGCTCCGGAAGGTCACCACAAAAATGATCCTTTTTGTAAGGGCTATTACAAAGAATCTCAAGGTTTGGGATCTGCACTGTAAGAACCACGACAGTCACGGGGTGTCCTAGATTTTCAAACTGTTCCATGTGAAAACACCAGCTTTCTCAGTTTGTTGATGTTCTCATGTTTTTCTGGTAGGCTTCTGCGGCCCCACTGCGCTGCCTCTGGAAATTCCTTACAATCAAACCCAACGTGCAAATTAAATACACATGGATTTCATGTGTTGTAGCTTACGCATTGAACTTGGTTGTGGTACGTCTCAAACTGTTTCGTAAGTGTGGAGGATACGATTGGCGGCGCCGTGGGAGTCGTACAACTGGGGTTATTGTGCACATCTGCCTTTACATGTGTCAGGGCGCACGTGGTATTTATTTAGCTCTGCATATGACGTGAACGTCTTCCACAAACAGCACAAGTAAGTTTAGCAACAAAAAGCAACCGCAATAAAAACAGCCAGTTGTAATCGCACAAACGGCCGGTCCTGCGGAGGGTGGACTGGCTCAGGGAGGAAACATCGAGCTTGAATCGGCGGTACATCGCCGATAGAGCGGCGACAGGCCCCCGATCGCGAATCCGCGCGTTCCAGGGCGGGGCAGGCTATCAGACCCCTATCAGCGGTCCATGGGCGGCTCGGGCTCGATGCGCTCCTCCCTGAGCCTATCCCCCCCCCCGAGCGTTGCCTCAGAACCCCTCCTGGGCGCCCCCGAAAACGAAGGGGAGCCGCCCGCCTGCCGCACGCCGGCGTTCTCGGGGTCGGCCTGCAGGGCCTGCCGCAGGGCCGCCTCGCACTCCTCCGGGGAGCGGGGAGGGCGCGCCGAGAGCCAGAGGCGCTGCGCCCGATCCCCGCCAGGCCCGTCCCGGGCCAAGAACCTCGGGTGTTCGGTGTTACGGTGGGGCAGTAGACGTGGGGCGAAGAAGCGTGGCTTTCACTGCCTCCCAATTTAACTCCGATCCCCGACCCTCTCACGCTTATTGCCCCTCTCCGTTGCCGTCCGCCCGAGGGTCGGCGCGTACGCCTTCCCGACCTGGCCAGGAAGGCATGCGGTCAAAGCTTTGCCGCAAAAGCAGCCCTGGAGAGGGAGCGGAACCCTTTCGGGACCCTGGCTGCGTCCAAATGGTGCCCCAAGGAGCGCCGGGGGGCGACCCACGGAAGGGTCCGAGGGACACCGGGCCCCCTTCGAAACCGGAGCGGGCCTTACCCCCAAGATTCGGCTGTAAACGCCACTCCTGGGCCCAATATCGGCCTGGCGCAGGCCCCTCTCGTCGTCGCCGCCGCCGCCGTCGCCGTCGTCGGCGCCGTGGTCGCGGTCGTGATTGACGTCGCTGGCGTCGGCGCGGTCCTGACCATGACCATCGTCGAATGGGAGGTATAACAATGTTAGAATAAACCCTCCCTCCAAGCTTCCTCTTCATAGGCCCCTAGAATGGGTCATGTACGCTGAAGGAACTGCCCCGTTGGGAGACAACCGTTGAAGATCCTGAAGCGTGCCAATGCACTGTTATCGGAAGTTCGACGCCACGAATCAACTTGATTGTCGCGTCTTGACGATTCCGAGTCGTACCAAAACGCCATTCCTGGGACGCCAACGCCGCAAATCATCGTGACTGTTGAACCCTGACAATCCAGAGCCGTTCCAAAACACCATTTCTCATCCGTTCACCATGGGAACCCGTGAAACTGTGATAATTTCGTAAGACACATGTGCGCAACGCTAAAGCGAGAGCCACATTTTGAAAACGACCCGCCCTCAATCCGCGACCCACTGCATTTTTTAAAAGAATGCGCGCGGCGCTAAGGCGAGAGCCACTTTTGGAAAACGACGTGAAACTCATGCACATGTTTAAAACGAATGTGCGCGGCGCTAAGGCGAGAGCCACGTTTTTAAAACCGCTCGCTCTCCATTCGTAAAACTGTTGCCAATTTTGAGGCTTCAGAATAATAAATGGTGAAGAAGTTTCAAACGAACCGCTGGGCCCGCCCTTCGGACTGGCATCGGAGCGGAAAAGGAATGGAGGAGGAGCAGGAGGAGGAAGCCGCGTGCGCCCGAACCCGCCCCTCCCGAGGGACAGGCCCTCAGGTTTCCAGGCCCTGCGGCGGCGGCACTGCGTGGCCATTTCAGGCCCGCGATCGATGCCTACAACGACCACCTGAACTTTTGTTCTCGTCCCAAGCGTGGGGCCACGCCTTCACTTACGGCACGATCAAGATCGAGACCACCACCCTGGCACAAATGACTTCGACGGCAACGTGCTGACGACTGCGTTCTACTACGGCTTCACAAAACACGATAACTACTTCACGCACACCATAGTGCGCAACAGCCACCGCGACATCCATCACAAGATTCCACGATGGTGCCGAAGTGCCAGCCCAAGTGGCAACAATGCCCACAACGATCACATCGGTCACCGAAGCCAGCAGCACGACCCAAACCAGCAATCGGCACAGGTCTGGCCAGGTGAAATGAAGACAACCCCGTCTGGAACTGGAAGAACGACCAGAGATAAGAGCACCCAGAAGGACAAGAGCCATACCACCAAACACGAGAAAGAGGATGACCGCCGGGAAGACAACGAGAAGACGACCATACAGCGCAACGCCATCATCGACATCATTATCTCGAACGCCTTACCCATGAGGAAGAAGGACGCGACCAACCACCCCCAATGGGAGGAGCCGCCAAGATCCTCATTGGTATGCACTGCGTGGGGGGAACAACAACCTCCAGATGCTCAAATCCTACGCTCTGGTCGCATTTAGGAACATACACGCCGAACTCCCCATTGAGGACTCCCTCAACATGATTGCGCTCATCAGAGCCATGATCCAGATCCCAAGGACCTTGATGAACACAAGAAGACAATCAAGGCCGCCGGGAGCAACGCGCAAGAGTACCTCACACAACTCAACGAGTACATCGCCGAGAACAAGCGCAAGCTCGACGGGTACACACAGACAGATGACTACACAACTGGGAAGACGAAGCGTCAGGAGCGGACGACGAGCACGAGGACCACAAACCGCGAAGCAGAAGCAGGCACAGGAGCGCCACACCACATCCAGGTCGACGACATGTGGACACGTTGGTGCACCATCGCAAGGATCTGCAAGCCACACCGCCACAGACTGCTACGAGATCCTCAACAAGACGCTCCAAAGGGAAGAACAAGCGACGGCACACTACAAGGATGAGGCAAAGGCCTACAAACACCAAAGAGACAGCATCCAGGGCAAGTACGAGAGCGACATAGCCAACAAAGAGAACAACAACAAATACCGCAAGGAGATAGACGCCCTCAACGCAGATCTGCAACACCTACCAAAGGCCGTCACGGACCTCAAGACCAACAAGAACAATAATATCCACACGGCCAAAGAGGACCACAAGAGGAAAGAACAACATCTCAACCAACTGATCGAGGACCACATCAAGAAGTACGACAGCAGCGCCAGGATCTAAGCAGAGTCGAGCAGGAGGGAGGAGACGCTCAGGACCGAGCTCGAAAGAACAAACAAGCAAATGTCCACCAGAGAGCAGAACGGCAAGTACATCACCGACCAGCTCAAAGAGGCATTGAGCAGAGGAGCTACATTGCGGAACACTACGCCACCGTCGATGAGACCAAGAGTCAGAAGAACGAGGACACCATCATCAACCTCCGACTGGAGCTGCAGAAATACGAGTTAAGATGTGTCAAGCAATTCCACGACAACAACCTGCGGAAATAAAGACCAGAGAAGAACACAATAATGAACTCGACTACCTCAAGCAATATCTACATACAGAAGCACCTGCAGCGTCACAAGCAGCAATAAGCACAGCAGCAATAATCTCATCCAGAACCGAAGACTTTGAGGAGAGCCATATCACCAGACTCTAGTAAGACGAAGCAATGACTCATCACCATTGAGACGAGGCCAATGTGCAAGGCCAATACACATGAGCACATCGAGATACAGAAGCATAAGCAGGCAGTTTCAGAAGCTCGCGACGATGCGCAACAACTACTACATGGACACGGAGCCTACGAGGAGCACGCATACGAGATGACCGCGAAGAAAAACAACGACATTATGCGCCTACACAAAGTGGCAGAGTACCAAGTACTCCACGACCAGCAGGCACTTGCGGTAAACAAGATGGAGATCCACCCAGCGAGAGGACATTGCCAAGGATGGAGATAATGGATCACCCGCAAGGAGGAGGACAGATAGAGGGAAACCAACAGAGCCAACAGCATCCACAACTAGTACCAGGAGGCAATGCAGAGGGAGCAGGAGCTCAAGAAGGCACTGCAAGAAACCGACATGCTCTACCACGTGTGCGCCAACCTGAAAAAGGACGACCCCACGACTCCCCCAAAAACAAAGGAAACCGACCAAGACGGCACAGCAACGCCGACACCACCAGACGACATCGTAGACACCCTCGACGACACACCGGCGCCAAAGTACCAGCCAGGCGACGCGACGCGTTCATACTGACGCCCATCCCGTACCCGAGGCATCTGAGCACCGATAGACGAATGGGACAAACGGATCCATACGGGTGGAGCAGCCGACCCCCAGGGAAAGGTCGAGATTACCTTCGAGAGCCTGCTCAATAGATGCACCAACGGACTTGGGGAGTCCATCGCCGAAGTACAAGAACCCACGCAAGGCATGGCACTTCAGGATCTCAACACCAGAACACGAACAAAAGGGCAAGAGGATCCCCGTCGGAGACCTCACCCAACGACTTCGTTATGGGGAGCGGGGCCCCCGATTCAGTCAGCACCAGACGAGCCAATGACACCAGAACAAGCACGGGGATGCCACTACATGGACACATCTGGGAGATCGCAGTCACAGAGCCCCCGACCCCGCAAAGGAAGAAAAGCGACAACGACAAGACCTAGGGCGAGCAGCACGACATCCGACCACAGTAGGAGGAGGCTATGCTTCGCTCTACTGGCAGATGAAGACCGCTCAAGCATACCAACACTGGCGGGAGAGGACGACATGATGGACGACTCCACTCTTGGGGGGAGGTAAAAAACTGAGCACGAAGTGGGGTGAAAACTTAGAGGCTGCGCCCACCCCTGACCTAGACAAGACAGCCCAGTCTCACCCGCCCTTCCATGCAACCACTAGCACAAATAATGAACCAAGAATTCGAGGACCGAGCCCAGCACTTGCAGCTTTCAGAATGCATGTGCCGAACAGAGGGTGCTTCTTACCTACAAGGGGCGTGGACGACGACAGATGCGCAGTGAACACACCTGGCAAGTCCGTACATGTACCCGAGGTGTCAGGCCACACAGCCGATGGTACAACAGGAAGTACCCGGACTGGACATAGCAACTTTAGACCCAGCGACACACTAGGTGGCATCACGGGAAAAGGCGAGTCCAGCCCGACCAACACCACAAAAGAAACCAATCAGAGGGAACGTGACGCTCCGTGCGAGGCCGTAACCACCAATTGGTACCTATGGACTCGCTGGGAGTGAGCGAGGGACTACCAGGAACCCCACATGGGGACGACGGGCACCAACCTACAGTCAAGGTGCCCTTCACGCTTCACGCCTAGCGAGCCTCTCGTCTTTTTCTACGACGCGCATCCCCACCCATCCTCTCCACCCAGTTCAGCGACATCGACGAACGGGAGCGCCTTAATCCAGTTGCACAGATGACTCCAAGCATATGCCGACAGAGAGAGAGAGATAGAGAGAGAGAGATAGAGACACACACACACACACACACACACATACGACATCAAGCGATGGCATCTCTACACGGACGGCACGCACCAGAAAGACTCGACCAAGGACGCATGTGCCGCCGTCATCGTCGCAGAAGACAGGGACGGATTCGCATACCATGGCGCAGTGGCCGCGAAGACGGACGACTCCAACAGCAACGGCGACAACGGAACTTAGACTCTGAGTCTACTACATCAGAAATGGCTACCCTCATCCGCCATCATCACGGACAGCAAGCACCGACCTAGCATCGCGATCCACACCGACTCGAAGGTGGCAATTGGGCTAGCAGGAGGAATATACATACCCAGCAACCAGAATAGCTTGACTGTCCTTACGCGGATCCTACACGATCTGGCTAAGATCGCCACAGACCTGCATATGGACCACGTCTACGCACACTAATGACATCCATGGGGCGACCTAGCAGACTCACTAGCCAAGAGACAAGCCAAAAGAGACGACCCAAGGCATTCCGCTTCAACAGGGCAAGACAATGGGAGTGGCCTGAACAGGCAAAAGAAGGAATGAAAGCAGCATGCCCCATGACGACCCAGAGCGGTCACATGGCAACACCTCCCACAACACATGCAGAACTAACAACACTTTGCGCCGGAGACGAAGGTCAAAGATACCAAGATCCCCATCAAGATCAAGGCCATGACCTTCAACGTCAGGAGTTTCGAGAAGCCCGAGCGCACCACCAGACATCGGAGGAGGAAAATGACCAGGATCATAGCACTAGTAACAATACAATGAAAACGAATGGGCATACACTTCGCTGGCATGCAGGAGACAAGACTATCGAGAACATCGCACCCTGCAAACGGACTTTGGACCACATCCAACGGACATGACAATCACAACCTGGGATGCCTTCTTCTCATCACGACCGACTTGCCATACTACGCGGAGGCGCAAGAAGCACTACATCCGACCGCAGCACTGCAAAGTACTTCGGTAATCACCAAGGCTGCTGCTCATCACCAGGATCTCAGCGCCAGGACTCCAAATTCGCTGGCAAAACGGGCCAGAGGCGTGCTAAGATCTCCCGTAACTGGATCCGTATATTCTAGTTCGCGCGCGCGAGGCGGCCTCTGGGGGTCCCCAGACGAGAAATCCCCTGGCCGACTCCCGGCAAGTTCGGCTCAAGGATGCCGGAACTCCCAGAGGCGGTTTTCGGAGCCCTCCAGATCGCCAAGGAGCGGTCCATGGAACCTCAAGGCAGCTCCAAAAGGGCCCACGAATCGGAATCACGGCTTAAGAGCGCTCCAAGACGCTCAAGATGGCCTCAGGACGGCCCAAGAGGCCTCAAAGAAGCCCCAAGAGCGCTTCTCAAGAGGACCCCAAAGAGGGCCAAAAGAAGCAACAAACATTGATTTTCCTTGTGTTTTCTCCTACGTTTTTCGCGTTCTTGCGTTCTCGGGCTTCCGACGCTCCAAGATGGCCCTAGAGGCCCCCAAGACCGGCCCGAGAGGCCGCCAAGAGTGTCGCAAGACGGTCCAAGAGGGCCTCATGACGGCCCCAGAGGCGCCCAGGATCGCCCAAGAGGGCTCCAAGACGGCCCCAAGAGGGGCCCAAGAGGGGAAAGACGAGCCACGAATTCGAGCCTTCCGCCCCAAGAGGTCCCCAGGAGGCCATAAGAGGCCCCCGAGAGAGCCCAGGAGGCCCCCTGGAGGCCCCAAGAGGCCCCGAAAAGGCCTCCAAAGAGGCCCCAAGAGTCCCCCCAAACGGCCCCCAAGAGGCCCCGAGAGGCCACGAACGCGCATGCAAACGCGTGCGATACCACAATGCGGGCCGGCGGAATGAGCGACGCGATTAAATACTTGTAGCAATTGCACCGCCGTTTTCAACACTTTCGGGTGCCCTTTTGGGCCGTCTTCCGAGCCTGTTCTGGCCATCTAGTGGCCTTCTTGGACCCTTCTCCGCGTCTTTTTCGACCCTCTGGGGCCGTCTTGACCCCGTCGCCCAAACTCCGAGCCAAGCTGAAACAGGGGCCGTCCCCCCTCTCGCCCCTTCGTGCGCAAGATCAGCGGGGTTTCCGGAGACCCTCTGAGGCCGTCTTCGATCCCCGCCCCTCCCGCACTCTGGTATCTTTTTCAACTACCCTCCTTCTTCTCCACCACGCCTCCCAAACTCCCCACGTTCCCAAAAGCGATGGCCGCCGGCCTGTGGCAGCAGCACCATTACCACCATTACCACCACTACCACCACCACCACCACCACCACCACCACCACCACCACCACCACCCACCACCACGACCACCACCACCACCACCACCACCACCACCACCACCACCACCACCCACCACCACCACCACCACCACCACCACCACCACCCGCGCCCCTAGTGGCACAAGCAGCTGCCCAAACAGCTGTCCAGCCCAGAGTTTCTAGCTCTCCGCCCATTCCTGCGATCCTCCCCCCGCCCTGTGCGCCTCCACGGATTCGGCGTCAGCATCACAATGCTTGGTTCCATCTCTTGTCTGGCCAGAGCGGAGACTCCTGCAAGCACGCACACGCGCATTCGATACCCCGCGCAAGGCGCAAGCACTCTCCATGCGCATCCTCAGCGGCTGCGTGCCGCTAACGCAACCCCTGCCTCCGACATGTAAGCCGTGTCGCCTACAAGCCACAATGACTAAACATCCACGACTAAGACCCACCTGCAACGAAGGCACTGAGACGTGCAGTTCCATGGCGTCCAAGCCCTGCGAGCCTCCTGAACCCTCCATGGGGAATTCTACCAAAACTGACCCGCCTCAAACGTCACAGACAAGCGGGCCCAATGAAGCCTGCAAAAACTATGAGGCCTACCCTAATGAGAGCCGCACGCTTTATAAAGCTCACACGCCCCATGACCCAATGATACTTGAAGAGAACAATACGCTTCAGAGGCCTTACAACCGCACGAGCCCTGTGAGACCTGCAAAGTATATATGCCCAACCATGCCAGTCAGTTCACAACGACTACCTGGCCTGCGGAACCTGGGAGCCCCCTGAATCCCCCAAGGGGAATTGTAGTAAGAACGGCCGCCTGAAATGTCCAAGAACACCTCGCCCAATGAAGCCTGCCAAATCTACGAGGCCTCCAGGTTCCGGAAAAAAGTGGGGCGGCGGTGTCTGCCCCCTCAGGGGCGTTAAATTCAATAACTATAACAGTTGCGCGCGCCACACAACGACAGCACCGACGACAAGGAGAAGGAATTCTGGAGCACCCTATCCGAAGACACTCAACGCTTCAAGGTCGACATGCTCCTCATCGGCTCGAATGGCACCACCAGCGAGAACGCGTCCGACTCCATCAGGGACAAAGGCGTAAGCTTGCCAGCAAACAGACGAGGTAGGCTACTACACGCTCATCTCAGACAACACAGCATGTCCGCAGTCAACACAGCAGTTCACACAGACGGACCTAGTTTCATATACCGCCAGCAAGGCAAAGACGAGAGGATTAACTACATCGCGGTCCCAACAGACCAGATCAGCATGATCACATAATCTTAGACAAGACTGTGGACACCCTCGACAAGCATGACGATGACGAAGACTACCAGTGCTGTTCGAACAAAAGTACAAGAACGACGCAAGACACAAAATGGACAAACCGAAGCTTGGCCCCAGGAAGCTGAGGGACCCGGAGCATATCGACACATTCAGAAAATAACTCAAACCATTGACAACCACCCGTGGGAGACCGACCTCAATGCGCACGTCCACGAACTGACCCAACGAGTGGAATGAGCAGCTCGGACAGCATTCACACAGAACAGCATACGACAGCACAAAACATACATATTCGACACAGCTTTCCAATATTGTGAGTGAGAAGAACATGCCAAAGACCAATGCGCACACTTAGGTGCGAGGGCAACACCCTCTTTGACCAAACTCAAGATTACCAATCTAGCTTACCAGCTACAGCACCTCGACAGACTGATCTCCTCATCAACCTCATCGACAACGCGACCAAAATGGTGCACTACGAGATCGGGCGCTTCGAGATGGCACTGGCAGTGGTCGCCTTCCTCCGAGACTCGTCGCCACATCTCACAGACGCCATAGAGACCGACCGTTCCAACTTCTTGGACAGAAAGCGCAGCACATCGTCGACGGCATTGCAGGAAACGACCCCACAAACGAATGGAAAGCATTGAGGAGACTGCTGAGTTGTGGAGGAAGACCACCTAGAATAACACCAGAACGCCAGCACGTCCTCGACGCAAAAGGCAACCCCATCGAGAATGCCGACCAACAGGCCGAGAACGAGCTGGACCACTTTGCCATTGCAGAACAACCCCTCATCCGAAATTCGCAGGAGACATGCAACAAATACAACGAAAACGACACATACGAGATCATCATGAAGATCGTGCTGGACACCCCCATTGACAACATCGCAACCCGGGACGAATGGAAAAAAATGATGGCAATGACACAAAAAGGCAGACAAGGGGGACCCGACAGCATCCTGGACAGCCTAGCAGTGGTATAACCAAAAGAAATGACAGGGCTGTTCCACCCGCTCATCACCAAGGCCCAGATCGCCACAGTGGAACCACTACATCGGGGCTACGAAAGTGTTGACCCATTTCGTGCTCCCACTGGGACAAATCTTATGCGGAAGTGCCGTTGCGAATTCGAGCTGAAGAAGTTTTCAGGAAGCCCTGGGCGGCAGCGCCATTTCAAAATCCAACCCGAAAGGCTCCGAATCCTGCTTCGGAGGAGGTCCTGAACGGGAGCGTCATTTCGAAACCGAACCAGAAAGGTTTCGAATTCTAGTGTGGAGGAAGTCTTGGGCGGGAGCGCCAGTTCGAAATCGAACCCGAAAGTTCCGAAATCGCTTGAGATTTTTTGAGGATGTCTCAAGCGAAACCGTCGTTTCGAAATGGCCACGCCGCTTGGTATCTAAAATTTGAAAATGTGGTTTTCGCTTCAGGCTTCCTCCAAAAAACGACCTCGACTGGATTACGAAACCATCGGGCTCGAATTCGAAAAGGCGCTTCTGTCCGAGACTGGAATAAAATAGTGCTTCAACAGAACAATGTACTGGGGCCCCGCGGCATAACGGGCCCCTTTGACGTATCTTCTCTTGTCGCGGGCGCAATGCCACTGACGCTGTACTGGGGCCCCGTGGCCTAACGGGAGGCGCTGCATTTTGGTCGAACCATCGCAGCGGCGAGGTATCCCACAAAAAAGGCTGGCATGCATCATTCGCCAAACCCGCCAGCACCAAGCCGGACGCATCAGCACGAAGGATGATACTCCTCAACAACGTCATCGCCAAGCAACACCACATGTTCTTGAAGGTGAGGCTCAAGGCAATAGCGGCAGACGGCAGACCTGATGAGGAGCGCCCAAGCAGGAGCAAGGCCCCGATTTCGTTACCCACACCATGTTTACCTACCACAGCCAAATGAAGGAATGGCGCACAGCGGTGATGCTATTCCTCGATTTCAAGGACGCCTTCTACCGAACGGTCCTACAAATGGTGTACAAAACCAACACCGACACGGACGAGATCATCGACCTCAGGGAGACCACCGATATCCCGCTGACCCTGCTCTCGGCGCCAGAGGAAGCTCCGAGGTGTTCCCCAATATTCGACTACAACGTTGCTGATGAGCACCCCTGCGCAGTCATGAGAGACGCCCACGCCGACATGTGGGCTACCACAAGACGATCTCAAATAGTAGCGCATCGCAAAGGACATGATCGAGGAAGCACCGCCAACGAAATACCAGAATCTGCTGACGGACCTCTACTGGCTCAACAAAGAATCACCACCTACGACCAGGACAGAAGGAGCCTCCGCACTGACGCTTACGACACGACCCAGACATCATCGCGACGCGGACTAGACCCATTGGCATGAGGCTAGATAATCACCAAGGAAACGACGAGCATGATCAGCTTCAATGGAAAAGGAACCACCAAAGCGAAGGAGGACATAACGAAAAAGGTCATCCACGACATCAGCACAGACCTACTCCCCGACCCCGTCGAGATCGTTAACCAGCAGCAAGCTCAAGGCACCATGGTCACCTCCACCAACTCTTCAGGACCGGAGCTAAAGAAACGGATGGCCAGGGCCATCGCATCAAGAGGACCGCTAAGGAAAGACATATACCCAAGAGAAAAAAACACCGATCGACGAAAAGGCTCTGTACACCGAGGCCCGCACCAACTCCACCAAGACCTTCAACGTCCACGTATGGAACGAGCCAGGCGACAAAGAACAGGACACCCTCACCGCAGAGTATACGAGAGGATACCGTCTCTCCGTTGGCTGCAAAGCCAAGAACTACGCAGACCAGAACTTTGCGAACGAGGAGATCCTCAACACCACCAAGAGACCCACGCTCGAGACTACATTTGCAGTATACCGATTGCGACACTTACTTACCAGACCTACTACAGTATTCTCCTACTGCCCTCCTGAAGCTATTGGGCACCAACGCAGACACGAAGGGTAGATGGATCGAGACCGTCAACAAGGACCCGCAATGGCTCCACGACAAGCTCGACGAGCAGCAACGACCTACACCGACCCCCCGACATTCCCCAATCAGAGCTTGCCTCTGTAGGGGTCCTAGCGGATTCATATGGTTAGGTTAGGTTTGCCGCCGATTATCGCCGCACGCCTGGGTGCCTGGGTGCCCGGGGGTGCCCGGGTGCCCGGGTGCCCGGGTGCCTTGGTGCCCAGGTTCCCGGGTGCCTGGGTGCCTGGGTGCCCGTGTGCCTGGGTGCCTGGGTGCCCAGGTGCCCGGTTGCCCAGGTGCCCGGTAGCTCTATATAGCCCTATAGCCCTATAGCCCTGTAGCCCTATAGCCCTAATAGCCCTATAGCCTTATAGCCTTATAGCCCTCATAGCCCTATAGCCCTATAGCCCTACAGCCCTACAGCCCCATAACCCTACAGCCCAATAGTAGCCCTATAGCCCTATGGTCCTGTAGCCCTATAGCCCCATAGCCTTCTAGCCCTATAGCCTTATAGCCCCATGGCCCTAAAGCTCTAAAAAGATTATGATGGGTTTTTTTCTCCGGTATCATATACTACATGGCGGAGTTCATCACCGGGAAACCCCAAAAGTTCGGAGCACTATCCAAGACAGCAACAACGACGAGCCAGCTGAGACTTGAGGACAAGGCGCACAACGAGCAGTGGCACAAGAGGCTTAAACTAGACAATGGAACCCACGAACCCCCCAACAAACCAAGAAGAGAGGAAAAACACACGGCGAAACGATCCACATGTGCTACAAACGTGGGGCAACCTTTGCTACTAAGCAGGCCTACTGAGTACACATTCCATCCAAATACCCACCCCACTGCACGAGCAACCGGGACAAGATGCCTTACATGCAGCAGGGAATACCACACCTACGCCAAAATCGTCAAGCACCTCAAGTGCAAGCCCGCGTGTGCGACACCGTGGTGCACGGAGGCCCCACGACTACCCGAGAAAGATATCGAGAACAATAGAGCACTTATAAGAGACACACAGCGGACCAACATCAAAGCAGGCAGACCCGAGAATTATGCGGACGCGCCCAGCTACAAGCCAGACATCTCGCTGGACTACGCCAAGGACGCGACCGCTACCACATGAAGGCCATAACCCACCCTAGCAACTGAGCAAGACAGCGACGGTCCCAAGCCAGCCAATGTAAAAGTTGAAGGGCGCAAAATCAAAGTAGTCCTCCACCAATGCAGTGGACAACGAAGTGGACAACGAAGAAATGGAGACATACAGCATTGGATGGAAAACATATTGACATCCACGGGGGCGCAGACCTATACGCTATCCGTCGACATTGCCAACCCCGAGAAGAAAGGCGACCTGACCAACTGCAACGCCAGTTAGTATTGGATATACCAGATTTACTAAGGCCATGTGACCATCATCGTCGCAAGACCGCCATACGAAACACGGACCGCAGCAATAACAAGACCGATAAGGGGGCACGTCATCGACCACGACCACTATGATCAAGCGACCAACCATGGGAACTACACTACCTATATCAACGATAATGCAACCATATCGACATCGGCCACCAGCTGCTACGAGCAACGCTGCTCTTCATGTGCGCAGCCATCAATTAGAAGAACACTACAATCATGGGGCATCCTGAGGCAGTCAATGACATCAGGAACGTACCAAGCGGCTGGCTACTCCCCGAGGTCACGTACATCGCGACACTACCGCGAGCACGAACAACCTCGTTCAACAGGTGTCTGATGGGTCAGATCGCGATGAAGCCACAACCCTGCTGTGCATCCGAATCCAGCAGCCCATGCAAAGCATAGTGGTCCTACCCAACAATTGCAGGTGCAACCACGGAAGGTGAGCACACCCACCGCTGCGGGGCAGGAACCAAGGCGGCAAGTGGAAGAGCGCAGCCGCCAAAACATACCCGACCGACATGTGCTTCATCCTCGCGGTCACCATCTGCAAAGCGACATCGCCAAGCCGGGCGGACCACAACGAAGTAGACAACTCGGACCTGTCACACGTACACCGCGACTTCCACACCCCGATGGATCCCTATTACGACTTCAGCCGCAGCACTGACTGCATGGCACACCTACACCTCCGACCCAACAAGCCCATAGCTCGGTCCCCAAACACCATACGTCTCTACTGAGGCCCCAACCATAAGCTTCTCGGGCGCAGTCTTCTGTGCGGGAATGGCACAGGGACGGGCGTCACACCCACATGCCGCCCGACTTGTGACGACCACCACAGTAGCTCTTGAGCGCCTGACCCGAGAGAAGAGACATGGCCTTTCTCCTAAGGCCCCTGTGCGGTAAAAGGATCCCGCAACCCATCCGACCTTCCCTCTTGCCCACAACCCAACGATCGCCACCACCTCTCACCAGTCGTCAGCCAGCAACGACTTTGACCAATGGGGGACCAAGGGGACCACTCCACAATTAGCATACACGAGCACGACAACCATGCTTCCACCCCTTCTATGCACGACACCCAGATGGCCGCTTCAAAATCAAGTGTCGACGATGGGGCATGCAGCGGACTGTCTGGGCGACCAACACCTTGCACGTTTGCGGCTCACTCCACGCACTACGACGCTATCCCACACAGGCCCCTTCGTTAGCGTGGCAAGGGGACTTTGGGACAATGAGGGCAGAAGCCTCTCCTGAGGCCAACAGCATACGCTTCTCGGGCACTGTCTGCTTCGAGGGACAAACACAAGCCTGGCGGAAGTTGGCCAATCACATCACTAGACGAGTGTCTACCAACGCAGCACTTTTTGAACGCCGAACCCACGAGGGGAGGTAGCCGACTGGCTCAATGGGACATCGATGTCTACTGCACTCTTCGTTTCCACTTCTACACGTGCAGCACGCTATGACCCCTGCCGTCCACCCCCTCCTATGCCCGTTGCTGGCGTGAGGACATCGATGTGGATGCAGCCACCACCGTGCGGAACACCAATCCGCTTCAAAGCCCATTGCCAGCGATGGGACATGCGGCGGATTGAGCGGCCTGCAGCATGCGATAGCACATCCAAACGCTCACAACCATGCGTGTCCACGCCCACCTATGCCTTCTGTCGGCATCAGGACATGGCGGGGGATCAGCCACACAGCAGGCAACCAGCCAACGCCAACCCCGACATGAGAGCAACGGAGGAGACTCGGACCACAGCTACACAAACAGCGACAACAACGAGCGGCGATACGTCGGAGACCATGAGGGCTGGGACGCGATAGCACGTCGAAGCACTGTGACAAGTGGCAGGGAAACCTTGCCAGCATAAACAGCATCGGACATCGTCATCTCCCCCATCATCTCCCCCCCGATCCAACATCACTGTTGACCCAAGGCCCCCCTGCGTTTCATACCGCAGAATTGTCTCAAAGGACCTCACAATAACCAAAACCATGCGACCATGGCGGGAGTCTACAGACCGTCAGGTCCAATGCTATCTGCCCATGACATGGAGACGCCACGAGACCTTGGCACCACGGGGATCTACGAGGGGACATGGTCACCTACGACTACTGAACTGCGAGAACTGATTGGGCCACCACACCGAAAATCCGGCTGGCCACTAACATCCGCATTGCCACCCGCACCGCCTACAAGGTCACAAGCTCCCTCAACGCCGAGAGCATCAGGACCATCGAGGAGGTCGGCAACCCGCTCAGGCCAGAGAACGCACAGGAACGCTGCCCGCACCCTACCTCACTACAGCCGAGGACATGCAGTACTGGCTTCAAGAACAAGCACGGGGAGGCGCACTACGCACTCACATACATCCCCAACGAGGACCGCAGGGTGGAGGTGGGCACTAGAACAAAGTCTACGAACAGATGGAAGAAGCACTGCGCCAGTACTTTGTCTACCACTCTGGAGGCTTCTGCGCTTGGACCAACATTGGCTAACGCGTCCACAACTGGCACTTCACTACCATAACGTTATCAAATATATGAACGACAACGACGCCGACAAAAGGACAGGCCGGCCACACTGGATATTGCAAGCAGAAGCCGCTGACCATGATCTCTTGGGACACGGCACGGCAGCTCGAGGAAAGAGGCCCACCACTACTTGTACTCGCCGCGCAACACACATGGCATCACGAAAAAGAGTGGACCAACCTTAAGTAAATACACAGCGCCTACACCAAGCAAGCTACTAAGTGCAGAGCCTTCGAGATGGAGAAACGCCACACCATACACAGCAACCACGCTGAACAAGATGGGGCACCTCACGTTGATTTTGTCAGAGTGAAGGGGTTGAACGGTCATTCACTGTCCCTGGGCGCGTGGTCACTGAAGTGAGGTTCTGCGGTGCGGACTGTTGTTGTTGCTGCTGTTGCTGTTGCTGCTGCTGTTGTTGTTTGTTGTCGTCGTCCCCCCCGCGACGCAGCCCGCGACCCTCCCGCGACCCGCCCGCGACCCACCCGCGACCGACCCGAGACCCTCCCCGCGACCCTCCCCGCGACCCACCCGCGACCCACCCGCGACCCACCTCGCGACCCACCCACGACCCACCAGCGACCCACCCGCGACCCATCCCGCGACCCATCCCGCGACCCAGCCCGCGACCCACCCCCGACCCACCGGCGACCCATCCCGCGACCCACCCACATTGCTTCAACGAAAGGATCGGCGCCTGCGGCGGGCTCACTGCACAATTTGTATAAGTTAGGCGCCTGCGGCGGGCTTCTACTAGTCTCGCAGACTGCGGACGTCCTCGCCGCCCCCTCACTCTTATCCGCAACTGCGGGGTGCTACGTATATCTGGGCACCGCGCTAGACTACAACATTTTGACACCATCAGAGGCCAGAACAGTTTGCATGTACCCAAGGGACGTTATCGAGACCATTGAAGCCAAGGCCAAACGCCCGACGACCGACGTCTGCATCATCCCCGAAGACATCCACCACATCACGCCCCAGACCAACGGCTGCCTCCACACGCTGCCAGGTGACCCTGCGGGAGACCAGGTGCCGATCAACCGCTGTAACCAGGACGAGCTTAACTACCTGGACCGCTACAGCGCTTCGTGCAGGCCACCACTGGGACCAGGACGCCCACTGGAAATGAAACTAGGCTCAGGCGCAGGAAACCTACCAGCGTGGCCAGCTGAACTCGGGGAGCTGCGACACACACGGGACCAGTCACAGTGAACAGATATGTGGCGACCGACACAGCGGACGAAATCGACAACATCATCACGACATGGACGACCGACGGCACAGAAAACGTGGAATTAGAGCTGATATCACCCATGGACCCTACTCCCATGGTGAGGTCAACAAGGATACTGCGCCATGGCAGCCACCAAAAACGTTCAACATACACGGCAACCTAGTCGTGACCCAGATGACCAGCTACGACAGGCTATTCGAAGAACACAAGACAGAGGGGGACAAGCAGCTGGCGGAAATGCAGCAATCCTACGAGTTCAACCAGGACCTTGAGTACGACGCCACTTTGGCAGGCCTCACGTACATGCCAGGATTCCACAGCCTGTGTCCCACCTGGCAACCGATTGACCCTATCGACAGGAGGCTACCCAATTAACGCCGCCAGAGGACAGGAGGGCCCAAGCCTTCCCTCACTGCCAGCAAATCGAGACCACTGCCATCGTGCCCGCTGCAAAGCCGGCACCGAGCACCGTCCCACGCTGGACGACCCACCCGACGGCTGCCTAGGCATCCCTCGACATCAGACCAAGGTTCAATCTATACGCGCGGCCACGTGTGGTTCCCTTGATGTACGAGCCAGCAGCCCCGAGGTCCGACCCACCCGACCTAAACGACGAACTACCCACACTGGCATCACACCACCTAAAGGCACCCTTCCTATGGAGGACCTACCCTGAAGGCAGCAACGCCAGGGCGTACTACCACAACCCGTAGTCCCTCGAGACCACGTGGGACTTCCCAGAGAACTGGAAGCTGCGATCGCCACGGAAGAGACACTTGACCAACGACAACAATGAGACCTTCAAATGCAACATCGAAGGCGATGAGCCCAGGCCACCGCTACCGCCATGACCACCACCCGAGAAGGCCAACGAGAGGATCGAAGTCACCTCACTCGAGAAGATCCACATGGTGCGGTACCGGAACAAATACAACAACGACACGGAGTTCCGCAAGAAGGTAATCTTCGCCATCTACCCGCTCAGCCAGCGGGACTCAGCATCATCTCTTGCAAACGTGAAATACGGGAAGGAGCTTCTACAAGCTGCTCAGATCATACATTACATCGCAAGGGACATGATCACAGGCCCACTCAACATGGACAATATTTCGGATCAGCCCTGGGACGTCCAGGACGGCGCAGACAAGCTACGCAAACGACGTGGTATCACCCCGTACCAACGAGGTACTCACCGCCGACGACCCGCACGACCCCAAGGCGCACAACACGAGCGCGTTCCCACCCGAGGCACCACAGATCGGAGCGGCACCTCAAGTACCACAGTAGACGACTGCGAAGAAGGCAGAGGACACCGACGAGGAGGGCACTCCTACCGACAACAATCAATTGCCCAGATACAAGGCACCATATATTGCAGTTGCCAAGGGAAGCCCGACTCCGACAGCCACAGCAAGCCGAGCATCGCCAAGGGCTGCGACCACATACGACACCCACACGTCATCGCCTACGCCACGGGCTGTGCGGCTGCCGCCACCGCAGGCCAAGCAGCCGCCACCAACACGCGCCGACGCTCACGCCAAGGCGATGGCCCAGGGAGCCGACATCGACCAGCCCCACCTTAGTACTACCTTGGGGCCAGGCAGCAATGACGGCAAGCAAAGTGGCACAGGGCAGACGGACACCATCAGCCAGAACGAGCTCGATCTGACCATCGATCTGGGAAACGCAAGCCAACCCACCCAAGAAGAGGCACAAGCTGAGACACAATGAGGTCACTTCCCCGTTACGGTCTTCTTCGGGACGGCTTTGGACTACCCAGACGGCGACGTCAACCAGGTCCGCAAGGCCTTCGAGTAGTGGGTCCCAAAGGACAAGAACAAGGACATATGCCTCGCCATCCGCAAGGGCGAGAACATCAACATCACCTGGATCCAGCCGCCACCCAACCCGAGGGAATAGACACCCACGGGCCACTCGACATGGGGCAAGCGGACAACGAACGACGTCACACACCAGGCACATGAACACGGCGAGGACCCTGACTCACCGTGCCGCCACACCGAGGGCGACCCAAGCCGCATGATCGAGCACGAAGCGTCCATCGCCAACATCACAGACACCATCGTGAGCCTCCGCCTCACCACAGACACGCAGAACCTGAACGAATACCGCAAATTTGTGCACGTCATCGTGTATCGCACCATCGACTATGAGAGAACCGCATACCGTCAAACCAACCAGCACGAGCCACACAGCAGGCCAACTGCGGACACAGGGTTCAGCGACGTCAACCGTGGCAAGGGCCACCTTCACCGTGAGGAGCAACAGCATCAACACCGTCTCTCCTAGCGTCAGACCTCTTACACTGCAGCCACCCTCGCGGGGCGCAGCATTTCAATGCCTCCACCAATTCTGCTCCACGACGGCACAACCACTTCTCAGCCGGATCCTACCTTTCCCGCATCTCTCATTTCCACGCCACACCTTGACTACGCACTCCCTTCACTGCCACCACGGCAACAGCAGCACCAGCAACCACGCGGCACAGCGGCCGCAATCTCTACAACCCTCCACTGGGAGCAACGCACTCCAAATCCCGCAGCTCCATGCTCTCCTGGACGGGCTGGACGCCTTCGACCATCTACGCAGTCATCCACAATCGCAACCTGCTGTACTACATGTACTTTGCCTCCTTCCACATCACGTACTCCATGCACGAGAGCCACTCTCTCTCCTACCTCCTCTGAGGCACCTCTGGGCGCACTAACCAACCCGTCGCTCACCTCTTCTTCTTGCAGCCCCTTCGCCCAACTTTTCACCCGCTGACCTTCTCCTCCCCCCCACCCCCCACCGCAGCAGGCAGCCACCCTCGGGACAGGGGACGGGGACGGAGGCAGGCGGGAGCAAGACCACGACGAGCCCAAGAGGGGGGGAGCACCGGCAGGGCCGCGCTCGGAACGGGCTGCCGTGGGGGGCTATAGCCCCCACGGCGGCCGTGGATCAGGCGGCCGCGCCGACCTCAAGAGCCAAGCCAAGGGGGCTCTCGCTCCCCCTCCTCGGGGGGTGAGAGCCCCGCTCGGGCCACTTCCACCCCCTTATTCCTTCACATTTTCCGACCTCTTGCACTTGCTCTCCTTCTCCACAGCACGCCCAGCTGCCACCCTGTTCTGTCCACAGTGCTCCCTCGTATTACCCGCCCCCCCCCTCACACACACACACACACCGCTCTCTCCGCCGCGACTGCCGCGCCGCACCTAGGAGTACCACACTCTTTCCCACCTCCTCGCGTACCTCTCGGCAAGAAGCGGACACCCACTAAGGAGAGGCGCGCCGAAGTGGACCTCAGCTCCCCCCACGGAGCTGGCGCCCATGCTCTTGCCAGCCTAGCGCCAGCACGGCGCTGGCGCACACAGGCGCCACCTTCTCCTCTCATCCCTCCCCCTAGGTGCATCATCATCGTCCGTCCTTCTTTCTGTTTTGTACCCTCTTGGTTTTCGTTATGCCCTCCCCCAGCACCCGCTAGGAGGAGGGCTATCGAGGGCATCGAGGCGATCGCTCGACAGTGTCCGCAGCTCGAAGCTCGAAAGAGGAGGAAGAGGAGGAAGAGAAGGAGGAGGAGGAAGAGGAAGAGGAGGAGGAGGAAGAGGAGGAGGAGGAGGAGGAGGAGGAGGGAAACGCAACATATTCAACAAATGGACCGACGTAGGCTCCCGTGATGAATGGCTGAATGGCTGGCACCGCCCGAGCTCCTTGAACTCATCCATGAGCAGGCAGGCCTTGGCCAACCGGTAGAGGGATTTCACATGCCCGGGCGCCATCACCTCGCGGGGGGGAGGGGGGGGCGGCGCGGGGGAGGGTAGGGAGGCCTGCCCCAACCTGTCCTCCTCCTCCTCCCTCCTCCCCTCTCCCCCCTTCGCTCCTCGCTCCTCGTTCCTCCTCTTCCCCCCCACTCCTCCTCCTCCTCCTCCTCCTCCTCCTCCTCCTTCTCCTCCTCCTCCTCTTCCTTTTCCTCCTACGTCTTCTGCTCCTGGTCGCCAGGGCTCCCTCGGCCGCCTCCTTGGCGTGCGGGGCGTCGCCCAGCGCCAAGTGCACGGCAGCCAGGTTGGCCGCGGCGTCCGCCACGAGTGCCTTCGCGCGCGCGCCGGCGGCCACGTGGTCGGCCACCTTCGCGGCGGGTCCGAAGAGGGAGATGGCGAGCAGAGGGCTTGACTCCTCCTCCTCTCCTCACCGCGCTCATTCATCTTTAAAAGTGTCAATCGTTACACGCATGGAGCTCTGGATTCGGTCTTCAAACTTGTGCTCTCGCCTAATCGCAACGCGCATACATACAACATGCCATCTTTCCACCATCTCATATACGCAGATTGACGGGGCTCGTAATTGTTGCCCTCGCATTAGAGCTGAGCACGTTCGTCTTAAACTTTCCAGCAACTACGCAGAGGTAGAGTGGCTCCTTTTCAAGCTGAAGCGTTCGCCTGCGACTTCCGTAGTCATTATGATCAAACGTCTTCAAATGTGCATCAGCTGCGCGGATGGATGGAGACTTCTTTTCAAATCTGGGCTCTCGGTTGACACTTCCTTCGGCTTTATGGCCAGACGTCTAAACTGTGAGAAAAAGTGTACACGGATTGAGGGCGTTTTTTTTCCAACGTGAGGCTCTCGCTGGACGCTTCCTTGGACTTTCTGATCCTACCTCGTCGTCGTCCGTATCCCTAGACGCACGGATGGCAATGCCTTTTCAAAACTGAGATCTCGCCTGAATTGCAGCACCATTGGTAGCTCGGCTTCTAAGGGGGCACGTCGCGGAGCGATAAGGAATTCCTTCAGGGGCTTCTTGGCATGGGGCTTTCGACGCGTGGGCGTGCTGCATCATCGTTGATGTATCTTGGATTTACTCTGGTCCCTCCTCCTCCTCCTCCTCCTCATCATCATCATCACCACCACCACCACCACCATCATCATCATCATCATCATCATCATCATCATCATCGTCATCGTCATCATCATCATCATCATCATCATCATCATCATCATCATCATCATCATCATCATCATCATCATCATCATCATCATCGTCATGATGATCATCATCATCATCATCATCATCATCATCATCATCATCATCATCATCATCATCATCCCTCCTCTCGGAGGAAGTGGCGACGAGTAGGGAAGGGGGTGGCGAGGAGGAGGAGGAAGAGGAGGAGGAGGAGGAGGAGGAACAAGGAGCGAGGAGTAGGAGGAATCAGGAGGAGAAGGAGTGAGGAGGGGATGAATGAGGAGTGAAAGGTGAGAAGTCAAGAGGAGGAAAGATGAGTGATGAGTGAGGAGAACGCGCGATGAGTGAGGAATAACGAATAGGAGGAAGAACAGGAATGATGAGGACAACGAGGACTGAGGAAGCAGAAGGAAGGACCCGTGATGAGGAAGGAGAAAGAAAAAGGAGGAGAAGGAGGACCAAACAAACTTCATCAACGATGATGCAACACGCCTTATGAGCTCAAGTCCGCCCTCAAAAGCTTCTACTACCGTTGCGTTCCAGTACGGGAAGCACGCCCTGCAAGCCAAGTGGCCCAGTGACCTGCCATTCAGGGGAAACCCCGCTTTGAAAAGGAGCCGCGCTCCATCCTTCTAGCTATACGGCTGCATCATGGAGCTTAAAGAAATGTCAAACGAGAAACCTGCTTGGGAAAGGAACTGCCTTCCATCCGTGTAGCTGCCGTATTTTGCAGTCCGTGAGTTCTATTTGCGTATCGAACGAGAGAACACTTTTAACACAATTTTGAATGTATGGCCATCAAGCCTGAAAATTCTCACGCAAGAACCGCATTTCCCCACCCCATGCTTGCACTGAAAGGGTCCTCGCGGAAGCTCTCCAACCAGTGTTTGCAAGGATTTGTCGAACCTTGCAAGGCTTTAGAGAATACTGTTGGGTTGATTCTGGTAGGCGGCGGGACTCCTGGGCTCCTCAAATTATTAAATTTTACTGGCTGAAATTCAAATGCCGGGCACATTCATGCAAGCTGCCAAACTCTGGGGTTCCCAATTCCGGGTGTCTTGTTTCCTGTGGCGAGGACTTTGTGAAAACGTGGCGCCGATTTCGGTGGCCAGCGAATTCCCAAGCTCCTGGTTGCCAGGTTCCCGTTGCCAGGTTCCTGGGTTCTTCGGTGCGTAGTAAGGAAGCTGCAGTAGAGGAGGTGGGGGAAACATAATAGAAAGTGCGGAGAGACTTGGGAAAGTGTAGAGAGCAGGCGGAGTAAAGAGTGGATTCGGTATAGGGGGTAGCGAGAGTAGAATGCGACGAGAGAGAGGAATATAGAGAGAGAGAGCGAGAAAGACAGATACGTATACATGTACACAAACAAACGTGCATATTTATATACACGTATGTACAGCTTTGTGTATGTGTGTATACAAACGTACATACACACAAGACTGCACAGGCGCTTCGCGCCTGCACCTTGGTCCTTCAATATTGGCCTGCGGGCGGACTGAAAGAGAGGTAAGCACATAAAGCAACAACGATAACTCCTGGCTGCGGTTTTCGTCGTTATCATGTGCTGCTCCCATTCCTTCCCTGATATTTCCTCTTCCTCGTTCTCGCTTGACTATTCGAACTCTTCCCCGTCCTCTTTTTGTTGGGGGGGGCGAAGGCTCCTCCCTGGACAGCTTTTCCATGGGCATCACGAAACTGTTGTAAAGTGCTTCTTTGGGGGTTCGTGGCAGCCTCCTGGGCGACTGTTGGGGGCCTCTGGGGGCTTCCTCGGGCCTCTTTGTTGCGAAGTGCTGTCTCCCTCCACGACACGGTCACGATTTGAAGAAACTTTCGGGACGTCTCGGGGCCATCTTGGGCCGTCGTGGGGCTCACTTCGGGTTTTCTTGGGGCCCAATGGGGCCATCTTGGGGTTCTCCTGGACTGTCTGCAAACCCCTCGGGGTCGTTCTGGGACCATTTTCGGTGCCTCTTGATCGTTTCCGGACGCCCCGAACACCGAGGAACCGAGTACCCCCCAAACAAGCAACAATCATAAAAGGAATCATGGTTGTTTTGCGTTTGGAGGGCCTCTTGGGTGTGTTCTTTGGGCCGTCTTCGAGCGTCAGGTGGGTGTCTGAAGCCGCTTGGTGCTCTCGCGGGGCCGTTTGGCCACCCTCCTGACAATTGCTGAGCTCATCTAGTATGTCAGCCGTGGTGCGCTCGTGGTTGGCAGACCGGGGCTTGAAGGACGCAGTAGTAAGAACCTCATGCACCGCCGAGCGCCTCATCAGGCGCGCCGTGGAGGCACCTGCATGGGGCGGTCGGGGGCACAAAAGCGGCCAGGCCTGAATCTTCTGAGCCTCGTGCCGCTATTCAATACATATATATGTACACATCTCTCTTTCTCTCTTTCTCTCTCTGTATATATGTATGTACACATACAAGACTGGGGTGGCGCTTCGCGCCATGCACCTTGGTCCTTGAAGTTTGGTATGCAAGCGAAATGGTAAGAAAATCAAGCCGACAATTTAGCGATAACTCCTTGTTGCCTTTTCTGGCCGGCAGTGCCGTTATAAGAATGTTATTCGTTATCCTTCCTTCATGCTTTTTGTCCTCATTCTCGCTATACCCTGCGCATTCTCTCCATCCTCCTCAGCTCTTTCTGCGGAGGCTCCTCCTTGGAGAGTCTCTGGGGGCCTCGCACAAGGCTTTCAGGCTGTCTTGAGGTCTTCTGGAGGCCTCCTGGGCGTGTTCTGGGGGCCTCTGCGGGCTTCTTCGGGCCACCCTGCCTCCAACCGCGGTCTCCCTGAACGACCGGGTCAAGACTAGGAATGCTTCGGAGGGTGTCTTAGGGCCATCTTGGGCCGCCATGGGGCTCTCTTAGGGCCATCTTGGACCCCTGTTGTGCCGTTTTGGGGCTCTCTTGGACTGCCTGGCAGCCCTTTCGGATGGTTGTGGGGCGATTTTGGAGCCTCCCAGGCAGCTTCGGACGCCCAGAAGACTGCCGTTTTGGAGCGTCGGGAAACCGAAAAGAGAAGAACACCCCAATTCACCAAAAACCATAAGGAAATCAAGGATTTGTGCCTCTTGGGGCCTTCTTGTGCTATTGGAAGCCTTTCGGGACGTTTTGGCACATTGCACAATCGGCCATATGGGATGAGTCAACCAAAAGCAAAAGCAAACAGGGAGGCCCCTGACCCTGGCCTCCGAGTCGGACGGGGGCACCCTCCAGCATTCGACACGAAAATTAAAACCAACATCTGCCAAGCCAGCACCCTCGGCTGGGCAGGTCCACAGGAGGAGGAGAAAGAGGAGGAGGAAGAGGAGGAGGAGGAGGAGGCGAAGGAGGAGGAGGAGGAGGAGGAGGAGGAGGCCAAGAAACAATGAAAAAAAACAACGAGCTGACAAAACCATGCAGAAGGCGAGGGAAAGGAAGCAGCAAGCAAACGAGCACGCAGGCAGGCCGACGCGGGAGGGGCGGGGAGCGGGGGGCGGCGTCGGCGGCGATCGGGGTCGTCGTCGGCGTGGGTAGTCGTCGGAGGCGGTGAGCTTGTCGTCGTCGTCGTCGGCCAAGCGCGGGGGCTCGGGGCGGGGGCGGCGCGTCGCTGGCGGCCGGGCGTGGGCTAGGGCGGCGAGGGCGGCGGGGTGGCCGGCCTCGGCCAGGGGCGGAAGGCGGAAGGCGGGGGCGGTAATCGCCAGCTGGCGGCCTACGCGGCGTCTGCCTCCCGCGCCGCCGTCGCCGCGGCCGGCCGGGCTGCCGGCGCCCTGTCTGGGGCCTGCAGCCGGCAGAGCACGGCCCGCGCATTCTCTTTGTGCAGGAGTAGCGAGAGTCGCTGGGCGTGCTCCGCCGCCGCGAGGGCGGGGTCCTCACCTGTGGCGTCAGCCACGCGCTTCGCCATGACGGCAAGCGCGCGGCGCGCCTCCTTGCCCCAAGCGCCGCCGTGCGCCCCCATCACCATGGACATGAAGGTGACGCCGGACGCGCTGCAGCTGCGCGCCGCGCCGAGGATCTGGCGCTTCTGTTCCTCGTAGCGCTCGGCGGCGGCGCCCGGCGCAGCTGCCGAGGCTCCAAGGAGGTCGCCCCGCAGCCCAGAGGTGACCTCGAAGTCGAGCGCAGCTGGGACGCCGTTGCGCCAGCGGGGGATGTGCACATCCGCTGGGCGCCGGCCTCTCTCGTCAAGCTCGCCGCCGTTGGCCTCCGTCCCTGGCGGGCCCCCCCCTCGCTCGCGGGGCTGCAGCATGCCCGGCCGCTCGAGCTCGGCGCCAAGGAAGCCGGCTGCGTGCGCGGCGAAGAAGGCTTCGTCTCGGAGCGCGTTGTGCCGCTTGACTCGGCCCCCGCGGCAGGGGCGCACCAACGCGTGGTCCCCGTGGACGTCCATGACGCCGTCGCAGGCCGGGCAAAAGGCCTCCTCGCTCGCCAGCTGCTCCCGCAAGCGCCTCTGCAGAGTGATCTGCATCGAGCCGCGCGGGAAGGCCGAGCCGACCTCGGCGCAGGGCCGCGCCTGTAGCCAGCCGCAGGCGCCCTCCGCCCTCACCAGCGAGAGGTGAGCCCTGGTGGCCAGGCTGGCGCGCTCCCAGAGCTCGGCCTTGGCGGCTTTGTCCAGTCTGTCAGAGAGGCCCCGCTGGTCGCTAGTGATGATCAGCCAGCGTTGCTGTCTGGCGTCGAACTCCATCCGTTCCGCCTGCGTGAGCTAGGCGTTGAAGGAAGTCGCGGCCCCGCCCAGAGCGACGTCGGCGCCTGTGTCGTCGTCGGAGTAGCCCGCCCAGAGCCGCTGACAAAGCGCAGAGCAGGCCGCGCGGGGAGCCAAGTAGGCGGCCGGCGCGTGCCGCTCCGCCGAGCGCAGCCCCATGCCGCCTGCCTTGAGGGCGAGCTGCGCCTGCGCCCAGGAGTCGTCCGCGGGGGCGCTGCTCGTCAATTGCTCGAGGCTGGCGCGCACTGCGCTGTCGAGGGCAACCAGCGCTTCCGCGTGCACGGTGGGAGGGGCCACCCGCGCCGAGTAGCTGAGCCTGCAGAAGCCAGCACAGTGCCGCAGCAGGTGGAGTACAACCTGAGCGTTCTCGAGTTCCCCGAGTGCTTCGAGGAGCTCGGCGGCCTTGTCGACTCGCTGCCGGGTGTGCTCGTGGCAGAAAGCGTCGCTGCCTACTGGGGCGCCGAGGAGTTCGAAGCAGCCGTCCGTGCGCGAGCGGAAGCCTGGGGGGAAGGCCTGCAGGTCCACCTCGCTGTCGCCGCCGCCAGCAAGAACCACCTCACACTTTCCAAGCCCCGTGCTCAGGCGGAGTCCCACGGCCGCCAGCTCTCCGACCAGCAAGTGGAGAAGGCGTGCCATGGCGCGCCAGTCGCCCGCCAGGGCGCCGTCGTCGAGGAAGAAAATACTCAGGTCCAAGGTGCCCTCCGCCGCGGGGGCGGGCTGGCGGATGGCCCTCTCCGCAGCGCGTTGCAGCGCCGAGGAGAAGAGCAGCGGCCCCACGGGGTCTCCTTGTTGCACGCCGCATTCCGAGCGGATCGAGTGGCGGCCGAGCCAGAGACGGGAGGGCGCCCGGGTAGCACAAGGAAGCCCAGGGCGCAAGAGCGGGCAGCTCCTCGTGCGTAGCTTGCAGGAGGGCTTGGCGGCCGAGGGAGTTGAAGGCGCTGCTCAGGTCAAGCTTAACAAACACCTTCTGCCTGCTGCCTGCGTGGCGCGCGAACCACTGTCTGGACACGCGGGCCGCCCCCTCGCAGCCGCCTGGGAGGGCAGCGCCCACCTGCAAAGGGGCAAGGCGGTCTCGAGCGGCGTCGGCTCCCTGGCTGCAGAGGCACTTCGCCACCAGGCGCCGCACAGTTCCCCCCGCGGCCACCGGTCGAAGGCCGCCGTCTTTCTTGGGCAGGCCACCAGCGAGGCGCCAGCCAGGTAGTCCGCCACGCCACTGGGCGCCTGGCCCTTCGCGAGGACGTTGGCGAGGGCGAGCAGCTGCTGTCGCACCTCGTCGCGGTGGGCCGCCGTCTGCATCGCGTCTTTGAGGTGCCGTGGGCGCAAGCCAGAGGGGCCTGGAGCAGAGCCCCGAGGGAAGGCCCGCACCTCGCGCTCGAGCGAAGCGTCGTCTAGCTGAGGCGCGGCCGCCGCGTTGACAGCAGAGAGGCGGGCGGCGTCCACTGGTTGCTGACTGCGCGGGTGCTTCTGGCGAGTCTGCTCCAGCGCTGCCTCGGTGACCTCCGCTGGAGGCTCGCTGGTGAGTGCCGAGCAGCTTTTGGTTTACTGCGCGTCCGGCGCGAGGTCCAAGCAGCGCTGCGCTCTCTGGTACTCTCGGGAAGGTTTCGCGGTGCCTCGCCGGTCCGCTGTCTCCGCCCAAAACGAAGCGCGCTCTCCCTCCAACCAACGCTGGCAGAGGTTTTTGGTCAGGGCTTCCGCTGCGCTCCTGCTACCGCGGCCCCCGCGCGTGTGTGGGCGGAGGACGCATTTGGGCAGCATGGCGAACTGGAGCCACGCCTCTTCTGTGTTTTGGTGCACGGCGAGCGCCGCCGCCTGCGCCAAGCAGCGGGCCCAGAGGATCCGCGCCCCCTTCGGCAAGTAGTGTTTTGTGCTCGCTCGTCGAGAAAACACCTCCTTCCAAACGGGCAGGCCGCGCGGCGGGGGGGTGCCGTCATCAGCTGCGGGCGTGGCCTCGGCGGCGGCAGCTCGCGCAGCGGGGCGGCATCTCGGGCACCCCTGCCAGTAGCGGGAGTGGAGGTACCGCTGGCAGACCGAAGATTGCGACAAACTGTGTTCAGCCAAGTACGCTTGTGGGACCGGCGGGAGGCCCGGAAATCTGCCAGCCGCATGTTCGTTGAGGCGCGGCCGCATTGCCGCGTGGTCCGCCCAGCCAGCGCTGGGGGCGAGGTCAGCACGGGGGCAGCCTGGGACAGGGCAGCCGACCCGGGCACGCTGGGCGCGCCTGTGCGGAGGGGCCGGCACACCGTCTGCGGGGGCTGGCGGCGGCGGCACCTGCGCGTCTGGAGCTGCCGCGGCTTCCGGCGGGGCACCCGAAGGCTGATCGGCAGGAGCCGCCACGGCAGCGGGGTGACTATGCACCGCCAGTGGAGCGACCGCAGGCGGCGGGGCAAGGGCAGCGGTGGCCGCGGCTGGCGGCGGGGCCGCAGCAGCTGAGCTCGCGGCGGCCGCTCGGCGGATCTCAGGCAGGGGGACGCCAGCATCGACATTCATGTGACGTTCGGGGTCGATGTTCAATTCTCCCATCCTCACGCCCAAGCGCGGGATTGGGTCAGGATCATCCCCCTCGGTGCGGTTCCGTCTAAGTCGGCGCCCTGGCGACTCCCCAACGGGGCCAATCTCGACGAAGGTGTTGCGGACGCCAACCTCGTGACGAGCGGGCTGGGCCGCATCCGCTGGTAGCCCAGATGAGGGGGAACTCGAAGATGCTGCTGGCGGTTCCGGCGCCGCCTCCTGTGGGGGAGAGCGGCTGCGGGCTCTGCTGTCAAGAGCGTTGCTGGAGGAAGGCCCTGGCCGCCGGTGCAGGTGCAGCGCGTGCGGTCGAAGAGACACGAACCGCACACGTCCGAATCGGAGCCCGCGGGGAACGCGGGCGACAGCACTGCCCGGATAAGCAAGGCGGCGTGCCCTGCCCACGCCAATGGTGACGACAAGTATGTGGAGTACCACCCTGGACTCAGCGCAATGGTGGCCATAACCGTGACGGACGTGCAAATCGGCTGCACGAAATGAACGTCGCAAAGGGGGTACGAGGGCTTCTTTGGGGTTGTCGTAGACCGTATTGGTGCTCTGTGGGGTCGTTTCGGGCGCGCGCCAGAACGCCTGGAACCCGTCTGGGGCCGTCTTCGGGCTCTCGTGAATTTCTCCCGGGTCGTCTGAAGGGTTGCCCGGAGGCCCGGGGAGGGCCAAATTCGTTAGGGGGTTGGTGGGTGTTTTTTTTCCGGTGTCCCGGGCCCTGCAACATTATTCAATTCGTGGAGCTCCCATATCATGTTTTATATTATGCCGTAACGAGCGTCTGTTCATGAGCGCTTGACTATAATAGCCCGTCCACGTTGGCGACAGGCCCGACGAAGACGAGTGCATCCTGATGCGAGTGAGTGAGTATGAGTCAGAGTGAGCTGAGTATGATTGAACATGAGCCTCTTCATCTTCACTCCCCCTCCTCAGCTGCCAGGCCGTGCCCTCCTCAGCCTGCGGTAACTTCGGAACTTCCCAGATGTGCATACTCTTACTCCTCCTCCTCCTCCTCCTCCTCCTCCTCCTCCTCCTCCTCCTCCTCCTCCTCCTCCTCCTCCTCCCCCTTTCCTCCATCCTCACAATCTGCTATGACAGCCAAGGATGTTGAGCACGAAAACGAGCAAACCGCTTGAGACATCCCCACAAACTGGCCGCGAACGGGCCCGCGATATACCCCCTGGCGGCTCCCCTTAGGGGTGCTGAAGCCAGCGCCCCGCCTGAGACATCCTCACAATCTGCTATGAAAGCCAAGGATGTTGAGCATGAAAACGAGCAAACCGCCTGAGACATCCCCACGAACTGGCCGCGAACGGGCCCGTGATATACCCCCTGGCGGCTCCCCTTAGGGGTGCTGAAACCAGCGCCCCGCCTGAGACATCCTCACAATCTGCTATGAAAGCCAAGGATGTTGAGCACGAAAACGAGCAAACCGCCTGAGACATCCCCACAAACTGGCCGCGAACGGGCCTGTGATATACCCCCTGGCGGCTCCCCTTAGGGGTGCTGAAACCAGCGCCCCGCCTGAGACATCCTCACAATCTGCCGTGCGTTGAGTAACTCAAGCTATGAGAAGGTCTGACCGAGTATGAGCAAGTCTGGGTATGAGCAAGTCTGAGTATGAGTAAGTCCGACAGGAGGGGAGGACGAAGGAGGAGGAGGAGGAGAGGAGGAGACGCGCAGCGCAGGCAGGAGGAGAGGAAGTAGGAGGCGTCCATGTAATAACAAGAACCCCATCTTAGGATATGGGGAAATATATGAGAGAGAGCACGCCCACAGGGCCCAAGCAAAGGGGAGGGGGGGCTAGGCTTAAGCTACCCCCCCCTCCCTTGAGCCGCCCTTGTTGGAAGCACCCCCCCCCTCCCCCCCTTTGTTTTGCAGGGGGGGGTGGGGCTTACAGCTACCCCCCCCCTCCCCCCTTGGGCCCTCCCCGGAAGCTCCCCCCCTCCCCCCCTTTCCAAAGGGGAGGGGGTGCTTAAGCTACCCCCCCCCCCTCCCTTGGCGCCGCCCTGCTGGAAGCTACCTCCCCCCCTCCCCCCCTTTCGTGCAAAGGGGGGGGGGTGCTTGGAAGCGACCCCCCCCCCCCCCCTTTGGCCGCCCCGGAAGCTACCCCCCCCTACCCCCCTTTCCAAAGGGAGGGGTGCTTAAGCTACCCCCCCCCTCCCTTGGAGCCGCCCTGCTGGAAGCTCCCACCCCCCTCCCCCCCTTTGTGCCAAAGGGGGGGGGGGCTTGGAAGCCCCCCCCCCTTCCCCCCTTTGGCCGCCCAGCCCCCGGAGCCTCCGCCCTCCCTTTCGCCGACGATCCAAAATGAACAATCCACGATCGAGGATGGACGATCGACGATCAACGATCGACGATCGAAAATCCCAATCGAATCGCTTGCAATCGATTGCACTCCATTCCACTGCAATCCCCCTCCCCACCTCCCTCCGCTCCCTCCCCTCCCTCCCCACCCTTCGTTCCATCTCCTCCCTCCCCTCCCTCTCCTCCCCTCCCTCCCTTCCGTCCTGTCCCTCCCCTGCAATCCAATCGATTGAATCGATTGCAAGTCAACCGATTGCAATCCAATCGATTGCAATCCAATGGATTGCAATTGAATCGTTTGCAATCCAATGGATTGCAATCGATTGCAACGCAAGTGTATCATTCAACTCGTCCCGTGCCAACGCCCGGGAACGAAAAATGACCCTGGCGACGTACCCAACCCCTGCGCAAACGCGGGGCGCAAATAGTTTGGGACACTTTATAAAGGGGGGCGATGACGGAGCGAGGGTTACATATGCCTGCAGACGGAATTCGGGAGACTCGCAGGACACTGGCTTCAGGACAAGGACTAGATAAAGCTGATTAGTTGCAATCCCTGAGCAACCCTAGCCACTTCGAAATCGGGGATCTCAGATCGCAGCCCCCCAGGGATGGCGAGGTCTAATTTGGGTCCGCCCGTGGCGTCACTGTGCTGGGCCCCCCAGCAGGCCTCGAAAGTGGCGACAGTTTCACAGATCGCAGCCCCCCAGGGATGGCGAGGTCTAATTTGGGTCCGCCCGTGGCGTCACTGTGCTGGGCCCCCCAGCAGGCCTCGAAAGTGGCGACAGTTTCACAGATCGCAGCCCCCCGCAGGCAAGGCAGGAGGAGGCAAGAGGGAGACGGGACGGGAAGGAGGAAGTGGAGACCACACTGCTCTATTCAAAACGAATACCCAACCAAGGAGGGTTGGGAAAAATACTATTCCCCCCCGAAAGTTGCACGAAGTGTAATTCGGAGAACGCCAGCCCGTTGGGTTTGGCAGTGTTCGTGTAAGACGGCGGCCAGCTGGGAGAGGAGGAGGCGCCCGCAGGCGCCTGCCTCGCGCTCCCCCGCCGGCTGATGGCCGCCGCGAGGCGGCAGCCTGCGGGCGCCTCGAGCTGGCGAGGCAGGCGCCGAACTGCCGCCCGAGCTGGAGGAGCAGGGCGGCTATCCGGCCGGGGGCCAAGCCTCCCAGACCTTCTGGGCGGTCTGGCACCCGGCCAGGAGGTGTCGAGGCGGTGCCCAACCTCTCCGCCGCGTTCGCGGCCACGCACAGTGGGGGCGCGGCGGGCGGCGGCCTGCGGGAAAGGGCCCGCGCCGCGCGCCGAGCGCCCCGGAAATCCCCCCGGACTCGGGGTCTCCGGGGCCCCGCTGCCAGGAGGAGGAGGAGGAGGAGGAGGAGGAGGAGGAGGAGGAGGAGGAGGAGGAGGAGGAGG
>CAUYUJ010018282.1:102500-174362 GCA_963575745.1 Prorocentrum cordatum | reverse complement strand
ACGATGATGATGATGATAATAATGATGATGATGATGATGATGATGATGATGATGATGATGATGATGATGATGATGATGATGATGATGATGATGATGATGATGATGCTGATGATGATGATGATGATGACTATGAGGAGGATGAGGAGGACGAGGAAGAGGAGGAGGCAAAAGGAAGAAGAGGAGGGAGAGGGGCGGGAATAAATGGAGGCGAAAGGGAGGGCGATGGCTCCGGGAGCTGGGCGGCCAAAGGGGGGAAGGGGGGATGACGATGATGACTATGAGGAGGATGAGGAGGACGAGGAAGAGGAGGAGGCAAACGGAGGAGAAGAGGAGGAGGGAGAGGGGCGGGAATAAATGGAGGCGAAAGGGAGGGCGATGGCTCCGGGAGGGGCGGCCAAAGGGGGGAAGGTTCAAGCCCCCCCCCCCTTTTGCACCAAGGGAGGGAGGGGGGGGAGGGTTAGCTTCCGAAGTCCCCCCCCCTTTCAAAGGGAGGGGGTGGCTCACCCCGGCTCAATTAAAGTGAGGGAGGGGGGGGGTAGCTTGGAAGCCCCCCCCCCTTTCCGAACCACGAAAAGGGGGGGAGGGGGGGGGGGCTTCCGAAGCTCCCCCCCCTTTAGCAAGGAAGGGGGGAGGGGGGTAGCTTCAAGCTGGGGCCCCCCTTTTAGTCATTCGGGCCCCACGCGCGCGCTCTATCAGATATGAGTAGGATATACACACACGCATATGTGTACACATGAACATAGATATAGAAAGAGAGAGAGAGAGGACAACAAAACAAACATAGATATGCAAATAAACAACAACAAACAAAACAAATACTAAAGACAGAGAGATAGAGAGAAACAAACACAACAACAAACATATAACAATAGAGAGAGGAAGGGAGAGCGAGAGAAAGAGGGATAGAGATACCATACGGACCATACGATCAAACGTATGTACAGCGGAGACAAGGGAACGACATTCATCATCCTTTACTTTAAATCACCACCAGCATGCTGCCTGATGCTGCCTGTACATACAACGTGCGAGCATTTGGTTGGAGCTTTCGCTCGCGAATTTGAAACGCGTTGGAAAAAATGCGAGGCGAATTTCGATGGGCGGCCAAGTTCCTGCGTTCCAAAGCCCCCCGATTCCCAAGATCAATAGAATTTCGGGAAAATGTGTTGCCGATATCGGTGGGCGACCCGGTTCCTGGCTTCCCAGCTCCGGGTCGTGGTGAGAATGAGTCGCCGGTTCCAGTGGGCGGCCAGGTCCATGGGTTTCTACAGTGGAGTGAGCAGACAGAGAGAGAGAGAGAGACGGAGAACGACAGAGAGACAGAGAGAGAATTCGGCGATACAGTAGGGGATATAGTAAGGAGTAAGGCGGGCTGATAGACCAGGCTGGGCTGATACAGCTTAGAATCTAGAACCTTCATATGTTAAATGACATGGAACGAACACATTACGTAGAAAACAGAGAGCGCAGAGCAGAGGAATGGTGATCGTATATTTTAGAAAAATATGCATAAACAATTAAGCGTGGAGTGCAGAGCTCACATGTAGGGAAGGGGGTGCAGAGTAGACAATATAGAACAAACCGTAGACAATGCAGATCAGAGAATAGATAATACGTGCTACTGAACCGCATTCGTCACCCTGCAATCTCGCCCACGACCAGCGCGCTGCCTTTACATGCCACGTGCGAGCAACTGGTTGGATGTCCTCTAGTGCGATTCCAACGAAACACCGCCCTCCACACATGAAACGAATAAATTCGGCACAACGGCGAGAACCACATTTGAAAAACACTTCACCCGCCATCCGTGTAACGGCTGAAAACTTCTAAGACGAACGTGCGTAATGCTAGAGAAGCAACCACATGTGAAAACCAACCGCCCTCCATCCGTGTAGATGGTGGTAACATCGAAAAAGAATGTGCATGACGCTAGGACGGCACCCACATTTTGAACACCACCCGTCCTTCATCCGTGTAGATGTTGGAATTTCTGAAACGAATGTGTGTGGCGCTAGGGCGACGAACGCATGGCGAAAACAACTCGCACTCCACAAGTGAACTGGCTGGAATATTGTCAAACACATGTGCGTGGAGCTAAGGCAACAACCACATTCTGAAAACCATCCGCGCTCCATACGTGTAGCGCCTGGAGCCTTTAAGACGAACGTACGTGGAGTTATGGTTCCAAAAGAATCGAAACAGCGACAACCACATTTTGAAATGATTCGCCTTCCATGCATGTAGTGACTGGAAACTTTGAAAGCGAATATGACCAGCGCTGAAGCTGGGAGTCAAGCCAGTCACCTCGTTCGCGGGAGCCTCGTAGTCGCCACCGAAGACCTCGCATGCCTTCATGTAGCATCTCTTGGCCTTCTGGTATTCCCGGCGCCTGAAGTGGTCGTTGCCGTTCTCCTTACGCCCGAGGGCAGCTCCTCCTTTTTCCTTCTCTTCCTCTTGATTCCTGATCCTTTTCTTGATCCTCCTCCTTCATCCCACTTCTTCCTCCTCTTCATCCATTCCATTTGCTTCTAGATCCGCCACCGTGCCTCTGGGCAAAAACTGGGCGTGTCCTCAGGTCATTTGCCTCACCCTCTGGTCCTCAAGTCTCGTGCTGAGAAGTGTCGTAGGGGCCCGGACCCGAAATTCTCAAATCTCTTCAGGCTTCCCGCGTGCCCCCTGGGCTCTGGGTCATCTTCCCGCGTGACCTTTTCGAGCGCAAGAGGGCCCCAGGACATGCCAAGGCGGCCCCACGAGGCTCCCAAGACGGTCTAAGAAGGCCTCGAGTCGCCGAAATATTTTTCTAAGACGCCCAAGGGCCTCAAGATGGCCTAAGAAGCTTGAAAAGGGCTGGGAGGCCCCGCCAACAGCTTCGCCTCAGGCGAAGCCAAGCTCCAGCTCGGCTGTACCGTAGTAGCGATAGTCCCCAATGCAAGAGGGATGCCATGTCAAGTAAATGGGTATGCCTTTTAGTATCAATAGCGATAGTGTGCCTCGCGGTGAGGCGCAGACAAATCTGGGCGGCCGGCCGCTTGAGCCAATACGGCCGCGGGCGCACGCTCGCTTCCACTCCTTATGTCGCCCAGCTCGCTTTACAGTCGGGGGGGGGAGGGAGACGAAGCGTGCGTCCGCCACCCATCTAGCAAGAACAGTTCAGCAGCTAACCTATATAAAGACAGGAAAAGAGACGGGCCCAAAGGAGCTGGACCCGTCAGCGAGTTGCCTCGCGAATGTAGGACGCACTCATCAGGCGTCGTCAGAATTGGATGTCTGGCGGGCCCAATGTGGCGCATGTCTCTTCAGGTCATGTTTGAAGGTCTGTAAACCTCCCATGACTTGTAGGGGCATTTCTCTGTCAATGCTCCCTGTGTGTGTGTCCATCCGCAATCATATCGCTGGTATCACGCCACTGAATGCTATGCACGATTCCGCGCTCCATCATCTGTCGTCTCCAACTTATGTGTCCTAAAAAGGTACACTCAGTCGGCTTCTTCAGGTCTTTGCTTGACAAGGACTTGAAGACAGACTCAGCATCGATGGTCAAGGTGACCTTGATGCTCAGGCCACCCAACTCGAGTATGTCTTTCAACTGAGTGGGCGTGAGTGGCCCCGCATGGAGCTCGTGCAGAGTCACAATCTTGGGATAACAGTCCTCCGAATTATGGGCTGCTGCAAGTGTTTCTGCTGAGTAGCTTGAGCGGACTTGCAAGCGGTGAGACTTGCAGCGCGCATCAATCAAGTGAACGACAGGCTTGTCGGATGACGTGTTTCCACGTCGCAGCAGGTTTGCCCCGCGAATGCCATAGCCTTTGACGTCGTCGTCGGCGTCTCCACTCAGGCGTCGGTAGCCTGAGTCGCTATGTAGGTCGACCGCGCCCGTGGGGTTCATCGCCTGGTAGATGATCTTCGGGCAGGCCTGTAGCTTTCTGGTGATCGCGTTCAGTCGTCGCACTTGAATATTGGTCAGTTCTTGGACACGCTGTCTAGATACAACATAGACCATCAACCAGATCTGAGTGATCAATGGGTATGCCAGCGCACCTCTGCGGCTGACGAACATATCTGCCACCATCTTGGTCGCTTGAGCGTCAGCGTCAGCGCCGGTCAATTCAGGATGTCGTATAGGACGGAGCTGTTTAATGTATTCATCTTGATCCAAAGTGACATTGCCGCCCTCATCCTTGGTGTACCTCACAGCACAGTTCGTAGATGTGTGCTTGTTGAGTTTACACTTACCACAAGTATCCTCAACGCATTTGGCATACTTGTCAATCGTGTCCTCAGTACCGGCCATGTTAATGTCATCAACATGTTTGGCCGTGAGCAGGTTGCTGCTCGTCTCGAACTCCTCGTCGTAGGACGTAGGTCGGAGGCCAAATCCTCTGGTGGTTCTCCTGAGCTTAAGTGAGAAAGCCCGTGGGGCGTCCTTAGTGCCTGTGCCCGGTTTCAAGCACTGCAAACAGTGCTTTGACTCGTCGTAGTTCTTAAATCCTGGAAGAGCACGGAGCGCAGTTGCCGACCCAGGCGGCAAAGTAAAGCACGCCACGCGTTCCTTTTCACCAGTTGCCTCAGCGAGTTCTCGATAAGTCCATCCCTCTAGGAAGGCCATGCTGATGTCCAGGGAAGCAATGATCCACTGTTTCTTGCGCGCTGCCGTGCTGGCAAGTAACCTCTGGCTTGAGCTTCTGGCTGTTCCCGAAAATGTTTCTACATCGAAAGCTTCTGGGCCCATGAAGCCCCGAAGTACCGAGCGAAGTCGGATGGCGCGCCCCATCTCACCCTTGTCGTTTTTAACGAGTTTCCATTTGTATACATATCTCGAAGTCACGATGTTCGACGATTTGGCGATCTCCTGCATTTTGAAGCATTTATTGTCGAACCATGTCTTGAGCTCAGTGAAAAAGGGCCTTCGATATTGTCTCGGGATTCGCCTGAATGTCAGCTTTCGTAAGGAGGTCGTCCTCCTTGACGACCACAGCTCGCTCTGCAGCGGCAGTAACGCATACTCGCATGGTGGTCGCCCGGTCGGCGTCGAACAGCATGCGCTGCTGCTCGGACAAGACTACCTTTGACATGTCTGTCGTAAAGCAGAGTTCAACGTAGGGACCGTTTTCGTCAGAGTCGAGTCCGTAGCTGTCGTCTTCGACCATGGTGCACAGGGGAGCGTAGCCCGTTTCCTCGGCATCAGGGTCATGAGCGCGCCCCCACTTCGGCAGGTGCCCCCGCTGTTCATCAGCTACAGTGATCAACGAACTCTGATCAGGAACCATCTGTGTGGGTACGATAAAGAGGTCTTCTAGTGGAGCTGCCTCCAACAATTCCTTCTTTCCCTCTCGCAGCTCTGCGCACCGTAACTCCGTGATATGTGTCAAGATCAGCTTCTGATTCCTCGTAGATCGTAGATGGCCGTCCGTCATCATGTTCTGGTTCGGCTTCTGAAGCCTCTCTAGCGGCTCCCTCAGGTGTCGGCGCACCAGCCAAATCCTCGAACTTTGACATGTCCTGATCGAAGCCTGCCTGAGGTTTGGTGGACTTCAGGCATTGGATGATTCGTGAATGTGCTGATCCAGTTATAGCATGTATATTCAGAGCAATACCTTCTGCTTCATAGTAGTGGAATCTTGGATCCACGTCGTTATCGCAATGCACCAATGTGCAACGGTCAGCATAAGTAACCGGGTGTAGCTTATGAATACTCTCGGCTAATCTGACGGAAGCTACATTCTCGATACGGGAGAAGTTTCTGATGAGATCTTGTAAGGCCATGTGTACCTTTGGAGATAGGCGACTTGCCGTTGTCATCTGAAGCGTGCCTTTCTTGGTCGGCACATAGCCAAATGTCCACGCAGGTCTCCCCGCTGAAAGGCTACCTACGAATGTCAACACTGTGCGTAGCGCAGTGTTGTCGGAGCCAATCTCTCGGGCTATGAGTGCTTCAATGTAGAGCGAGTGTCTTGCATCGCCGTATTGTACTTGAACATCTCGATTGCCTACTCGGATAATGACCTGACCCCTTTCGGGATCATTCCTTGCAACTGGGAACGGGCCATTCCAGCCTCCCCAGTCATCTTTAGTAGTCGTAGGGCGATGGTAATCAACCAAGTCTCCTTCGTCATAATAGTGCTGACCTGTGATTGTCGTCTTAGTGCGTAGAGAACGATTGGTCTTAGCTACTGCCGTGGCCTGTGTGACCGCCTCAATGCATACCCTGCGTATTGTCTGTTCACGAGAATGGTCTGATGTTTCTGTCGACTGCTCGTGGTCCAGAACAGGGAGGTCAGGGAGCATTGCTGGCTGCCGTCCAAATAGTGCATTGCATGGAGACACCTCGTCGTAGAAAGTGAATGCGTTGGCAGCAGGCAAGGCTTCATGCAGTAGTCTAATGAACACAAGTGGTATGTCTAACCTATTGAGTTCAGCCTCCATTACGTGAGGTAGATGACGTAGGATGCCATTTCTGGACTCGATCGTCGTAGCGTGCTGTTCACGCGCGCGCAGTCTAAGTTCAGTGCCTTTTGCCTTGAGGACAGCCTTCGCAGTGTCATTATTAAGGGCACCCTCTCCATCCGAGTAAAGTACCTTAGCTGGTCCAAACTGCATCCAGCACTGATGATATGCATCTAGGATAGTAGTCATCGTTTTGCCTGGTATTTCCATCCCAGTCGCATACCGTATACAACGATCGATAATGTCAAATATGTTGTGTTCTTGCTGGTAGAACATCAAGTCACATTCCACTTCATCATTTAAATAGCCAGGTAATGCAGTAGAGGGCATAACCGTGTGTCCAGGTTTGTCCCAAGCTCTGCATTCTCGGCACGTGCCGCAGACGCCCTTGATAAGGTTGAGTCTAACACTGTCCAGACCTACTTTGCTTAAGATGAGTCTCATCTTATGATCTTTCGCATAGAACCAGCGTAAATGTAACTTTCGCAACTCGCGTGTTACCACGCTGGGGCCAAGGCTTCGTGAATTTTGTAGACTAATTTGTACATCGAACCGTGGCCAGTCTGGTAGTCGTGGTCGAGCGGCAGGGTTCCCTGCTGGTGGTGGTGGATGCGCTTCTCCACGTTGCTGTCGACCACGTCTGACTCTAATCTGTGGTAGTTGGAGGTGGTCATCCGAGCTACCAGCTCCGCTTGAGGCAGGTTGCCCTGCAGCAGAGTCAGCAGCATGTCTTCCAACAGTGATCTCGTGACTGCTTGCGCCTGCGGTAGATCCAGCTCTCAAGCCAGGTCTAGGTGCTCTCAGTCGCGTAAGTGCCGGTGCTGCTGGTGCCTCAGGTGGAGGTGCTGCTACTTCGGCAGGATCTGGCGGTGCAGGTCCTGCTGCCGGTCCGACGGCAACCGGCGGGATCTGTCCATGATTGTCGGGAAGCTTTCAAGGCTTGGCAAACTTGCATTTGCCAGGTGTTAGTACATGTCCAGGTTTGTCATTCCCGTAATTCTTCGTACAACTCGGGCGCTCCCAATGATAGTCATCCTTGTCGCACCATCTGCAATGTCACGGATTCCTATCATGTGATGGAGAGTGCATGTTCACGTTATCCGCGCAGGCAGGACAGCCGAGCCCTCCCGACGGTGGTCTCGCAATCGAGCCGTCAGGTTGTCGGGGAAGACTCGGATCGTCCAAATCGCATCCCCTTGCGTTGGTCGCGAACACGGTAGACGAATATGGGTAACCATGGAAAGGGTCACGAGTTGTCTGGAAGGGCGTCTGCGATCTGAACCGATTCAATGAAAAGAGGCTGCATCTTTGGTGTATACTGTGCAGCCATGGACAGTTCCTCATTGCACACCGACGCATGTGGATGATGGCCATTACATCGCTTTCGTTCAAGAGGAAAAAATAATAAGCGATTGTTAGCCATGATCTCAGTCGGTTTTCGTATGAGTACCCCATGGGAATCACGTAGACCTGTAGTACATTGATCCATCTGTACTTTGCAAATGCCCGTACTGTTGGCCAACGTAGTCCATGGCGGTATCTGATCCACCCGAGTCCCAACCGGTTGTTCTCGAAAATGGAATCGTCGAAGATAATTTTGACGTACAGCTACCTTCCCACAGAACTTGATGTGTGGTAAATCCTCTTGATGGTGTTCATGCCAGGTGTCGTAGTTAACCTTAGCATTGAAGTAGGAAGGCAAGCCAGTCGTTCGGCAGCTGGGTTGTAGTATGACGACCTTAACGAAGCATACGTCTAAATAGTGCATCGCTGCATCTTGGACCTACTTGTTTCCGAGATCAACGAAGGTACGTCTGTCGAGGTTTCCCCCTGAAGACATACCTCGGCTGAATGCTAGCTGGGAGATGCCCCCAATTCCCCCATATAGTTCTAGCACATCTACCTTGTTGTTTCGTCCATGACACAAGGTGGGAATTATGGAGAATACATCTGCGTAGGATTCAGCAGGTTGCCCCGCAGGTAGAGTGATGAAGGTCTCCTCTTCAGTTACTATCCGTGTCGGAGTCCAAAGGTACATCGGCGTAGTACGCGCTACACCCGAGTCCTTTGGGGTCGTCTCCACAGTCGTCGTTGCCTTCTTCGACTGTATCTTGCGTGGTTTGATGCCGGCTTCTTTGCCTGCCTTCTGTTTTTCTTTTTGTTGAACTCCGGCATCTGTTGGTAGCGATGTCGGTTGTTCTGTTCTGGCAAGCTAAGTGTCGGAAATTCTGGAATAGAGGGTAGCACGCTGCCGCGCTCAATCGAAGGGGGAGGAAGACGATCGTCATCGATGATCGCCACTCGCCTCGAGCGTGGTCGTGAGCTGCCGTCTCCCAGAAGGGTTGGTTCCGGCTGCTCCCAGTATAGTCGAGCACGGATGTGAGTAACACCATCCGGTCATGGTGCATTATAATTGTACCCAGCCGGCTGGTCCTGGACCTTGATGTCCTGGATGATCGCGTTGTCGTCCAGGTTCGTAGTCACCCGTCTCACAACATGGTCCCATTCTGGGCCATTCTTACGAGACTGAACGTAGGTTCGAACTCCCTTATCAACACGACTATGAATACTCAGATGTACAGCACTTGTACGGCTTCTTTGCGTTTTATGTAAGTCCATATGATCGATCAACCTTGCGGTCATGATTGCTAGTGTCTCATTCCGCCATTCGGCTTTCTGAGCACCTTGTCCGTGCCAATCCAGAACATGCTCAGTAGGATCTGCAGGTTTCCCTGCTCTGGTGCATGTGCATCTCCATAAATTGGTGGGGATGCGTGCGCACGTAGTAGCCACTTGCAAATACGATCCGCCGGGCAACTTGTTCGCGCGGTCGTACTTGAGGCCGAAATGGCAGAAGCGCATGCGCACGACTTGTAACTTAAGACCTTCAATAACATCTCGCATGGGACCTTGTCTCAAGAAATACCCTGGTGGCCCCACAAGCACAATAGTCACGCGTAGAGCCCGAGCCCTTGACATCAGATTTTGGATACGCTGGCAATGTGGCCCTGCCCTTTTGCCGGGCAGCCTCGCATGCCAGTCGGCAGGTGTTGCGCCCCGCAACAGTTGGTAATCGCCCGAAAGTAGCGCGCCAAAATACTGTGTACCAGTGGAGGTCACCACCTCTGTATGTGTGATACGATCGCACATGTATCCGCGGGCTCGGAGTTCAGCGCAATCTGTCCGCATATCTTCAATAACGAATGCACGAGAATTATAATGATGCGACAATCCTTCTTTTTCTGCAGCGGCCACACAGCCGGGTCCACTGCTGTCTGCGGCAGCCGCGCAGCCGGGCTCGCCGCGGCCCCTGGCGCGCACTGCTGGTGCCCGGGAAAAGATTACAGGTTTCCCCGCGTTTGCTGACAGCACCTGAATGGTCGGCCTGTCCTTGCAAGCGCGAGTGGCCGCGGCACGCGCCTGCCCCGTCACTCGTTTGGCGACGGGGGCGTCCAAATGCCAGTGCCGTGCTGCACTGCAGAACTGCTGCTTGCAGTAAATATATCAAACTTCTCGACGGTAGCATTTACTTCCGCAGGTGTCCCTGCACGTGTGTCAGGAGGAGTCCATTTCATTCCCTCCTAGTGCATGGCCTGATATATCTTCGCCTGCAGGTTTTGGGGGGCGAAGTCCTTGTCGGCCGAGGTAGGGATAGTCCCAAAGGACGCATTGCTGCGATGCCAAGTCCTCAAGGTGTTGTTCACCAAAGACTGGATCGTGAAAGCGAACGTCTCCTCATTAATAGAAAAGCTGATGCCCTTCGTGTCTTGCGACATCATGTATGCATGGGCATCGCGCGCAGCAAGTGCCCCTGCAATTGGCTCTGGGTCGGAAGCTTCCTTGACGAGTAACCGGGCTTCTTCGCGCTGAGGATTAACCGCGATAGTAAAAGACATCGACCCTTGATCCTCCGTAGCCGTCTCGTATTCGTCGGCTTTGAGTGCCAGATGCCCGGAAGGCGTCTTCATCAAATCAAATATCCTGGCACCCTTTCCGAGTGGAACCTTTCGCATCTCCACTCCAGGGATGATCATCTTCTCGTGCCCCTGCTCGAGGTCAGGATGGTCCTCATGTTGGACATGCTCCTCAAACCCAGAATAGCAGGGATGTTCACTCCAGAGCCCTCAGCCACATTTGCTGAGTACGTATCAAGACTCGGCACAGCAGGTTGCCCCGCGGAATCTCCCATTTCTTTGCGCGCGATTTTGCAGCGCAGGGATTTATCACACATCGCGGCGCCATGCCCCACTCCCGACAGAGTCTTTTTGTGAGACTCAACCTTCTAATAGCATGTCCGTGGGAACGTGATACCTGCTCGAAATTCTGCGCCGTCCTTATATCCAATTCTATTAATATTACTGCCAATATCCAATAGAATAATCAACATACCATCGAGCATACTCCCACTGTTGGCTGCCAAAGCTAACTCATGGCGTTCGCCGAATAGTCCAGGAACTTCGCATACTGTCGTACCATGTAGGCCTTTACGGCGCCTTTGTTCCAACACCCAATCGTTTCTTGACAGGGATGTACATGCAGTCATATACCCACGCGCTTCTTCTTCTTCTTCCGTAATAGGGCTGTTTTCAAATATCCAAGCCGCGGGGTATTCGTCATGCGTATATGGGTGTGACGTGGAGGCAGTGGGCAAATTCATGAACGTATCTTCCTCCGCGCGCATGCTCATCTGGCCGTCGGTATTCACCATTAGTGCCGTATGCAGCATGTCGCGTTCAGAGATCCCACTGTTGCCACTGCGCATGCTTACCGGGCTCTCAGTTCTGCGCTGGCTGCGTGAACGAAGGTCTCGCCCATATGGCATGTATGCGTGCGAAGACTGAAGCCATTGGGCGCTCCTGTCAGTAGCCCTTTCCATGCGCCTCAACCGCGTATCATTCGCTGGTACCGAAGGTGGAGCCCATCGGGCAGGTGTCCCTGCGTTGCTGTCGGTCTCTGCCACCAGTGGAATAGGTACGTCAGTAGCAGGAGTCCCTGCGAGTGTAGCTGCCTCCGTTACTTACCCAGCGTTGGCCAATGATGCAGGTATCCCCGCGGGAGTCGTCATCGATATCTCCGCGGTGCTGGTCATCATGGCTGTGACGCGGTTGAGCTCTTCACGGAGGTCCCTGAGCTCGTTCGCCCTCTGGAGAATATCTTCATGACGACCATGTGCTTCCTGATCTCCAGCAAGGGCGTAATGGAACTCGGCAGTAATGAGGCCAACACCCCTGCATATGGCACAGGGGGCCTCACACGCGGAACCTTCCGTGTTACCAGCCACTGCCTATCCACGTGGGCGTGTACCACGCGATCCCAACACTGCGCGTGAAATATGTGGCCGCACTGGAGACGCCAGATCTTGTCGTTCTTCATGAACAGGTCCAGGCATATGGCAAACTTACTGACATCGCCGTCACTGATGATGGGCGGTGTTGCCGCTGGCCTGATGCGCATCTGACGCTCCAGGGTGGATTCACCAGCTTCGAATCGAATAGGTGAGAAAGTCGGCAGCTTCATCGATGCAGCCATGGCTGGACTGCTCGCAGGTGTCCCTGCTGCATTGTGGTTAGCAGGTTGCCCTGCGCGGCTCAGCCTTCTGTTGGCCTGGCGATCTTGATGTCGGCGCTGACGTGTGGCCTGCGTGGCCAAGTTGGCTTGCTGCGCCTCGTGTATGGCCAGGATATCAGGGCGCATCTCTCCCATGGTCGGTGGCAGCACTAGGCCTGGAGCCTGCTGCTGCACATCTTGATCAATGGAGGGTGCCAGATAACCATAGTGAGGTATCTGTCCTGGCACGCCTGGTGCATATCCTGAGCCACGTGTCAACTGAGACTGACAGAAATCGTCGGCCGTCGCCCGAAGATATGGTTTTTTTTCAGGTAGTGTTCCCACCCGAGCAGTTCCACTCACCTGTGCATGATAATCAGGAAAGAGTGGATGATCCATTGGCGCTGCCGTTGGACGATCAGCAGCCGTTGGATCGTAAGTCGGGTGGCTGAAGAATGCTGGCACATAACCAAACCGATTGGGGTTGTCCGGAGAAGGATTTGGATCCGGAACATACTCCCACGGCGGCGTCCAGTTGGAATTAGGGAGGTCTATGCCATCCCTCCGCATGCTCTGGGCGGCCTCACCCATCTGCCGGTGCATCCACTCCTGCTGACCAACTAAACTTCTCTGTGTGGCGTATTGGTCTGGGATAGCAGGTTGCCCCGCAGTTGGACGTAGCGATGCAAACGGCAATGTTGCCTGTAGAGCCTGGTAGAGCTGCGGATCCATACGAATACTTTGGAGCCTCGCCTGCAGGCTGTTGGTGCTCCCAGCACTCTGTGGGGTGCCGAATGGTGTAGTGGCTCTGCTCATAGGAGCAAAAGAAGCAGGTTGCCCTGCAGGTGCTGGCAGCTGTTGAATCTGGGCACGCCGCGGATCGTTAGCGTATAACGTATCAGTAGGCGTTATACCACTTGGCGTAATACCCGTCACATCAGCGCTCTGAGCCTGTATCCATGATCCATCAGATCCCCCTGCAGGTGCCCCTGCTTGGTATGCGTTCATCATGAACACCTGTGAAAATAAAATCGGAAGCGGATCGGGGCGCTTCAAGTTGTAGGGGGCATATGGAATAAACCAATTCTTTAACCATGATGCGTCATTACGAATCTCGTACATCTCATCAACTCTTGTACTCGTGTACGGCTGGCTGTCGTCCTTCAAATATAAGGGTTTTATCCATACTTGCCTCACACGATTGCACTGACAAGTGCGACTTGGCAAGATCCCGATCGACTGGACGATGTGCGTAGGAGGGATCCTGCCTTTACGGCCTGCTGTCATGACAATGTCGTTCGCCGAACGCTACACTGGAATATTGTCCCGAATCAGGTTCTTCAGGCTGACCATGATCAGGACCTCAGAATCCATGCGTAAACCAGATTGGATTCTATTGTCACCAGGAAGGTATGGGCATCCATGTACAAATTGCCTGCCCCTTTTCTTACTGGTGTCGTCGGCGCGACAGGATAGACCTATACTGAGAATACTCGGCATATTCTCCCATTGAGTTCCATGAATGAAATACCGAGGCGCCCCAGATCCTGATAAGTCAGTGATCCTCATATATGGGGATTCGGGGCGCCTGATGCCAGGGCTGCTATGCCCGTTGGACGGGCGGATGAAGTAGATGTCGTAAATCATATCAGAATACCTCATCTTCTTGATCTGCAGCCTGTTCTTTTTCATTCCGGACCCATCTATCATGCCGATGATCTCCAAGACAGCATAGGCCTGATACGCCCAGTGGCGATGTTTAAGCTAGCGACGTACCGCGTCGAGATACTTAGGGTGGTAATTTGCTCGTCCTTCTGCGGGCCATGTGTTGAGTAGCTGCAATAAGTCTGCCCAACCGTCGCACTTGTCATGGGACGTAACTTCACGAACGCATCCTTCTGACAAGTGACCATTATGAAATGGTTTGTGACGGTGGGCTGTTGTCGGCCACTCAGACACCTCGCGTTGTTCTCCATGCTGGAACCTCGGCCTGCGAAGATTCCGTGGCGAGGATGTTCTTCGAATATTCCTTCTCCGAATCCAACGTGAGGGCGGGGCGTTTCCGCAGGATGTTGCGCATTGCTTGGCGTGCGCGTGCACCTTCGTCAGCATGGACAGCAGCGTCCATGATGTTGTACTGCACAACCATGTAGCGATCAGATCCATCATCATTTCGCGGATGATATGCTGGATTGATCTTCGTGCGGTTGCCTGTGCGCACCCTGTCCCAATCGTCCTTACATTCCGGTGGTACCTCCAGCGCAAGGGCAGGTTGCCCTGCTGGACTGTTAGCAGGTTGCCCCGCAGAGCTCTGAGCAGGTTGCCCCGCAGAACGCGGGGCAGCCTTTGACGCTGGTGCTGCAAACGTTGCTGCACCCGCAGCCGATGCAGTCGCACCAACAGAACCTCTGGGCGTCCTTGGAGTTCCTTGCGGGGTACTGATGTCGAAGTACTAGTGTTTCTTCTCCTTGGTGTTGTAGGACTCGATATCCTTGTCCCTGGGCACTTATCCTGGTACCTTTGGTGTAGTAGCAACGAGCTTCTCAGTATGCCTCGTGGAAGATGCATCCCTTGTTCCTGCCTCCAAAGTAGGCGTCCATCCTGACCTGTGCGTCCGACCAGGTGTAGGGCCGCAGCGTGGAACAGGATCCTTCGGGGTGGGCTTGCTGGTGCCCTGGAACCTGGCTGCTACGGCGGCCGCTGCTGGCCCTCTAGATCGTCGTCGATCAGCGCGTTGCTCAGCAGGTTGCCCCGCATATCTCTTGATGTCCCCAGGATTAGGATCATCGCCTGGGCTCTTACGCTTCTTCTCCTTGGGCTTAGGATGATCAGGGCCAAGAGATGGGCTTATTGAGCCAGAATCAGAATCAGACGACGAGGGAAGGTCGATCGTTTCTGGCTTCGGTTTGAGCGCTGCCTTTGCCGTAGCTCCTGCCAGCGCCCCAGAATAATACCGACGATAACGTTTTATGGGGCCCTGGTCAGGATTCAGATCTTCGCCACCTGGCCTCCTGAGGGCCGCGTTCTTAGTTGGAACTTTGTGTTGATCTCCTTTGTGGTTTCCACCAAGTAAGTACTTATCTGCACTGCGTCGTTCGGCTATGAAAGCAATGATCCAGCCCGCACCTTGGGCGCGGCAACCGACCCGCCTGCCAGGGGAGAGCTCCATGTCTCTAGTGTCAACGCAATTGGGGTCGATCGGAATATCAGTATCACATGTGACGTCCGCGATGCCCGAATTACTTGCTTCACCGTCGCCAAGGGCGGCTTCCGTATGATCAACTTCTTCAGCCATTTCAGCATCTTCATCTTCAACGTCATAGACGTCCGGTTGGCTCTCTTCTTCTGATTTGTACTCGGCAGGTCCCCCTGCATGCCAATCACGATTGAACTGCACAAAATAATGAGTAGGTGTGAAGCTTTTCCAAATAGCTTTTGTTTGTTAAATTTCTGTAGCTGTAGCAGGGAGGTAATTCTCTTCCGTCAGCCGCTTATCGCATGGCGTTCTGTTGGGGTCAGTACAGTTGCCCCGACCATCTCCACGTGGCCAAACCCACGGTGTTCTTTTGAAACTCGGACTTCTTGATGGGCGTCTGATGGGACAGCCAAGCCTGTGATCGGCATAGCTGGGGCACGTGCAGCAAACGCCTCGATGCTGCTGTCGATCCTCGATGATGGCCCTTTTGTGAGCACGCACGATCATCTTTTCCTGCGCATTAGTCTGTCCCTTCGTCGAACGAATGATAGCGCCAGCACCGTTTCGTTTAGCTTGGCGAAGAGAATACCAGTGTCGGATTTGATGTTCGGTCCAGCCTCTATCCAACCAGTATTCCATCGTCTCTGCAGGTATATGCTGACGAGCCAATCCAGGTTTGTTCCAGCCTTTTAAACGCTGTAAATGGCTTTCTGGATATTCTTCTCCTCGATGCGGATCGTCTTGGGGCGGGTTTCCCCGCGTGTTTGGCCCCTCCTTGGGGGGGGCATGCGCTCTTGGCGTCTTCCCAGGCGGGCCACTTGAAGTTCCCGCCTCAGGAGGACGAGGGCGCTGAGCACCGCTCGAACGAGCACCGCCGGAGCGGGCTCGCGCCCGATCTGGTGAGCAGCTAGGGGCTCGACCGCGACGTACCATGCGGCCATCATCTTCCTGGTCGTCCTCGCCGCCCATTGGCGAAAGACTTGGGTCGTCGTGATATTCCTTTTTCCTTATGAAGGGCGCGCGGCTCGGCGATTGCCTCGGGCTGCTAGCGGGCCGATCTGACGCAACAGATGTATACTGAAACTCTTCGTTGTCCGAGCTCATATTGAATGCGTCCAGGTAGGTCACCAGCGTCGCGCGGGCTTCCCCGCAATGGATCATCATCGATTGATTCCGTGTTTGTCGGATTTCCAACCGCCCGACGATAAAGCATGGCATGGACTTCTTCATCCGCTGCAGGAATGGTAGAACCAGAGTCCGCGGGTGTCCCCGCCATGCCAAAATCACCGTCGACGGGCACGTGGAAGTTCTCGAAAAACTCAATATCTGCAGGTTGCCCCGCGATGGGTATACCCAGCCACTCTGCCAAGTCGATATCGCTGTGGCTGGTGAACACCTCTTCGAACAGCTCGTCGGCGTAATTCTCGAGGTTCATGCTGGCACACGCATACCTGGCAGCCATGAAATGAATGACTGTGGCTGAGCCGTCAGCAGGGTCGGCCAAACGCGACTCCCAGTCGACGCACTGTATGTCGGAGTCCGTTTGAGCCAAATGTATTGACGGACCCCTGCCTCTTCCATCGCCTTGGGGGCATTCGCGTCGGAAATGTTGTGAGCTGTGGCATATGTCGCACTCCATAGTTTTACCGTTGGCATCCTTTGGATTCCCTCGTCGCCCTTTCCCTTTGCCTGACGTATGCCTGCGGTTCCTGCCAGCACCTAAAAACATTTCTTCATACTGGGGCCCAGTGAGAGATGCTGGGAATGCTAGTATCCACTACCGTGTAGTCGCCGACGCTTACCTTTACCTTTACTTCGGCCCTTGCCTTTTCCTTCGTGTGTCCGCCGTGCCATACGTCTTACCTTTCTGACTGGTTTCTTCATGAATCTCCGCCAACGACACTTGTGTTTTTGATCGCCAAAAAATAACCACTGAGCTTGCTGCTCTTGAGTAAGGTATGTAGGCATATCAGAACAGTCCAGCGCGGTCGTTTCATCATCAGAAGACGTATCGGTATCGGTACCGGAGTCGAGGTCGGACTCGGCGGGTTGCCCCGCAGAGCCCATTCGGGTCATAGCTTGTGCTGGGGAGACCGCGTCGGGTGGTCCCCTAGATCTGGCCCAGGGGTCTTGAGACCCCGAGGCCGTGCCGCCATTCTGGGCCAACAATGTAGTGGTCTCAGTCGGCGGCATATCATCGTTCCAGACGTTGTTAGCAGGTTGCCCTGCGTTGGCCTCTGTATGGAAGGTCTCGGTTCGGTGTCCGTGACGAAAAATACCACCCATATTGCCAAGGGTTCTCTCAGCTATGTGAGCATATGGCCTCATACGTTCGGGGAGAGCATCAAATTGTGCTTGGTCCCTCGGCACATGGTGGTTCAGAGGCTGCAAGAGTTGCTATGCCCGTGACGTCCCCACTCCCAGAGCTCTGAATAATATTACTGTTAATATCTGGAAGTTGGGGATGTTGAAGCCGGCGGCTTCTGCTTCGTAGCGGGCCATCTCGAACCGTGCTAACGACTGGTCGATTCGTTCCCCCGCATGGACGCGAAAGTCAATGAGAGCCGTGCCAGAGTTAAGTTGGCGTTCCTCTTCTAGGTTCTCGAACTTCGTACTTGAGAGGAACATAATGTAGGTGACGCCGTCGGTGTGGCGACCACCTATGTTGACACCAAAATTGATGACTGCTGGGGGAACTCTCGTGGCCATGGTCCGTGCGAGCCCTCCAAGACCGCGCTGGAGTGCGGCGGCCTGTTGGGAGGGCGTCATGTTGCATGTGGTCACGTTGATCCAGGCGTGTACCTCGCGGACAAACTCGCGGAATGGTATTTGACCAGCAGGATGCCAATGGGGGCCGGTCGTACTAGTGTCGTCTCCGCCCCGCATATGTCCCACCGCACATCCAAGAGCGACCCATATGAACCCACATGTAGTAACCCCAATCCGATGGCCTCGTAGGTCGTAGTCGGGTGTAGTCGGTGGAGACTCGTGTTTTGTCGTCGTAAGTCTGCGAGAGGTCGGAGGCGGCAGTATATCGTATCGCATGTTTCCATGCATTATATCTTCGAAGAAATTTCGAATTGGAGTAGGTGGGTGGATTTCAGGAGTGTAATAGCGCAGGGATGTAGAATATGAGTAAGAGACCTCCGCTGGGGCAGAGGTGTCGCTGCAAGTTTCCTTGCGGTACTGCGTATCTATGTACACTCCTCCGATCTCCTCCGCGCAATGCCACTGCACCCTGATGTTCCGCATTAACTGTAGTCCACCAGATAATGCCGTGGATGGTGAGGAGTAGAGCTAGAACTGACCACCATAGGCCAGCTCCGCTACCAAGTTTGAAAGGGGGCTGGGAGGCCCCGCCAACAGCTTCGCCTCAGGCGAAGCCAAGCTCCAGCTCGGTTGTATCGTAGTAGCGATAGTCCCAATGCAAGAGGGGATGCCATGTCAAGTAAAAGGGGATGCCTTTTAGTATCAATAGCGATAGTGTGCCTCGCGATGAAGCAAAGTCAAATCTGGGCGGCCGGCCGCTTGAGCAAAGACGGCCGCGGGCGCACGCTCGCTTCCGCTCCTTATGTCCCCCAGCTCGCTTTGGAGTTAAGAAGCCTCCAAGACGCCCCAAGAGGCCTCCAAGAGGCCTCCCAAGAGGGCCCCCAAAGGCACAAATCACTGATTTCCATTAGGTTTTTGAAACATGTTGGCCTTCTCGCATCTTCGGCTTTCCAGCGCCCCAAAATGTCCCAAGAAGCCCCCAACACCACCCCAAAACGGCCCAAGAGACCTCCAAGAGGGCCCCAAGACGGCCTAAGAGCGCTCCCGGACGGCCCAAGAGGCGCCCAAGACGGCCCAAGAGGGCCCCAAGGCGGCCCCAGAAGGGGCCCAAGAGAGGGAACACGAACGGAAAATCCGAGCCTTCCGCCCAAAGAAGCCCTCAAGGAGGCCCCAAGAGGCGCCCAAGAGGCCCCATGAGACAGGCCCCAAGAGGCCCCAGGAGGCCCAAAAGAGGCCCCCAAATTGCCCCCAAGAGGCTGCAAAACTGCCTCCAAGAGGCCCCCCACGAGATCCCAACGAACATCCAATCAGCTCCATACCCACAACCCAGGCACGGTGGCGGGATGGGCCGAAGGCCATTCGATAACTGCTCCCTGTCGCATCCCCAGGCGTGTCGGTAGGGCGGGCTGGGCGTTTCGTCTGAGACTTCCTCTTCGCGTGTGATCCTGAAGCTTGAGATTTGCGACAGCTGCATGGAAAGAAGGGGGGATTTTCACAATAGAGCATTCGCTGTAGCGCCGCGTGCGTTCGTCGTGAAACGGTTGCAACAGCTACTAGGATGGAGCGCAGGTGGTCTTCAAAATGGAGTTCCTGCCTTAGCGTCGCGCGCATGTGTTGTAGAAGTTTGCCACTGTTTCAAGGATGGAGTACATGTCGCTTCTTACATGTGGCTCTCGCCTTCGCGACCCACGCATTCGCCAGAACGTGTTGCACAAGTTACACGGGTGGAGAGTGATTCCTTTTTCAAAATGGGGCTCTCACCTTAACCCCGCGCACATTCGCCTTAAACGCTGGCTACAATCCTCAGGACGGAGGACGCTGCATTTTCAGTGGGACTCACGCTTAAGAGTTCTCTTGTTCTCCAAACTCAAGTCTCCAAACACATGGGGCAGCTGGATGAAGGATGGTCCTTGTTCGAAACGGGGATCTCGCTGGACGCCTCGTCGGAGTGTATGATCGTGCAGTGATGCATGTTCGAATTTCTGATGTAGCGCCCGAAGGATGCAAGGCAATCCCTTTTCAAAATGGGGCTCGCGCCTGCATGGGAGGCCCCAGTGGGGCTGGTCTTTTAAAGGGGCGCCTCTTTTAGTGAAGCGGAATGCTTGTATGGGACTTATTGACAAGGGGCTTTGAACGGAGGGTGTATTGCAGCATCGCTGATGCATCTCGTGTTTAATATGGTCCTCCTCCTCCTCCTCCACCTCCTCCTCCTTCTCTTCCTCCTCGTCCCTCCTCTCCTTGCCCCTTCTCTACTCTCCTCCTCCTCCTCCTCCTCCTCCTCCTCCTCCTCCTCCTCCTCTTTTGCGTTGGCCAAACATCAAGCGAGACTCCTCCTCCTCCTCCTCCTCCTCCTCCTTCTCTACTCTCCTCTCCTCTCCTCTTATGTCATTATCCTCTTCCGTCTGTTCTTCCAAAGGTCCCAGGAGGGAGGTTACCAGAAAACCTCGGAGGCTTCCAGACATCTCTGGGCGCTTCCAAAATTTAAAGCGCTGAGAAACCTCGACCCTCGATCCTCTTCCTCCTCCTCATCATCATCATCGTCACCATCATCATGCTCCTCTTCCTCCTCCATGATGCTACTCCTCCCTCCTCCCTCCTCCCTCCTTGCTGGCCGCTGCTCTCCTTGCGCCACGTCACCGTGCTGACCTTCTCGCTCCAGGGCAGCTCCTGGCCGTCCATTTGGGGCAAGCACCGGTGCAACGTCACCTGGCGGCGGCGAGCGGGCTGACGTCGCCGTCGCCGGAGTGGTCGTCGTCGCTGCCGCCGTCTCCAACGTCGCCGCTGTCGTCGGGGCCAATCGCCGGGTTGTCGCCATCGCCGACGTCGCAGCCGCCATCGCCGCCGTCGCGGCCATCGTCGGCACCGTCGTCGCCATCGCCCTTTCCGCAGCCGACGTGCGTCCGTCGGTCGACATCGTGGTCGTGGCCGTCGTCGCCGCCGTCGTCGCCGTCACCTTCGTCGCCGTCGCTCTCGCCGCAGCCGACGTGCGTCCGTCGGTCGACGTCGTGGTCGTGGCAGTCGTCGCCGCCGTCGCCGCCGTCGTCAAGTCGCCGCCGCCGCCGCCGCCGTCGTCGTCGTCGTCGTCGTCGTCGTCGTCGTCGTCGTCGTCGTCGTCGTCGTCGTCGTCGTCGTCGTCGTCGTCGTCCACGTTGCCGCCGTCGCCGTCGCCGCCGTCGTCCCCGCCGATACGGAGTGGTATGCAACCAATCGCCCATGTCCGAGAAGGCTCGACCCCTTCCCTCTCCGTCCCTGATCGAGCCTGTCTACTGGCTCTTCGGAGCCCAGAAAGCAACTTCCACAGTCCGAGGTCAAGGATAGATGCCAGGAGTGGATAGCCATCTCTTCGTCCCAGATCAATTTTGCCTGCTGGCCCCTCGAAGCCCGAGATCGACTTCCAGAGCCCGAGGTCAACGAAAAACGCCACGATTGTCCGGGCTTCTTTCTCGGATAGGGAAGGCCCAGACAACGCCAACCCTCCCGCCTGGCCCACATTCGCTCAAAATCGGCCCATAGACACCTCCCGGGGTCCATCCTGATCCGTTTTCCGAGGCGGATCCAGCCGCGGCAACGAGAAGCCCCCGGGAGGCCCACAGGGGACAACCGTCGGGGAGGGCCACCTTTGTCTCGACTGGCCCTCTTTCCACCTCTCGCCCCCGAGGCGCCAGCATGTGCACGTCGGTGTCTGGGGGGATGTCCCGCTCGCCCTCCACGGCCGCGGGGAGTCCCACGGGGCCCCAGGCCCAGTTGCTCGAGCCGACCACTTCGCACGTGCTGCCCTCGGCCATGTGGCGGAGGCCCATCTCCAGCATCGGCACCGCCTCGCCCTCCCCCACCCGGATCCTCCTCTCGCGGTGGTGCTGCAGCGCCTCCCCGGACGAGTCTCTCCCGGCCCGCACCTCGACGACGACGACGCCGCCGCCGACGACGAGAGTGACGCCGCCGCCGCCGCCGCCGCGCCGCCACCGCCGCCGCCGCCGCCGCCGACGACGACGACGACGACGACGACGACGACGCCGCCGACGCCGACGCCGACGCCGACGCCGCCGCCGCCGCCGCCGCCGCCGCCGACGGCCCGCACCTCGTAGCTGCAGACCACGTCCTGGTTCATCTCGGGATGGGGCCCGCTACCCCGCGTCAGCGTGCGCTTGCGGATCTTCCCTTCCACGGGCCGAGGGGACGCTCTGCGAGGGCGGCGTGCGCGTGTGCGGCCGACTGGGGTGCGCCGGATTTTTTTTCCCGCCGCGGCGCGGCAGGAGGCGATCCGCACGCGCGTCGCGGCGAGACCGGGACACGGCATCGCGAATGAGCCCGCATGCAGGAGGAGAGGAAGCTGGAAACACGCGCGGCCAGATCCCCGTGCGCAGCACGCGGAGGCCACGTGCCGGGTGCACGCGCGGAGGGCTGGCGCACCTGGCCCCCCAGAAGGCCGAGCGCCCCGGAAAGGCGTGCGGCCGCGTGTGTATCCAGCTCTGTCTGCAGCCCGGTGTTGCCACTCGCGCGAGCGGGATTGCCTCTGCGGCACCGCGACGAATAACAAGAAGGGCATCGAGCTCTCGCCCAGGCCGGCCACGCTATGTGTGTCCAGCTTGTTGTCAGAGGGAACAATCCGGAGTCGCTCACTGTTCGAGCCCCGCCGAATGAGCAGACCTTAAGAGGCATTGGCGGATTCATGGTGGGCGCTGCTCAAGCCTCGAAACCGACTCTGCTCAACAACAACGGCGTTCAGATATCTAGGAACCATGCCTCTGCAAACAAACGACTGCCTTGGACTTTCACGCAGCACGTCCACCAGCCACCATCAAACCGAATTCAAACATACTCATGGAGCGGCCCAACGGTTTTCTAAATGACGATGTGCTTAAGGCGACAACGAACACGACACCCACTATCGAGAACGAATGTTGAAAACGAAGCTGGTGCCAAACGAAAACGAACAACGAAACGAGGCCGCCATTGAGCGACAAAACAATAATAAGGTACTGAACTTCGCAGGCAACGCTAGAAACGAAACAAACAACACAACGAAAACCAGGAAGCTCTGGCTGGGGCTGGGGCAGAGGCTGGGATTAAGGCTGAGGCGATGGCCAGGACTGCGAGGCCGAGGCTAGAGACAGAGTTGTAGGGCTGAGGGAAGTGCAAGGGCTGAAGGGCGGAGGCTAGGGTTGAGGGGTAGAGCCGAGGCTAGGGCTTGAAGCCAGGTGCTGACGATGGCCGAGGACGGCTGAGGCTTGCGCTGAGGCCAAGGAGTGCGGCTGGGGCTTCGCGCTGGGGCTAGCTTCGAGGGGCGAGGCGCTGGCTGGGGCGTGGGCCAAGGCTGGCGTTGAGGCCATGGACGAGGCTGCAGCGTGAGGTCGGGGCCAAGGCTGCGGGGCCGAGGCCAAGGTCGAGGCAAGTGCCAAGGCCGGTGCTGGCGGGAGGGGCTGGGGCTGCGTCGGACTGCGACGGCCGAAGCCGGGGCAGGAGCCGAGGCCAGAGCTGCACTCCTACACGTCAAAGATGTCCGGAAATGGAAGTTGAGATCCTTGAGCGCGATGCTTTCGGGCACTTGTCAGAAAGCGCGTTCTTCAATGCTGAGGGGGTGGGGTCAGTTTTTGGACAACGCCGCGTCCGAATCAACAGACATCCGTCGGTATTGGAGTAGCGCTGACCCCACAATCACCGAATACAGAAGTCTTCAGATTATTTTTGCCGAGCCTTGTAGGGCGGGGGCCCAGGCTGATACGAGGGCGAAGGCTGAGGGCTCGGGCAGAGGCTCTGGCTTGCGCTGCTGCCATGGTCTGGGCCACAGGGCAAGCTCAGCCCTCGCCCTCGACCTTGCTTCCCGCGCGTAGCAACATCAAAACCAAGGACTTCCTGGAACACAAACACGAGCGCGAAACAAACAACTAAACGACACCGAAACGATCCGCGAACCGAACAAGAAACGCATTGCGCACCACCAAACCAACAAAAATATAATCGGGGAACGAACCGTCTTTGCTCTACGCTGCGAGCGGCCAGCAGCACGGACGAGAATCACCAACAGTACTTTTCAACGTAACACCAAAACCACAATCGCGTAACACACAATAATAACAACAGAACACAACGACGGCGCGAACCAAACTGCAACGCGAAGAAACGCGCAACGAACGGGGCAACCGAACCGAACAACGAACTGCAACCGTGGAAACACTGCCAAATCAAAAGCGCGACAAGACAAGGATTTTAAGCACCGACCAAACAACACAGCGTTTGAATCGGTCTACGAAAACATTTGCCATTGTTTTTGCGTCCCGCTCTTTCCACCGCTGGGCGGCTCTGGACCGACCGGAGACGCTCCCAACATACTCTCAAAAAACCAGCGGGAGGGTTCTGGAATACGTTCCTTCCCTCTGGGCGCATTTCAAGGTCTCGCAAAACGGCTCAGTTGGCTCCTCGATCTTCCGCAAGCAGCTCCCGCGCAGTCCAAGGCCAACATCTTCATTTAGATAAACTCACACATAGTATCACATGTCTGCAGTGGTCGTGGGACGTTCGATGGCCCAAAATGTTTGAAACAGCACACTTTCCATGGCCCCCCAAGGGGACTCTGGATTCCCACCAGTCCTCTGGGCGCAGGTGGTTTAACGAACTTTGTCTTCTCTCTTCCAATTCTCCCTCTTTCCCCTGCTCGGGAGAGGAGTTTACCACTGCTCCCTATTTATGTGCTCCCCATTCCCCAGGCGACCGGCAGCCAACCAGGAAGAATGCCGACCCTATGATTAGAGAGAGCGTGATCCACCGCCGCTTTACTGTGGAAAATTGCCGCCCTTTTCCTCCGGAACCCGGGGGTACCCCCCCCCCCCTCCGAAAATCCCCCCCCCCCCCTGCTGACCCCCCCCCCCCTTCCCCCTCCCCCGGCAAACCCCCCCCCCTCCCCCCCTAACCCCTCCCCCCCCCCCCCCCTTCCCCTCGAAAACCGGGGGGATCACTACCGGTTCGAACCCCCCCCCCGAAAACCGGAGGGGGGTCACTACCGGTTCGAACCCCTCCCCACCCCCCCCACTCACCGCCAGCAAACGACTCCCGGTCCCTACCACCGTCCGCACCACATCCCCCACTGTTGTTCCCAGCACCACTGTCCTCACCACCACTGTCCCCACTGGTTCCACCACCGTCCCTACTTGTCCCCACCAGTGCCCCACCACTGTCGCACTGTCCCCACTGTCCCCACCACTGTTCCCACCACGGTTCCACTCTCCCCACTTTCTCCACACCCCCAACCACTGCCCGACTATCCCCACTGTCCCCACTGTCCCACTGACTCCTCCGCTGTCCCACTGAACTGTTCCACTGTTCCCACCACTGTCCCCACTGTCCCCACCACTGTCCCCACTGTACCTCTGTCCCATTGTCCCACCGCCGTCCTCGCCACCGCCTTCACCACTGTCCCCACCACCACTGTACCCTCCACTGTCCCACTGTTTCCACCTCATTCCCACTGTCCCCACACCACTATCCCCACCACCACCGTCCCCACCACTGTCCACTGTCCCCACTGTTCCCACCATTGTCCTCACCACTGTCCCCACCACTACCGTCCCCACCACTGTCCCACTATCCCCACCACTGTCCCGCTGTCCCCTCACCACTGTCCCCACCACCACCGTCCCCACACTGTCCGCACCCCCCCTCGGTTTTCGAGGTGGGGGGGTGAGGGGGTTCGAACCGGTAGTGACTCCCCCCGGTTTTCGAGGGAGGGGGGGGGGGGGGGCGAACCGGTAGTGACCCCCCCCCCTTTTCATAATGAAAAGGGGGGGGGGGAGGGGTTCGAACCGGTAGTGACCCCCCCCCCGGTTTTCCGGGAGGGGGGGGGGGAGGGGTTCGAACCGGTAGTGACCCCCCCCCGGTTTTCCGCCAGCAGCGGTAGAACACGCTCTTTCTATGATTACACCCCCCAACCACCCCTATCAAAAAACCGATAGAAACACACTCTGCTTCCAAATTCGGGGCATGCGCAACCAACCCGATGCGGTCCCCCACCATCATCCCTGTCAAAAACAAGAACGTTTGGGCAAAGTCTTTAGTCATGTTCGTGAGGCCCGCGAGCACTTTGTACAGTTTTTTTACAGGGGCGGCGGGGATGTCTGCATACTGCCTTCTGTGCGCAAAGCCACCATCCTGTCAAGAAACACTACAAAATGCACCTCGCGGCTAATTCTGGATCATGCGCGGCCACCCCGCGATCACTGTCAAGTGGTTTTTGACAGGGACGGCGGAGGTGGTGGCGTATGGCATACTGTGCGCAGACACAATCATGGGCAGTGGTTTTCGACAAGGTTGGTGGGGGCAGACATGTTTCCCCATGTGTGCCGTCACGTGCGCAGGCGCACCTGACACGCTCTGCACGTGTCCCGAACGTGGCGCACCTGGCGCGGCTGCAGTATGCGGTACACCTGGCGCACGTGGAGCACGTGGCGCATCTGGCGCACCAGGCGTGCCTGGCACGCTCGGGCCCTAGGGGTGCCTGGCGCGCGTGGCCCTGGCACGCGTGGCGCACCTCGCCCCAACGTCGCGCACATGGGATCGGGTTTGGTTCCCAGTAGCTACCCGTCCAAAGACGACCTCTGAACATGCTGAGTCTCGGGTGTTACTTATGTGTTGGGAGGGCGGGTGGGAGTGAGCTAGACGGCTTGCTATCTAGGAGGGTGTCTTGACCCCTCCCCCTACCTTACCCCTGGGCCCCTGGGCCTGGGAGGGGGGGGCGGGTAGTCAGAGCGTCCAAGATGGCTCCAAGAGGGCATCATAGAGCCCAATATGGACCTCAAGATGGATCAATATAGCCTCCGACACACATCAAAGAGGTCTCAAGACGGCCCCAACACGGTTTCGAGTTACCTCCGATACGACCACCCTGCGGGTGTTAAGGAGGCTGGGGGGTGGGGAGGGTCCCAGCAATGGGCAACAGTTGTGATTGTTGTTGTGACGATGCCAATGGAGAGTGTTGTGTCACTATCGGTTCCACTATCGGTCTCATTTTCGATCTCACTCAATCGATCTCACTGTCGATGTCACCATCGATCTCACACTCGATCTCACCATCGATCTCACACTCGATCATCATCATCATCACCACCACCATCACCATCACCATCACCATCACCATCACCATCGTCATCATCATCATCATCATCATCATCATCATCATCATCATCATCGTCATCATCATCATCATCATCATCATCATCATAATCATCATCATCATCATCATCATCATCATCATCATCATCATCATCATCATCATCATCATGATCATCAGCATCTTCAGCACCATCATCACCATCATCATTTTCACCATCATCATCATCATCACCATCACCATCACCATCAGCCGAATCGTCGTCATAAGCATGATCAACAATTTCATCACCATCACCATCACCATCACCATCATCATCATCACCATTATCATCATCACCATCACCATCACCATCACCATCATCATCATCACCATTATCATCATCACCATCACCATCACCATCACCATCACCATCACCATCACCATCACCATCACCATCACCATAACCACCACCACCACCACCACCACCACCATCATCATCATCATCATCATCATCATCATCATCATCATCATCATCATCATCATCATCATCATCATCATCATCATCATCATCATCATCATCATCATCATCATCATCATTATCATCATCATCGGGACACCGACGGGACACCGACGGGACACGGGCGGGACACCGACGGGACACCGCGGGGCCCCGCGCCCCGGAGGGGAGTCATTTGGTCCGGCCACGCCTCAGCGACACGGGACACCAGCGGGACACCGGCGGGACACCGCGGGGCCCTGAGCCCCGGAGGGGAGTCATTTGGTCCAGCCGCGCCTCAGCGACAGGAGACGTTTTCTCGCGCGCCCACGCAGCTTCGCCTCGCCCGCACGCACGGCACGCACGAACACGAAACCGAAATCGATTTCCCGGCAGGGGGGCTCTCCGTCCCACTTCGATCTCACCCCCCAACCTCCGTTGAGGCCCCAAGACTACCCCAAGGCGGCCCAAGAGAGCCCCAAGAGGGCCCCAAGGGGGCGCCAAGAGGGCTTCAAAATCGCCCATGAAGGCCTCACAACATTATTTTTGCGCCTCCGAGGGGGGGGGCTGAATTCATGACCCCCCTCTTTTTGAGCCATGGGGCCCAAGACGATCCCAAAAAAGGCCTCCCAGACGCCCCCAAAGAGCCCCAAGAGGGCCCCAAGATGGCCCCAAGAGAGCCCTGATCACGGCAACTCGCCTGGCGATCTGTTTCTGGATGGGCTGGTGGGGATACTTTTTGGTCAACGGCCTCGTGAAGCGGGTCAAAAGGCGTCCAAACTCTAGCCGGGCCACGTCTGGGCTGGTGGGAATACTTTTTTGTCGCAACCGCAGGCGAGAGCGCCAGCGGCGAGTCAGGTCCGAGCGGGCCGCGCAAGAGCCGAATTACCCCCGGCTGGTGGGGATGCGCGAAGCGTCAAGAATTCCTTCAAATGCCCAGTAACGAGGAGGCCCCTTGCAGCGCGAATGCCGCGCGCCTTGCTCGCAGAGCCCCCCCGGGGGATGAGATCGGCCCAGCCGTCCTCGTCGACCTCGGACCCTCCGTCGGGCTCCTCGGGGGAGCAAGCGACAACACAAACAGAACATGTGTGAGGTCTGCACAGATTGTTGTTGGGGTCAGCGCTGGACCCCCACCCACCGGGGTTAGGGCCGGGGGCGCCGCCAATGAGGTGGTGGTGCCCAGCGCCGACCCAAGGCACCAACGAGGACCTCCGAACATGTATTCCCCACGTGCTGCGTGGGACTCTATTTTCTCCGAGCCCCTCCTCCCCGCGCAGGAACACATCACCCATGCTGCTTATCACCTCAAATCGTCATTGCCACCCCCACCACCCAAACCTGGCGCTCCAAAGCTTAAGAATAACTGTCGCCACTGTCTGGCTTCTGGGGCTCCCAAGCGTAAAACCATCGTCGCCTTCTCGCGCCCACTCAAGGCCCACAACTATGATCGTAATCCGGGGCGGTCGTCGGAAGCATGTGTATAAGTCAATGCAACATCAACCTCGCAACCCCGACCTCGGGAGCACTTAGCAGTGCAAGCACCACGTACACGGTCCTGACCATCCCAAAGCAACAGACACCGCTTTACTTGGTAACGCACACTAGAGAACCCTCCTTCTCCTCGTCCTCCTCCTCCTCCTCCTCCTTCTGGCCCCCATTACGGCCTCCCGTCTTATGCTTATATTCCGATGCGGGTAGCCGAACATCTTATACAAGCAGCTGTTATACGACGAACTTGACTCCTCTGTGCATTGTAAGAGCTCTATGCTTCCGACCGTCCCAGAAACACCGAGGCCACTTCATTTAATGAAACGCACTATCAAGCCCTTCTTATTATTATTCTCCTCCTCCCCCTCCTCCTCCTCCTCCTGTTCCTCACCGTCCTCGGCCTAGTCCTCGTCGTCGTCCTCGCCCTTCACGAGCACCTCTTCCTCCTCATCCTCGTTTTCCTCCTCTTCCTGCTCCTTTTCTTCGTTTCTTCTTCTTTCGTAGTATGAATACCATTATTCTTCTTAATAACACTTTACTCTTACTATCATGATTCGTATTCCCCTTCCTCCTCGATCATCTCCCCCCTCTCCCTCCCCCTCCCCCGTCCCCTCCTCCTCCTTTTTACGTTAGACAACCCTTAGATGTGAACCCTGTTGCGTTTCTGAATGTGAGAGAACATGACGCAGAAAACAAACAGCGAAGTGCGGACGAGCGGGGCATACCGTCTGTAGCCAGAGGCGGTCGGAAGGGAGGTACTGGGCAAGTGGTTTGGCACGTCGGTGCGCAGCAACATGTGGCTATAAGCGGGAGGCTCACCAAGTCGATATTGGTTGCCTGTGAACAGCTGTGCGAGAGCGAGGAGGTGCGAAGCAAAAGGAAAGTGAGGCAGTGAGGAGCGGGTCTGATCCACCCTCTCGTCTTTGGCCGAAGACAAACGGTACAGCTTCGCACGTAACACATGTTATCTGCTGGTACCAGCTGGCTGGTGCAGACTGGCGCAGGTGATGCACGCAGGTGTGTAAACCACATAGTTTCTGTAGCTGCCTGAGAGAAGACACATGGCACCAACTTCGTAAGTAAAACGTGTTAGCTGCTGGTAGCAGCTGGCAGGTACGGGCTGGCGCAAGTATATGCACGCTGGACTGTAAGTCCGATGCCTTCAGTAGCTGTCAGAGAATCCGCCACCACCACAACACCTCCCCAATAACGAGCCCACCTTCCATTTGGTCGACGACATGCGGCACCAGCTTCGCAAGTGAAACGCGTTAGTTACTGGTAGCATCTGGTAGGTCCAGACTGCCGCAGGTAAATGCACGTATGAATGAAAATCAAGTCCTCCTCCGCCTCCGCCTCCTCCTCCACCTCCCTCCTCCACCTCCTCCTCATCATATTCCCTCTCGCTGGCGACTTGCAAGGCGTTGCCTGCTTTGTGCCACACACGGGCTTCTTGACCAGGAGTGCACGCCAGAGCGATGACAAAGTCTGGGCGAGACGATTAATCCCCCCATTTTGGTAGAAAACCGGGCCCGTGTTGAAGAACGTATAAGCGAGTTTGAGGTGATGCTTCTCGCGAAATTCCCGCATACATCGGCCATCATAGATTTACGATGCCCAAGCTCGTCGCGGTCATCGTCCTCTTGTTGTCCGTGTTCGCGTCGGCCTGCCATACGCTAGACCGTCTGTGCGCACCACAAGATGAAATCATGACAAAATCAATCGGTACTCAGCCTACTTCCTTCTTCTTCTCCTTCTCCTCCTTCTCCTTCTCCTCCTCCTCCCTCCCCGTCCTCCTCCTCCTCCTCCTCTTCTTTCTCGTCCGACTTGGACTCCTGATCCCCCTCCTCCTGCTCGTCCTCCTCCTCCTCCTCCCCCCCCCTCCTCCTCCTCCTCCTCCCCCTCCTCCTCCTCCTCCCCCTCCTCCTCCTCCTCCTGCTCCTGCCCCTCCTCCTCCTCCTCCTCCTCCGCCTCCTCCTTCCCTCCCTCCCTCCCTCCCACACTCCCAGCACTCACGTGTTGGCTAGTTGCGCTCCCAACAACATCCCCCAATCCCATTCTTACGCGCATCCCTACCTACCTGCCTGCCTGCCTACCTGCCTGCCCACCTGCGTCAGTACCACAACCAGGAGGTGGGCTCTCCTGCGCTCCTCCCCCGCTAGAGTTGGAGGCCTAGAACTGGGCACCAACACCAACACAGGGGGCTGCCTCCGCATGGGGAAGATGATCCTAGATTTCGGTGTTGGTGGCAATATTTCGGTCACCTTGGAAGCCAGAATATTACCACCATGACCGAGATCGGGATCTTCTTCCCTCGGTTGAGGCACACCGCCGATATTGGTGTTGGTGTCCACCTCCAGGCCTACGATAGAGAACCTGTTCAGGTCTGCTTCTTTGCCCCCCCGCTCCAGCTGGCCGTCCTCCTCGCCGTGCTCCATGGGCGCCATGCCGCGCGCGCGGGGCGGCCAGGCACGCTGGGCCTCCGCGGGCGGCCTGCCGCCCGGCCCCCTCCGCCCTCGGGCCCGAGGGCTGCAGCTCGCCGCCCGGGGTGCTGCCGGGCGCGGCCTGGGGCGGAGGCGCGGGCCCGAGGGGTGGAGCCTTCGGGCTCAGAAGCACTCTGGACTCCGAAGGACTCCCAAGGACTCCCAAGGACTCCGGCCTGCCGGGCGGAGGCCTTCGGACTCCGAAGGCTGTCGGGTGAGGTCTTCGGACGCCGAGAGGCCCTCGGACCCCGAGGGCGGACTCCGGCGGAGGCTTGGCGAAGAAGACCTGCGGATGGCCTTCGGAGGCTGCCTCCGCGAGCCTCTGGAGGCCTCCGGAGGCATCCGGGACCTCCGAGAGGCCTCTGGGCACTGGCTCTTGGGAGGGCGGGACACCGGCCTGCAATCGGCGATAAATCGCCGATGCATCGGCGACAGGTCCCTGGTGACGAAACTGCGCTTTCCTGGGCAGGGCGACATGCCCAAGCCCAGATGGGCGATGTACGGGCAATGGGGTGTCGATGGTCCCCCGTTGAGACAATACCACGTTTTCGCTCCCCTTGAGGGCTGGTGGCAGATCTCTCGAGCATCTTTTTGTATGTGGCCAGCGGGAAAGCCGCCCCTCGGAAGCCACTCGACGGGGTCGTGCGGCTGTGCGCTCTTGGGTGAAGTTCCCCTGGACTTCGGCGAATCACAGCGATACGTTGCGAGATATAGCGAAGGCGGGTGAGGTCCTCAAGGTGGGCCTCTAAAAGAACATCGAGCAATACACAAATAGTGGCACTCAAGTTGGGATGACAGCTCTTGGCCGCGTTGCGAGCAAACTATAATGATTCCACTGTCAGTGCATCATTCGTCTCAGCACGCTACCGAACCACACACACATACACAAAGCGCTTCGTAGGTTGGCTGAAAAGCCTAGGGGTATGTTGCGATGGTCTCCCAGGCGAGCCTCAGGAAACTGTTTGCGGGCCCCGGTGGCCAAGGTCTTGCTCCCCTAGCATGTTCAAACCCCGACGGTGAAAACTGCCAGCTTCCTAATTGGTGGGGAGGGGACTCCACCATGCCCGGGGGCGGCCAAGAGGGGGGCGTCCAAGAGGGGGGGGTGCAAATCATGACCGACGGCATGTGCGCGGCCCAGGGGGGGGGGGCTGGGGACGTAATGAAACAAGAAGAGGCGCCATGAAATCTGAGGAAATATCATGGCCCACGCCATGATATCCCCCGCCCCTAGTCATCACTCCCCTGTTTGTCGACCCCGACGTGCCACAACATTCCAGACACAACATGTGAGACTGGCAGCAGACCGAGTGGGCAGCGTGGCTGCCAAAAACGCCCAGGGAGGAGGGAGGAGGAGGAGAGCAGGCAAGCAGAGAGGATGCCGACCACGGGCTGGGCACTACAGGCAGGCCTGGCAGCCAACGTAAATGATGTTGAACATCTGTCCACTTGAGGTTGGCGCCAGATGTTTCCAGAGGTCCACGGAGGGTCTCGCGTTTCCGTGCGGCCGCGGATGAGCAGGTGCGCATCGAAGCGGATCAGTGCCGCTGGCGATCCGAGTGGAACGGTTGCCTAGCAGCTCCGAGAGGGTTTCCGGAGATCCCTGGAGGCTCCACCCTCCACAGGTCTCCAGGCTGCAGAAGCTGCTCCCGGAGGCCCTCCAGAGGCCCTCCGAAAGCCACCCGAAGGCGTTTCGGGCACGGCAAGCCGAGGGGAGCATGGCGTCTTTCTCAACGCGCAAGCGAACACTTCTGGAGCGACGCGGTTGTAGCGGCATCCCACCAGCGGGTCGTCCGGGAGAGGAGCTGGTGAGGCGTGAAGCCCGAGAACGTGCACCGAACCCGCCCATACACAAAGAAACGACGAGAACACCATTGGGATCCGTCCCACAACTAAGATGTGGACGGAAATTCGGGAGTGGCGTCCGCTACCGTTCCCTTGCCCTGGCGCTGTCGCCCGTGGTTTCCCGCCCCATGTGCTCTCGCCGTTGGCTTTCCACCCGCATGGCACGCCGGAACAAAAAAAAACAATTGCCGAGCCGAGTCCTGCCCCCGCCCTCCGCGCCCGCCTCGGTGAGCGCCAGGAGCCTGTCGATGTCCTTGAGGCACACGCCGATCGCGTTCTTGAGCTCCAGGGCCTGCAGGCACCGCCCCGCGGCCACGTGCCCCCCCACGCCGCGCGACCTCCACTCTGCGGCGCGCGCGAGGTGGCGCTGGGCGAGGGCGGCCTCCTGAGTCCTTCTGCGTGGGCAGGGGGCCTCTGTGCCTGGGAGGCCCGCCTGACTTTCTCAGAGGACCACCCTCTTCCGATCCGAAGCCCGCGGGGTGGCTGCTCGGGGGCCTGCCAGGCCCCTCGGCCACTTCGCCAGGGGCCCGAAGAGCTCTTGCAGGAAACGCGTCATGTTCACGCCGGGTGCCCCTGGAGAGCCAGCCTTTCGTCCCGAGTCTAGCCTCGGGGGCCCGTGCAGGACCCCGGGAGGCGAAAGACTGCGACCAAAACTCGGGACCTCCCTCCTCCCCCTCCCCCTCCTCCTCCTCCTCCTCCTCCTCCTCCTCCTCCTCCTCCTTGATCCTCCTCCCTCAGGAGCCGCTGGGCCCACGGTGGCCACCAGAGCGGCCCGAGGAGAGCCCGACCTTCCCGACGGGCTGCCTCTTCGACGGACGGGCCCCCCGGCGGTGCAGGCCTCGGCCCCCTCCCCCCCGGGGGCAGGCCCGTCGCCCCAGGCCCGTCGCTCTGGTGGCCGCCCGGGCCCGCCGACGGCCCCCAGGAGGCCAACATCGGTGAAGGGGAGCGTTGGGGGGGGGGGCGACTGGCTGGGGGGGGGAAGCGTCGACCCGGAATCGGCGACGCGCCGCCGGCAGAACGGCGAGAGGCCCCCGATTGGCGAGCCCGCACGTCGCAGTTTCGGCGACTGATGGGTGATCAGGGGTCGGATGCGCGCCCCCTTCTGGGTCTCACTATCCCCTCCTGGCGTTGCCCTGAGGCCCCTTGGAGGCCGACGCCAAGGCATGGGGCCCAGACCGAGAACGAACAAATCACCGAGCGGTATATCGACGGAGGTGCGCACGGCGCAGCGCGAGAGGCGCGGGAGAGGCGCGGGAGAGCGGCCGGCCGGACCGCGCCGCGCCTCGCGCAGAAGGTCGCGCGCTCGGGAGAGGGTCCTCCCAGGAGGGTCCAGCGCCTTGGAATGGTGGAGTCTCGGCCTCCATCCTTTTCTGCTTGTTGTTGTTACTGATGTTGCTGTTGCTGCTGCTGCCGTTGTTGATGTTGACGTCATTGGTGTTGAGATTGATGTTGATATTGTTGTTGCTGCTGCTGCCATTGTTGTTGTTGTTGTTGCCGTTGTTGTTGTTGTTGTTGTTGTTGTTGCCGTTGTTGTTGGTGTTGTTATTGTTCTTGTTGTTGCTGCTATTGGTGTTGTTTTATATTTCAATAAAATCTTGCTGACCCCGCTTCCCCGGTAAACATTGTTTTTAATTGAAGTGCCCCTCCCTGGGTGCGTACCCGGTTTTATACAAGGCAAAGCCAAATGTCGCCACACTGCGCCCCTGGCCCCCGGAACTACAACAAACAACGGCTCCCGGACTTCCTCACAGTGTATGCAGGAACGGTCCCCGAACTACAACAAACAACGGCTCCCGGAACTTCCTCACAATTTATTCAGACGCCGCGCCCTCGACACTCAGGAATCACGCTCTCGCTTTGATTTCCTAACGATTTACTTCGGAATCGCGCTGTCGCTCGAGACTTCCTCGTGATTTATGCAGGACGCACGCTTCAGCAACCCGCCTGCTCAACCTGGCCGCCTGGGCCCTTTTTTTACGACCCGCCTGTTAGGATCTACCCGCCCGATCTGCCCGTCGGGTTCTGCCACGTGTTTTCTGTTCCTATCCCCCCTCCCACTACTTCTCGTGTTCCATCCTCCTCCCTCCCCCTTGTCCCTTCCCTCCAACCGTCCTCTCTTCCCCTGCCTCAGGGGCTGCACGTTGCGGGTAAGAAAGATATACCCCCAAGGGAGTACGATCGACGGCGAAGAGGGCGGGTATCGAGGGTTTGGGATACCTATACGACCGCCCTGCGGGCGATAAGGAGGTTGGGGGGATTGAGATCAAATGCCCACCCAGACTGACCTCCAGCCTGTCACCTTGATATCATGTATATGTTTCTTTCTGTCTCTTTCTCTCTCTCTCTGTCTCTCTCTCTCTCTCTCTCGCCCTCTCTCTCCTTTTTTTTTTTCTCTCTCTCTCTCTCTCTCTCCCTCTCTGAATTGATGGATTGGGTTGGATGGATTGGATTGGGTGGGGTAAGATAAGATGAGACAATATGGGTTGGATAATATAAGATGTATTGGATTGGACAAGATGGATTTGATAAGATAAGCTGGATTGGATAAGAAAACCCGCCGCAAGCGCCGACACACATGAATTGATGGATTGGGTTGGGTGGATAGGATTGGATGGGATTAGATAGATTGGATCATATGAGATTGGTTGGATGGGAAGAAATCGATTGTATAAGATAAAGATGGATTGGATTGGCCCGCCGCAGGCGCAGAAACAAACGAATTGATGGATTGGGTTGGGTGGATTGGATTGGGTGGGATACTATAAGATGGGACAAGATGGGTGAGATAATATAAGATGGACTGGATGGGACAAGGTGGATTGGATACGATAAGCTGGATTGGATGAGAAAGCCCGCCGCAGGCGCCGAACCAAATATCCTGGCGAAAGACCCAACCATAAGCAATTGTTCGTAACGCGTTGTGGGTGCTGCTTTCGGTGGGGCTCCTTATGGGGCCCCGAAACGCTGCCTTGGGCGGGGGAACCGCATGCGAACTGCGCCACTGGGGCGGGCCTTCGGTGGAGCTCCCTATGGGGCCTTTTTTTTGTACAAGCAGCAATTGATGTGTGTTAGCAACCGTATCGCCTCAGCGGGTGCCTGTGCCAAGGCGCGCGCGGGCTGAAGACCTTCTCCCAGACGTCAGCGCCTGCTTGCGCAGCGTCAGTGATGACACCTTGAAGCGCCCCCTGGAATTCTGCGACGCTGAACGACGACTCCACGATGTCCGGCGGCAACCTGTTGTATATCGAGACCAATCCTAGCAGCGAGTGTTTGATGTAATCTGCAGGGCGTGAGTTGGGAAACGCGAAGTCGGACCAGTGCCCGTCGGAGTATTCGATCAGCTGAAAACGATGTCGCCGCTGCTTGTTCGCTCCCGTCTGCGGGTCGAGCCTGAAGAACTGCTTGAAATGCCCTGGACCCTTCCCCAAGACAGATCGGTGAATCAGGCCGAGCATTGCCATGTCTCGTCTTGAAGACAAAGGCGCCAGCTTGAACGCCAGGAGTGCCTCCGCTTTGCTTGCCCCGGCGGCCTCGGTCAGCTTGTCTTGAACATGATCCAAAGCCTCCAGCGCTGACTTGCAAGCATGGTCGATTGCGGCAGTCCTGTACTCGATGAAGGACAGAATCTGTGCTTTGTAAAGCAGGACCAACTGCGCTCCAGAGTTATATTTGCGAGTCCTCAAAATCGCTTCCAACTTCCAAAGGCAATCCTTCGCCAGCTGGAACACCGAGTCGGCCATGGTGAGCTTCGTATCAAAGCGCACGCCCAATAAGTCGAACGCCTCCCCGTGCGGGTGGGTTCTGGACAGAATATGTTTGGATTCCTTGCTAGGGTCAAAAGAAACTTGGTTCGCCTTGCCCCATTTGTGGAGCTCATATTGGCAGGCGCCCATGTCGCTGAGAAGCGCGGCCTGGCTGGCACTGCCCTCGTGCACCCGGAACGCGTTCAGATCATCAGCAAAGACAATTTCCGTAAAGTCTAACTTTCTGATTGGCTCCGCGGAATCAGCGTAAAAGACATTCCACAACATTGGGCCCCAGACAGTGCCCTGGAACACCATGTTGTCCAGCAAGAGCTCGATTGACTTGCAACCTTCGACCACAACTTGGGCTTTCCGGACGCCGAGCCACGATCTGAACGGCTGCAAAACCTCCGTCGGGGCCCCTCTCGCAGCCAACTTCCTGACCAGCCCGTCGACGAAGACCCTGTCGAAGGCAGCGGACACGTCGGACATGCACAATGCAACTTTCCGTTTTTCCCGGAATGCTGTCAGCCAAGACAAAACGAGGAATGCCGAGGCGTCCTGGGCGCCCCTGCCTCGACTGTAAGCAAACTGATTCCGGCCAATACTTGATTCTGACATGAACACAGGACAGAAGACCGGCTGCAGGAACCTCTCGATGACCTTCGCAAGCTGCGCAGTGAGGTGCACGCCCCGGTAGTTCTTTGGATCAAACACGGCCTTCTTCTTGTATATGGCAACGATCCAATGGATACCCCAACTTGCAGGCCACACCGCCTTGGTAAGAATCGCTACGCCCAGCAAGTACACAGGCAGCGCAAGCGACGCCGAGCATCTCTTCCAGATTCTCGTCGGAAGCAGGTCCGGGCCAGTAGCGCTGTCTTCCCGTAGAGCACGCAGTGCAGATTCGGCGCCCTCTACGCTGAGAGTGGCCGCCGGGTCTGTGGCCCACGTCGCCTCCACAGGGCGAATACACGGATGCTCATTGTTTTCTCGATCTGGCAATTGAAACTTGTCGCTGAAAGTTTGAGCCAGAAGATTCGCCTTCACAGTCGGGTCCCTGGCCCACTCGCCTCCAGGCAGTCTGAGTGCTGGGATTGCGCTCGGCCGTGCTTTTTGGAGTTGCAGTTGCCGCTCCGTCCTCCGCCAATTTTTCGAACCCCCCTTCATGGAATTCAGCTCGTCTCTCACCTTTCCACACCATTGGTTGTACTCCTCACCAATGGTGTTGCTGCATTCCGTTGCAAACTCGGCCTCCTGTGCGCTCCCCTCCGCCTTTCGCTTGGCCTCCACAGCTTTGATTACTCTATCGTTCAACCATGGGTGCGTCGACTTCTCCTCGGTAATCCACTTTGCGTGGATACACTGCCGAGCGCACTCCAAAATGCACTCCGTCATCTGGACTGCGCCGTGCGCCAGATCAGCACAAGACAGAAAACTCCAGTCCACGTTCACCAATAACGCGTTGAGTTCGTGCCAATCGGCGTCACGGAAATGCCGCACTTCCCTTCGAACGCAATGTGCCCGAGGAACTGGCATAGACGAGACGAGCTCGACGACGCTATGGTCTGCAATTTTCGGCAGCACTGCAGTTTTAATGCCGTCGATGTCCGTGAGCACCAAATCAAGCAAATGTGGGCCACGGGTTGTTTCACGGATTACCTGGCGCAGGCCCATGCCGGCGGTCGTCGACCGCAGTTCTTCCCCCTCTGGCGACGTATGTGAAGAAAATCGCAACCAAGACTTGTGATGCACATTCATGTCCCCAAGCAATACAGTTCCCATGAAATCCCTACTCAACGCAGCATGCTCCTCTGCACCACAGCTAGTTATACTTTCGAATTCCCTGGCAGGCGGTCTGTGCCATGCTCCGATCAAGTACGGCCCTCGACCCGTGTGTAAAACACGCCACAGCCTCTCCGCCACGGCAGACTTGCTCCACGAAGCGCTGCCCTGGGTGGGGGAACCGCATGCGAACTGCGCCACGGGGGCCTTCGGTGGAGCTCCCTATGGGGCCACGAAGCGCTGCCCTGGGTGGGGGAACAGCATGCGAACTGCGCCACTGGGGCCTTCGGTGGAGCTCCCTATGGGGCCACGAAGCGCTGCCCTGGGTGGGGGAACCGCACGCGAACTGCGCCACTGGGGCCTTCGGTGGAACTCCCTATGGGGCCACGAAACGCTGCCCTGGGTACGGGAACCGCATGCGAACTGCGCCACTGTGGCCTTCGGTGGAGCTCCCTTAGTTGTTTGTCCTAAACGGTTGGACCCCGCCCTCCCCAGTCGGCTTGGGTTTCCTCTTTTCCCTGCCCCTGCCTCTGCCTGCTCCTCTCTCTCCCTCTCTCCCGCTCAAGCCTTCGGGGCTCGAAGCCCTGGAGCCGACCTCAGGAGGTCTGGGCGCCCTCGGGCGCCCGGAAGCGCGCGTGCCATGGCCGCCTGGCGCCCGGCGCTGGCGGGCCCCGCACGCGGGCTGATCGCGCTGGTCACCGGCGCGAACGCCTACGACTGGCGCGGGCCGCACAGCACAGCTGTCGCCCGTGCTGGGTGGGGCAGCCCGGCCGAGGCCCGCGAGGTCCCGTTCGGGTACACCGTGCCGTACTACGATGACTCCGAGTACGGCGTGGAAATCGACGAGCACGAGGAGGGAGGTGAGGCCGCAGGCAGCCCCCAGGCGCCGCCCGACAGCGGGCCGCCGGGGGCGCCACCCCCGCCTCCCGTCCACGCCGCCGGAGGAGTCGACAACGGCAGCCACCCCACCGACGACCCGCGTGGTGAGGAGTCCTGGGTGGGCGGCTGGGGTGTCTGGGCGCTGGGGTGGAGGCCCCTGAGCGAGGGCACCTGGGCCTGGCGCCTGAGTGGCATGGGCGGGGTCGCCCACGAGAAGCTGGATAGCCTCGGGAGCGCTTTCTCCACCCATGCTGAGACGGGCTGGCTGACCAAGGACGGCGGCTGGTTCTTCTACGCCCTTGAGAAGTTGGGCTTGACGGTCTTCGGAGACGCATGGCCTGCCGTGGCGTGGACGTTCATATTCCTGGCCTTCCTGGCGGTGCTCGCCTTTCTTACCCATATCTGTCGTACTCTGTTGGCCCCATGCGCAGCCGCCCTCTGGCTGATTGGTCTACTGGCGCGGTGCTTTAAGTGCCGCCGGCGAGAGCCTGGCGATGCAGCTGCCGAGAGGTACCTGCCGCCGGCTCCGTCTGCCCTCACCCAGATCCACTGGATGGGGCCAGAGACCGGGCCAGCTACGACTACCGAGTACTACAGCAAGAAAGTGAAGGGTCGTGGGACTGGGAGGCGACCCAACGATGTGCTGATCAAGATTGACGACCACGTTGCTCGACTGAAGATCGACCTCGCGGAGCCCAAGCGGATCGACCGGAGGGGCCTTTGGGTAGACTACCTGAGCGTGAAAGGGGCTAGCTCACGCGCACTCCGCCAGAAGTTGGAGACGCTCGAGGGCCGCTCGATCCACCTGTGCCGCAACATGGTTTGCCGGGATCAACCTGGGGAGGTCCATTGCAAAGAGTACGCCGCGCTGGACTCCGAGGCAATCGTGGACATCGGCTCCCACGCCAGGTTCACCTCCTGCCGCGGCATCTTCATACTCTGGCGGACCTTCACCGACCTGGGGCGAGGCACCTGGAAGATCATTGTATTCACATATTGCATCCTATCCTGCGGCTGCTCTCTCTGCTGCCGGCGACGCCGCCGTCGCAAGACAGGCGCTGCGGAGCCAGGCGTTGCAGGGGGCGTCGCAGAGGTCCTCGATCAGGAATCCGAGTCGGAGGTGGAGGCCGAGGATAAGCCATGCGAGGCAGTTCGGGTGGGCATCGTACTTCGTGGGGGCGCCCGCCCCCTGGCCCCAGACGGTTGCCGCGATGCCGCAGAGGCCGAGCCAACCACCCTGCTCCTCGAGGACGGGCAGGCGTCGGACCTCCCGCCACCCAGCGATGGGAGGAACTCCTTCGCCCACCTCTGCGCTCATCACTCGCAGGTCTACCGGGCCTCCCGGCATCGTGACAAGTGCTCGCAGGTGACCTGCTACCGCCAAGCGGTCGGCAACGCGGAGGGCGTGCCACTTTGTCTCCTTCACCTGGGCGGAGAGGCAGGCAGAGCGGCACAGGCAGCTGCGGCAGTTCAGGGCCGCGGGATCCTTTCAAGCTTGGGCTTGAGGCGTCGGGCAGTCCGCAGTCGCAGCCCGCGGGCGCGCGAGCCGGGCACCTCCGCCGCAGCAACCCCCCCAGCAGACGGAGTTCGAGGACCCGAGAGTCACCGTGGGCACGCAGCCTCAGGACTATCTCCTCGCGACGCACCAGCCTCACCACGGGGCCCGCCCGCTGGTGTTCGGTTTGAGGCATCGCTTTCTCCGAAGGTACCTCTCCCGCGGAATGCCAGTCCTGCCCCAGGCGAGGAGGCCGAGCAGGGCGACTACCTTGTGCTGCGAGTGCGGGTGCATTGGGCCGCCGGTCCGCAGTGGGTCGCATTCTTGGGAAAGTCTAGACCCGGGGAGGGGCCCTTGGAAGACGGCAGCACGACCGTGGTAGACGTGGAGGAGCCGCGCTGCAAGGACCGCCCTGCAGAGGACCACGAGCGCATCTGTTTCACCCTCAAGACCGCGGGGATCGAGTACGCCCCTGTCGCCAGCGACCAGGGCAAGCTCCCCGCCAGCTACCTCGAAGAGCTCCTGCACCACCCGCCGCTTGGAGCAGAGGAGATGGGGATCAGCGTGCACGGCACTGTCGTGAGCAACGCCATGTGGGAGAAGCTGCGTCCTTGGAACGGGGTCCCCGTGGGCGGGAAGATCAAGAGGATCAGCCGCCCTCAGTGGGCTCAGCTTCGGGCCCGTGGGGACCTACTTGTGTACCGACACCCAGCGGGCACCCCTGGCGATGCCCAGGGTGTGCCACAGCCTATCTCGGACGAGATGGACGCGCAGCTCAAGAAGCACTGGGCGAGGCTCGACCGCAGCAGCTTCCCGTAGCCCGGGGAAGGCTCACGAAGAGGAGAGCACTGGGGAGGCCATGCTGGGGCTGTACCTTGCAGCCCATGAGGAGGGGTCAGACGACGCCTCTGCGCTGCAGAGTGTGGCGGCTGGTTACGACGAAGACATCACTGTCGTTCTGGAGCATCTCATCAAGTACACCCAGCGCCTTATTTATGCGCAGCAGCGGAGTCGATGAGCGAACCAAGTACCAGACGCACATTGATCGGTGGGAGAAAACGCTAGAGCGCGTTCGGGCCGAGAGAGACGAAGGTGTGAACCCGCCGCTTGCCAGCGGCCTCCTGAAGCTCGACGCCGAGCGCAGACCAGACACCAGCCAGGAGCCCAGTCAACCTGTGGCCCCCCCTGGGCTGGACGCAGCAGCGAGTGCTCTGCCCCTACCGCCGCCGGCCACCCCGCCTGGCGTGCGTGTGCCGGGAGCCACGCGCCTTTCCCCCCCGGGCTTGATGCCCGGCCTCGTCCCGAACCTCGGGCAAATGTTCACCAACCGGAGCGCTTACGGGCATGGGGGATTGGTCAAACCCCCAGGGCAGCCTGATCGTAGGTATGCCGCAGGAGCTGGAGAAGGCGAACCCTCGGCCGCCTTCACCACCTACGCGCAAGTCCTCCAGAACGGCCAGGAGCAGCAACACCTGGACAACATGCGGCTGCTGCAGGCGGTAAACAGCCTCCGCAGGTCCGGCGAGGAGGAGAAGGTGGCGCAGCGGGGCACCCTTGGTGCCATCGGGCGAGCCGAGGAGCTGGACGTGTACCTGGCCCGGGGCTGCGACACCCTCGACGTGGAGGTCTGCGGCACTCTGACCGGGCGGGAGTTGTTCCATGGCCTCAAGCGCGCCTGCGAGCACGCTAAGCACGTGATGCAGGCGGTGAACTGGCCCACCACGGTGACGAACAGGATGGCGCACGGCATTGCCGCCTTCTGTTGGGGGGGGCGGGGCCACAAGGATTTAGCCGAGTGGTCGATTTCCTTGGCCGACTTTCCCCACTGCAAAGCGGAGGTGTTCGACGCCTACACTATGCCCACTACGTGCAAGCTCGAGCCGCGCCCCCGGCACCCAGTCGTCTTCTCCCAGTGGGTGAGGCAGGCCGAGAACGCCATCACCGTTTTCGGGCTGGTCTATGGACGTATGCACGAGCCGGAGAGGCGCCGGGCCCTGGAGACTCTACGCCTCGCTTACGAGGAGGACGACGTGGCCTTCCCCGCAGACTACGTGTACAGCCTTTGGGAAGAGCTTGCCGCGACCTGGTGCGAACAGCTTCGGGAGAAGCGGAGGGAGGTATGTCGCATCCTGGGCCTCGCCAGCCCGCGCAGGGAGGACATCAAAACCATCGCCCTCGCTCCTACAGGGCCGACTGGAAGTGCGTGGCTGACATTCCCGAACGTATACGACCTCGACGCGCCGGACGGGTACTACCAAGTGGTGTGTGTCCCCCGCCAGGCCCGGCGGCTCCAGAGGTTCCTTCATCAGAACCTGCATGCTGGCCCCTCGAAGACTCCCAAGGCCAGGAAAGCCGACGAGCATGTCCTGGCCGATCAAGAGGCACCTGCGGGATCTGGGCTAGGCGCAGGAAAGGCAGGGGCCGCTGTCAAGAAGTCTGCGGCTAAGAAGCGGCCCGCCGCTCGAGCCTACCCAGCGGGCAAGGCGCTGACCTCCAGCGAGATCGGACGCTCAGTCAAGCACGCCCCCCGTGACAAGAACGGGAAGGTCATTTGCTGGGATGCCTGTGCCTGGGCTGGCTGCCCCAAGGCGGCCGGAACCTGCGCTCACTCCCACGGGGCCATCAAGGGGCTCGGCAGCCTCGACTTGACTGCGCAGGCGCAGCTCATCAGGCGCGGCGGCCTGAAGTCGGGAGCCAAGGTTGATCCCGCTTCGGTCGACGGGCGGGTAGCCCAGCTCCGAGCCCAGGCCAAGGCCGAAGCGGACAGCAAAAGGGCTGGCGGGAGCGCCGGAGAGGCGCCCGGGGCAGCCTCAGGAGGCAGCCGAGCGGGAGGCTCGCCGGCTGTCTGGCCCCCCCCCGCCGCCTTCGACGAGATCCAGACCACCGCCCTCGAGGAGGAGCTCAGACAGGCAGTTCAGGGCCCTGAGGAGGACTGGCTATTGGACGCCCATGCTCACGCGCCCGCGGTGGAGGGTACCGGCGAAACGACGCATCCAGCCGCCCTCGAGAGATGGAACATCATCGAGAAGATCCTGGAAGACGGGGCCCTCGCGACCCTGGGTGACATCAGCGACTACCTGCACTCCCACGTCCTGGCCAGGCTCGCGCGCGCCAGCTCCGAGGGCAGCTCCCTGAGCCTGGAGGAGATCCAGTGGAGGCCACCCGTGACGGGGGGCCGACCCTCGCCGAGGAAACAGGACGAGCCCTCGACAAAATCGGGTCGAAGGCCGGGAGGAGCAGCACGCAGGACCTCAGCATCGGAGGCGCCACCTGGGACGAAGATGCTGGGGTGGGGCGCGGGAAGCTCACGGTGCAGGACCAGGAGTGGGACTACCTCGACTTCCAGGACGAGCTCCACCCTGATGAAGAGATGCGCACCCGACTTGGCCTCAAGGAGGGGGACGCAGAGCTCAGGCAGCGTCTGGTTCTCCACATCGCGGCAGCCTTGCTGTGGGAGGACAAGGAGCCTGACGCACCGGCCGTCAAGGCCCTGGCTGCCCAGCTCCGTCGAGAGCTCTGGGACGGTGCTACTACTGCCTCCGCCGCGCTGGGAGACGCACCTCCCTTCGTCTCACCGCGCGAAGCCGAGCTCAGGATGCGCTGCCACGACGTCCAACACCCGCGCCACGACAAGGACTTCAGGTGTATCGCGGTTTTCCTACTGAGCGCCCTCAACAAGACCACCGTCAGGGTCAGGAGGATCAACCACTGGAACCAGCTCGAGATAGACTCCGTCCTGCCGACGCAGACCAGCGAGAAGGAGGTCCATGTCATGATCCACCGGGGCCACATGAGGGTCCTCCGGCCGCCGACCATCGCCAGCCAGGGATCCAACCTGCGGGGCCGGGCCTTTGGGGAGATCCTCAAGACCTGGACACTCGCCGGGAAGCCCGTCCGTGAGCTGCTCACAGTGGGCCGGGAGATGTACCTGGAGTCGGAAGAGGTTGCGGGGCCTGTGATACCCAGCCGGCCACCTCCCTGCATGCACTGCAAGCGTATGCAACAGGCGCAGCTCCCAACTCCCAACACGTGAAGGCGCCGTCGGGAACCAGGAGCCCGAGGAGGAGGACTTCTCCGGCCTCGCGCCCCTCCTGCGCAGGCCGGCCTTCGCGCGGGGCATTCGCACCCGCGAGATCTTCGCGGGCACTGGGAACTGGACGAAGGCGATGCGAGACGCTGGGCTCCAGACAGCCCCGTCCGTCGAGTACTTCCAGGACCCTTTGGCCCAGGCCGGGCCACAGGGCGAGCATGACATCTTCGACCCGCAGGTGCGAGAACGGCTCCTTCTCGATGCTGGAGCCGCACCAGGGCCCGATGAGGCGAATGTCTACCAGCTGGCCCCACCGTGTACGACCCACTCGGCTTGGTGCCTCAAGAATGGCGGGACTCGTACGTTCGAGCACCCAGACGGCGACGGGACCGCCCAGGCAGAGATCGAGAGCAACATCATGACGGACTTCGCCGCCGACCTCTGCGAGCGCCTCGACGCCAACGATCGGGAGTGGATGCTCGAAAACACGGCCAGCGACGGGCGCTACCCGAAGATCTGGGACCGAGCCAGGATCAAGCAGCTGCAGAAGCGCACAGGGGCCATAATCATATCCGTTGCCATGTGCGAATGGGGACTCGGGCCCCCGGAGGAGCCCGCGAAGCGGCACCGCAAGCTGACGTTCTGGATGGTCTCAAAAGGTCTCTACCCCTGGGCGCTTTCTCTGGCGAGGCGCTGCGCCAATCAGCACGAGCACGTCGCCCTGGAGGGGCCTCTCCCCTACGACCTGACCCAGACACAGATCGACCACTACACCTCCTCCGGGCCCACCCTCAGCCCTTCTGAGCAGAAGGACATCCTGAGCCTGACCAATCGGCTGGCCCTCGCGGGCGCGCATGCCCAAGGTCTCGCCGTGGACGCCAAAGCCCTGGAGACCCCGCAGCTCGGGCCCGAGCTGCTGCGCCCTCTGAACGACCTCGTTGGCAAGCTGGGGCCCGCGAACTTCCACTGGAGCCGCGTCGAGCCACGCGCCGGGAAAGCCTTCGAGGACCTCCCGGAGGGCACTATGGCTCTCTACTACGGGCGCGACCAGGCCAACAACTTCGCGGCCAAGATCTCGCACCGGTCCCCCCCACAGCTGCAGGGTGGAGGGCGCGTCCCCAGCGGGGCCCCCTCTTTGGCCAAGGCCCTCCGGGAGGAGTTGAGCACCCTCGGCTTCCAGGTCGGTCAACGCGGACTTCGACGCACACGCTACGCCGGCCAGTACCCGACGAAGCTGTGCGCTGCTTGGGCCGAAGTCGTCAAGGCCGCGGGGGCAGGGACCCCCCCCGCGAAGCTCCTGAAGAAGCTCGAGCCCATCGTCACGACGCGGGCCGGGGACAAGATGGCGGCGGAGGCCGGCGACAGGGGTCACCTGGCGGACCCCCCCCCTCTTTTTCGCCTCCAGGACGTGCCAGCCATGGAGAAAGAGGCGGACGAGGACTACCCAGCAGGGCCCAAGGGATGCCAGTGCGCGAACAGGGGCAAGAAGAGAGGAGGGTGGAAACGCAACAAAGCGAGGAAGAGAGACCCCGACCGAGGAGCACCGCCACCAGGCCCTGGAGGAGACGGTGGAGGCGACGAACCTGGGGGAGACGAAGGAGAAGAAGAGGAGGAAGAGGAGGAGGAAGAGGAGGAGAAGGAACCACCCAGGAGGGTCAAGAAGTCCAGGCAGGCCGAGCAGCAAGCCGACGAGCCGGTCAAGGTGCTCCTCCCGCAGCGAGGGGACCGATGGATACCAATCCCCGGGGCCCCCATGTATACCCACGAACTCCAGGGCGTCCTCATGACCTGCAGGTGGCTGCGCGACGACGTCCTCAGCCCCGAGGAGCTTCGCTTGTTCGCCTACACCGACGAAGGGGACACCGCGGGGGCAGAAGAAGGACCACCTCTGGAAGACGAAGATCGAGTCGAACCTGGGGAGCGCCTCATCCTTTGGATCGGGCGAGAGGAGATTGAGGACTGGGCGACCTGGGCGCCGCGCTGGATCAAGAGGACTGTGGACGAGGAGCGCGAGGAGGCGCCGTGACATCAGAGTGAGGCCACTCCTGCTTCCCACCGCAGCGTCACGCTGAGGATCGCAGACCGAGCCAGCTCCCAGGGCTTCGGCAGCCCGGAGCTTGGCGTCGCCTGGAACAGGCGGGCTCCCCCGCCGCACCCTGGGGGAAAGCGTTTCCAGCTGGCCGCTGCCCAGGCCCTCCAGAGGCAGAGCCGCGAGGCCCCCGCCGGAGGATCCAGCGGCGGCGGCAGCTCAGCAGACAGCATAAAGCTGGAAAGCATAAGGAGGAAGCTCGAGGCCGCCAAAGCTGCAGAGGTGGGCGTCCTGGAGGAGGAAGAGAAGCGCATCAGGGAGCTGCAGATACAGCTGGCGGAAGCAAAGGAACGCCGCTGGGCCCGTCGTGCGAGGGGTGCCGGCAAGCGCGAGGAGGAGCAGACGCAAGCCAGGCATCCCCGCCAGGCCAGCTCTGAGCCCCCCAGCGGACAGAGCGCGGCCACCCCGCTCGACTCAGCCTGGGAGGACGAGACCACCCTGCCATCGGCCATCCTGGACGGGGAGAACAAGTGCCACGAAGCAGAATGTATCCTGAACAACCTGCTCGGGGTCCCGGCCAACGATCCCACAGGACCAGATCGGAGGAGGAAGGCCCGCGAACTCCTGATCGAGGGCATCAGCTCCATGTTTGAGGACCTACCGCGCAGCTGGACTGGCACCCCCTACGAGGAGCAGGGCGAGATCGCGGGCGAGTGCGTCGACATCCTTGAAAGGCTAACCCGCAAGATGGTGAAAGCAGGAGAGCTGGACGACATCCCTGCGAAGAAACGCCAGAGGATCGTGTACGAGAAGGCAGAGGAAGAACCCCCGAGCGACGACGCGGACCCCGTCGAGAGCTCGGAGAGCGAGGCAGTGGAGGAGCCGTGCGCGAGGACAAGGGGGGGGCCAGCCCCACCCATCCCAGAGGACCCAGACCCCCTGAGCCTCTGGCCTGGGCAAGCAGAAGCAGCCAGGCAAAGTAGGGAAGAGCCGTTCCGGAGCTCCCCTGGGGCGAGCGGCAGCGGAGGTCCCGCCCCCGCCGCGGACGCGGGGCCCCCGCCGGGCGCGCCGCCGCCGCCGGAGGCCCTCGAGGCCCCCTCAGACCCGCCACCACGATTCCCCAAAAGGCAGCACCTACGAGGCGAAGCCGCTCAGCAGAGACAGTCGTGGAGGCAGCCAGGCGGGCCGCAGGCAGGTCGACGACCTCCAGCGGAGGCCCACCCACTGGGAGGGCAGACGCCGGCAGCACAGAAACGCCCGAGGAGGCGCCCACGCCCAGGCCCAGGCCAAGATCGCTGGGCGCCCAGCTGCGAGCCACCTCCAAAGGGTGCCCCCCGCAGCCCGGGCCTCGCCAGGACGATCGAGCCAGCGGGGACACCCGTGCCCCCGGCCCACACAGTCCAGCCGTTGCTGAGGCCGAGAGGCTGGCGCCCGCTCCTCCCAGGTCATATCTGCCGGCCGCCGGGCATGCCGCCGATGATGCCGCCACCCTGGCCGGCTCCCCCGCGCGGAGGTCGCTGCGGGGGGCCCCCGCTGGAGGAGGCACCGGCAGCCACCAGCAGAGGGAAGGAGCAGGAGGAGGCGCGCGCCTACGTCAAGTGGTGCGCGGACCACCCCAACTTCCAGCCCGAGAGGGTGCCAGAAATAGTGAGGCGAGGCAACTCACTCCTCCGCCTCGCCGGCAGCGTAGAGAGGGCTGCCGAGCGGCTGAAGCACGCACGGGAGGATATCCACGGGAACCCGCTGGGCGGTGTGCTCGGGCAAGACGTGCAGAAGTCCTTGGACCCACATCACGCCGCCTACCTCCGGGCGATGGCCACCGAGGGAGTCCCTGTGCGGCGCACGGAGGAGCGGGTACGCACGCAGGCCAAGTCGCACTCTTCAGCGGTGGACCACGCGCTGGAGATGTTCGAGAAGGCCTGGAAGGACAGCCGCTACGGCGTCGTCCTCTGGGCCTCAGACGAGGTCGAAGACGTGCTCGCCGCCTCGGCGCTGGTCGAGTCGCCCAGCGGGAGGGTCCCCAAGATGTTGCCGGACCGGACCATCTCGAAGGAGGGCCGGCCGATCCACGACATGCGCGCGGCCAACGCCTTCACCCCGAAGGAGCAGCACCCACCAGCTAAGCAGCCCCTCCACAGAGGGCTTGCTCGGCTCAGCCTCTGGTGGGAAGCAAGGCACCCGGGCGTTCAACAGGTGGTCGCGAAGCGGGACGTGGCCAGGGCCTTCAAGTGGCACCACCTGGAGCCAGCTGCAGTGCTGGAGTTCGGGGCGACGCTCCCGGGCAAGGAGGTCGGGGTGCCAGGGCGAGTTATCTTGATCCATGGCGTGCTGGTCTTCGGCTGGGCCGGCAGCCCCGGCGAGCACGTGGCGTTCGCCTGGGCGGCCAAGAGCGAGCGCGAGAGGAGGAAGCCGCCGGCGCCCAGGATCAACGATACCGTCAAGTACGCCTCCAAGTGGCTGATGGACGACGGGGTTGTCCTCGAACCGCTGGTGGGCCTCCGACCCTGGCTCTCGGCCGAGGAGCTCGACGGGGCCATGGAGCGGGTTTGGGGCCCGGACGCGGTCAACGAGGAGAAGCTGGACGTCGAGGGAGAGTTTCCCGCAGAACAGCTGATCTGGGGCCTCCACATGAACTTCGACACGAAGGTGGTTAGGCTTCCAGAGCCCAAGTGCATCAAGGCCCAGTACCTGCTCGCCCTCCCGGAGCTCAGGGGATCAAGACGGGTCCCCTTGAAGGTCGCCCAAGAGCTGCGAGGCTGTGCTCAGTTCTGGGCGTCAGCGCAGCCTGCCCTCCGCCCCGAGCTACCTGCCCTGGACCGGCTCCTGAGCAGCGGGACGAGCTGGGCAGAGCCGAAAGGCGCACCCGAAGAAGTCGAGCTCGCCTGGGAGGAGTGGGACGCTTCTGTAGGCTTTCTGAGGATGCTCTTCGACGTCCCCGAGGCTTGGAGCACGACCTTCCAGGCCAGCTTCACGCAGGCGCTCTCAGTACGTGAACGCCTCGCGTTGCCGGGAACAGCACGCACCACGAGGTGGACCGGGGGCGACGCCACCACCTCCTCAATTGGCGCCATCGACTGGGGGAGCGCAACTGCAGGGGGAGCCACGCCCACGTCGGAGCACATGGCCGCGGACGCCGGGCCTCTGCTCGAGGCCCTGAGCCAAGCGGTCGGAGGTGAGAGCAGCGAGGAGGACTGGATCATCGCGGTGGTCGAGCTGTTGGCAGTGGTCGCGCTGGCCACGAAGCAGGGCCCGAAGTGGGAAGGTGAGCTGGTGTTCTACGTCACCGACAATCAGAACGTGAAGGCGCGGCTCACCAAAAGAAGCCCTAAGAACACCCTCGCCCGCCACCTGATCCGCTTAGTGGAGAGGATCGAAGCTATGCACGGGTGCCGCATCGTCTCTTTCTTAGGACCTACCACCACGAGGTGGCCGATTGGCTTACCCGCGAGGAGGTCAAGAAGGTTCACGATACGCTGGCTACTGCGGGCTGGAAGCGCCTCGAGCCCCCCGCGGCCTGGGGCCAGATCCTGGAGGACGCCAATTCTTCGTCTCCCAGGGGAGACGGGCCCCGTGGCCGAGGCCGCCCTTCGACACCGAGCACTCCAGCGGGGGCATGGGCCGCCAAAACCTCTCCCGCTCCACAGGAAGTTGGGTAGAGAGCCTCCTCAACCCTTATGTGAAGGCCCTCAAACGCCTCGGTGGATCAGAACCCGAGGAGAACCAGAAAGCATAATGGCTCATGGCGTCGCTGTCCCTGGACCCCAAGGGCAGGGAGATGGAGGCATTCCTCGTCGCAGCGACTAGTGAATGCCCCGAAGTGGTAATCGTGGACGCCCCGAACGGAGTGGACACGGCCAGGTTCGAGAAGGCGCTCAAGCAGCTGGGCTACGTGGTCTCGAAGTTTGAGGTGGTCTGTACGCACCACGGGGATGCCACCACGCGGACCAGGCAGGTGCTCACGGGCGGGCGTCGGAAAGCGGGGGCGGGCCTGGCGCGCATTAACATGCCGCCGGCCTGCTCGCGAGCTGCCGGCGTCAAGCCACTCTTGGACAAGGGGAAGGACCACCTTTGGCTCGACCAGCAAGGCGAAGTGTCGTGGGACCCCCGCAACCAGTCCACCAGCGACCCCCTCCTCCTCAAGCCAGTCGGGCATCTCAAAAAGGACGGAGTGAAGCACCTGATCTACAGTGAGGAAGGGCCTGTAGGCACCATCCGCTGGCCGGGGGCGGGACCCCAAGGACCCGGTGCGACGCTCCTCCGAGTCACCGGGGGAGGCAGAGGCACGGTCCGTGCCCTGACACCCCAGGAGGTTTGGCGGGTGCAGGGAGGGACCAACGACGAGTGGGCCCACCTGCGGGCCCAGGGCTCCACGGAGGACGAGCTCCTGAAGGGCGCGGCCAGAGCTCTCCCACCGAGGACCGCAGAGGCGGTGCTGGCCGCGGTGGCGGAGGCACTTGGCAGTGCCAGCACGCAGCGCGCCGGAGTATGCCATGATCCAGAGGAGCGGGCTGCGTGGGATGCTACCAAGCGCTGGTTCCGCGCCTGGGCACAGGCACCGGATCGGCCCGCGCTCGTGCTGGCGGCGGAGGACGAGGCAAGGGCAGGAGGGGCGCTCACTGATGAGATGCACAAGAATCGTCGGCGTGCCCAGGCAGTCCGCTTCCGGGCGATCGACGAGGACACGCTCATCGGACCTCGCGAGGCCCCAGCCGCAGAGGAGGTCAAGCTGGACAAGCGCGTGACCCGCTCGAAGAGCCCACGTAAGAAGAGCCCCCGACGTGCCAAGGAGATGCCAGCGACCAATCTGGTGAAGCCACAGGCGCTGGGCATCGCGCGGAAGAGCAACTACCCCGGGAAGGAGCTCGCCCCCGCCGGCCGTGCTGAGCCAGGCGGGGCCAACTACGCCAGTTGGTTCGCGCAGCAGAAGATGGAGGCCATGCTGCAAAAACTCAGCGAAGGCACGAGAGCGGGCTACGAGGGGGGATGGCGGCTCTGGGTAGCCGTGCGCCAGGCACAGGGGCTCCGCCCTCGGCTCCCAGGACGCGACCGCGAGGGGCGCCTGGCCGACGAGGAGGCGCTCATCAACTTCGCCGTCCTCCTCGCGCGGGTCGTTGGGAGGACTGAGGGGACCATCAAGCAGAAGCTCTTCGCAGTGCGCTACGCCCACCTGGTGGCTGGCTACTCGGACCCCTTGCTCCACAGAGGTCGCCTTTGGAGCACCCTGGCGGGGCTGAAACGCTGGCAGGGACCCGAGACCAAGCGGAAGAAGCCCGTCACCCCAGCCATGCTCGAGTGGCTCCGCGGCTTTCTCCAGCAGGAAGCCAAGCTCCCCGAGGAGGATACGGTGGCCATCTGGGCGGCAATTGTGACAGCTTTCTTCTTTCTCCTGAGGGCCTCAGAGTACCTCCTTCAGGACGGGCGCCCATGGTCATTCGAGCGCGTGCTGCACGGGGAGGACGTAGAGCCCAGGAAGGCCGGGTGCCCAGCTTCCAGGACGCCGACGGGATGGTGATCTACATCAAGGGCAGCAAGACGGACCAGCTCAACGTCGGGACGGTGAAGAACCACTACCGCGCCGGCACGACGCTCTGCCCGATCGCGGCGATGGAGCGGCTCCAGGCTCACCATCCCCAGCGGATAAAGGGCACCGAGGAACGGCTGCCCCTTTTCCGCTGGGCGTCAGGTACACCGATCCGCAGGGCAGAGGTGCAGCACTTCCTGACGGTCGCGGGGCTGGCCGCCGGCCTCTCTAAGGAGGAGATCGGCAGCCGCTCCCTGAGGATCGGCGGGGCGACCGCGATGTACCACGTGACCGAGGACCTCTCCCGGGTGCGCCGGTTCGGGCGCTGGCAGTCGGGCGCGTTCCACGGCTACCTGTGGGAGTCGCACGAGCCGATGAAGGGCATCTCCGGCAAGATGGCCAGGGGCACCTCCTCGCTGACCAACCCGGCGAAGGACAGCACCCCCCGCAGGGCCGGCGCCGGCGCCGAGGGCGCCAGGCGTGAGAGCCCATGATGAGGGGCCGCAGCGGGCGCCGCCGGTGCTTGCACACCTGGCGCGCGCCCGGCCCAAGCCGCCGGCCTAACCGCCGTGCGCGCTTGAGTGCCGTAACTCAACCACCCGCGCCGCCGGCAGATCAGCCGCGCACCCGCAGGGCACACCCACCCGTGCCTTCGGCACTGGTCAATACTTCAGCGCGGGCATGCGCGCACAGGCCTGTCCGCCTGGGGCCCCACTAGTGCTTGGGATACTGCGGGTGCCCTCCGCAACCGCCGGACAAGGGCCATGCTGAAGCCTGCCTGGCGCGCCGGCTCTCCTCGTCGAGCCTGGTCGCGCCGGGCGCACTGACGTCAGCACAGGACACGGCAGCTGGCAACCTGACAGCCCAGCGTAGCCGCGGCACCAGAATTCGAGCACAGGCACAAGCCCGCACCCCAGCGCCGGCCCGGGGAACCCCCTCTGTCAGGGGCCGGACCCTGCCCGCCCCGAGCACCCGTGGGGGGGCGGGGAGCCGGGAGATCTGGAGGCCGCAGCGCGCACGGTGGGCGCCGGGCGCCGGCCTGTGCCAAGCGCCACCGACGGCATATTCGGGCCCTGGCCCGAGGTCAGGCTCCGCCAGCAATCAGTGCGCCGGCGTGAGCCCAAGGCCTAACCTTACGGAGGACAGCCGTGCACGCCGGCATCAGTTGCCTGGCGGCGATCGGCAGACAGGAGGGCCAGTTGGGCCCCACGCGCGCGCCGGCGCCTGCGCCTGGCTGTGCACGACTCAGAGTCTAGATGGTGCCGGCTGCACAGAGCCTGGCACCCAATTTTGATGGCGCCCATCAGGGCGCCCACGCAGCAACGCCGGCGTGCAGAGTCCGCCAGGCCAGTGTGCAGGGTCACTGGCAGCAGCACCAGTATCGCTAGAACAAAGGCGGCGAGGCCCGCTTCGCGTGGCGGAAGGAGGGACCCGCCTGGCGCCGCTAGCGCCGGCGGGAGGAGCGCGCGGCCAGCGCAGCAGCAAAAAGGGGGAGAGCTGCACTGCTGGTATCATCATCATCTTCTCCTGAGGGCCCGCTTCTGACCGCTTTGCGCCTGGCACGTCCCGCGGCCTTACAGCAGGCCGCGCTTTCGCTAGCGCCGCACTGCGGGGGCGGGGTCTTAGTTGTTTGTCCTAAACGGTTGGACCCCGCCCTCCCCAGTCGGCTTGGGTTTCCTCTTTTCCCTGCCCCTGCCTCTGCCTGCCCTCTCTCTCCCTCTCTCCCGCTCAAGCCTTCGGGGCTCAAAGCCCTCCCAGGGCCCGAATGGGCCCTCTTTTGCCCGCCCACCCTGGGCTTTGCCTTGGTGTCTAAAGGCACCGCGGCGAGGCCCGCTTCGCGTGACGGAAGGAGGGACCCGCCTGGCGCCGCTAGCGCGGGCGGGAGGAGCGCGCGGCCAGCGCAGCAGCAAAAAGGGGGAGAGCTGCACTGCTGGTATCATCATCATCTTCTCCTGAGGGCCCGCTTCTGACCGCTTCGCGGCTGGCACGTCCCGCGGCCTTACAGCAGGCCGCGTCCATCCGTTCTCTCTTCTCCTGTTTTAGCGGCTGCACCAAATGCACGTGGCAAGTAAGGACGATGTATCCCCAAGGGGATACTATCGAAGACGAAACGGGCGGCTACCGAGGGTTTGGGATATACCTGTTGAATGGCACGCGAGCAGATGGGAGCGAACAGTCTTATAATGATTGTTGTTGTTGCTGCTGTTGTTGGGTTCTCATTTCTAAAGAATATGTGTTGTTGACCTCCGTACCCGGTAGCCATTGCATTTGTTCCATGAAAGTGTTTCTCCCGGGACTCGCACCCTGTTTCTTAACAAGAGAAAGGGAAAGGTCACCAAACTGCGTTGTTGGGCCCCGAACTATAACAACAACAACAACAACAACAACAACAACAACAACGGCTCCCGCCTGATCATTACGTCCTCACAATGTATTACCAAATCGCGCTCTCTGGCGGACACATTAAGCAGGTACGAGCGAACAGTCTTCGAACAGTATTTTGTTGTTGCTGTCGTTGTCGTTGTCTCTATGTTAACCCAGCGTGGAGGCTCGGCCCACAAAAGAAAGGTTTGGATCCCGCGGATCTGGGGGGGCCTACAGTCGACAGGCAATGAGCCCCTTTGCCGAAAACCTGGTCCAAGCGGAGAGAGCGAGCGAGCCACGCGAGCATGCCTGTCGGGTGCTCGTCCCTGTGCAGGGCATGGGTGAGCAATCAGCCTAGCAGCCAGACAACAAATATGTGAAACATGAATGGGATATGGAATTGAGGATGCCCCCCAAACGAAATGCATTCCAGGGTGGAGGGCCCAAAGGCCTTCCCAGGATGATAGCTGACCTCGAGGCTGGGAGGGAGGGGCGAAACGCAGGAGCCGAGATGAGTCGAGGGCCAGGGGGCAACCGCCGCTGGCCCTGAAGCCACGTGGCGAGCAAGAGGAGATCCCCACCGAGGCCCCAGGAGCAGCCAGAGAGATCCCGATCGAACCCGCCCCGCCCCCGCGCCTGCAAGCTGGACGCGTGCCCCCGGCTGCTGGCCCGCCCTCGTGCCAGCTGCAGGCAGGAAACGGAGGCGCAGCCCCGCGGCGGGCGCCACACCGGGGGCGGCGGCGCCGCCCTCCGAGCGGGGCCGTCGGCCCAGGCGCTGCCCTCCGAGCGGGGCCCTGGGAGGCTCCTCGCCGCCGTGGCCTCGGCCCTCCGCGGGGCGGAGGCAGCCCAGAGCGGTGTCTGAGGATCGGCGCCGCGCCGCCAGCGCAGCGGCGACGCCGGGGCGGAGAAGATCGAGCGCCAGAGCCGCGCCGCGTCCTCGCGGTGCAGCGCCGGGGTGGCGAAAGTTGGGCTCCAGATCTGCGCCGCGTCGTTGGTGCAATAGCGACGCTGGGACCGAGAAGGCCCCGCGGAGCCTGGTCTTCGCATCGCCAACCCGATCCGCGGGTGCAACAGCGACGCCGGGGTGGCGAAGATCGCGCTCGGGATCGCGCCACCCGCGTCGCAGGTGCAACGGCGATGTGGCGCGATCCTCCGACGTCAGCTGCCAGCTGCTCCAGCACCACTTGGGCGGCCTGCAGGGCGGGAAACCCAGATGGTCCAAAGCCTCCAGCATGGAGGCTCGACGTCCATACTGAAGATCGTTTTCCATTCTCTGTTTTTCCTTCGGAATCGATCCTCTGGGGAGGCGCCAGTCGGAGGACTTCGGAGGAGTACTAGGAGGCAAGTGGCCAGTGAAATCGCCCCCCTCCCCCCCGCCCCCCCCCCCGAACGCTCTCCGGTGCTATCACTGGGCGTGCGAGACATAACCCCTTCGCTGACTACCAACGCAGAGACCTCTGGCGGAATTTGACTGGTGGAGCTGGTCCGAAGGGGGGTCGCTACTTGTCCTTCCACCTCAGACTTCTGGCGGATTGATTCTTTCACTCCGCGGACCCCAAAGGCCCAGAATTCTTTTCCAGGGCACTGATTGTCGCAGGGGGTGCGAAAGCGGCACCTGTAGGCCGAAACCGGAGAAAAATGCCAGTCTAGGAAACACATCAGTGCGGCAGAGGTCTGGGCCCTCGACAACGATCCGGGAGGCCTCCTTGTTGCGTTCCGTCTTCTTCCTGCTGGGCTTGGTGTCCGCCTGGTCCGCCGCGTCGATCTCGTCGATGCGTGCCTGCCGCAGCGTCTCACTGTGGCCGGACGACTCCTCAACTTTCGCATTTTCCTCCTCGGCCTCCTTGTCCTCCTCCTCCTCCTCCTCCTCCTCCTCCTCCTCCCCCTCCTCCTCCTCCTCCTCCTCCGGTTCTGCCCTCCTCCTCCTCCTCCTCATCCTCCTCCTCTCCTCTCTTCTCCCTCCCTCCTCTCCTCTCATCTCCTCTCCTCTCCCCTCTCCTCTCCTAGTCTCGGCTCGAGGGTCCCTGACCCAGCGCGCAGCCACGACACGAAGCGCCCAGCATGACCGTTGATCGCATCGCGAGACTGGAAACACGCCATCCCAGCGCGCGGCTGATTCGCGTCAAACCCCCCTTTTCAGTACCCACGCGCGCGCGCCGTGGCTCAGAAGGGTCAGCGTTGGGCGCCTTCGGTTCCAGAGGTCAAACCTTCATGGCAGAGGCTCTCGATCCTCTGGGCCCAGGGGACTGACTTTTCCAATCCTGACGTGCTCCATCGCTCTCGGCATTCGGACCCCAGGGCCCGCAGCCGGCAGAGAGCGGACCCGGGACGAAGAGAGGCCATGCCCCCCGGGGATTGTGCAGGCCCATCTGTCGCAAGTCTGGGGCCGACCGTCGCTGGCGGCCCTGCCAGCACCGCTGGCTCACGCCGCCCGGCCCCCTCGCGGCCACGTCGGCGCGCGCCCCCGCCGCCGCCGCCGTCGTCTTCGTCGTCGCCGCCGTCCCCGCCGCCGCCGCCATGGGGACTGGGGACGACCTTGCGCCCAGCGATACCTTGTGCGCCCAGAGCCCCCCGCCCCGCGAGAGCAGCGCGCCAGCCCCGCGGGCTCGGCGGGCGATGGCCGGCGCGCCCTCTTGCTGTCGGCATCTCTCTCTCTCTCTCTCTCCGGCTGGAGGCGCGCACTGGGGCTGGGCCTGCTTCCTCTGGACCGCAAGGACGAGCTCCTGGAAGATCTCCCTGTGCTCGGCGGTCATGCCTGCAAGGGGGAAGGTCGGGAGGCGGGGCGCCGGCCTTGGGGAGCACGAGCGCGGTAACGCTGAATGTCTAACTCATGAGGGTGAGGGAGAAAAGGGGGAAGGGGGGGGCCCAAGAGAGCCCCAGGAGGCCCCCGCCAGACTCCGAGAGGCCTTCAAATGGCCTCCAAGAAGCTCCAAAAAGGACCCAGGAGGCCCCTACAGGCCTTCCAAGAGGCCTCTGCTCACGAAGTTTCTCGTCCACAACCCAAGCGCGGTAGCGGGATGGGCCGACGAAGGTCACCAGACATTCAACTCACGCGAGTGGAGACCTTTCTTTTGGACCTGTTCGATCGGGAATCTGGGGTCGATGCTTTTCGCTCACGTTTGCTGCGCTTGAGCCTCCGGGGAAAAGGAAACGGAGGGTAAGAGGAGGCAGGATGGGGCGTGCCAGAGGAGGCGCCCACGTCGAGCTGGTGGCAAGTCCGTGGGGCGGCCGCCAGATGTGTACACGTATACATGTTTCCTTGTGATGTGGTGATGTCAGATCTGGCTTCGAAACAAAAACATGCTTGCAGAATGGACCAGCCTCTCCGATCACATGAATCTTTCTTCCCAAGCAATGCTTCGCCAACCTCTGATGTGCACGAGAGCACGTGGCAATCCAGGTATGCGGAAGAGCATGAGGACGCAAAGCGCCCAGACAACGCCGAAGCCAAACCGAGCGGGAAGGAGGCACGCCGAGAACGATCGGAAGCCGAAGGCTACAGAGAACTCCTCGCTTCTCGCGCTCGCACTCAAGACCTGGCTCTTGACCGCAGCGGCCCCCGGCCAAGATCCGTGAAGCTGCCACTCCCGCGCAGGTGCCCCTGCAGACGCCGCCCAGCCCTCCCCGAAGAAGTGCCCCGCCCCCCCCGGGGTAAATAGGCCCGCCCTCGCCATACTCGGCCGCGCACGTCTGCCTCCCGTGAGGATCCCCGCGCATCGAAAGCCTCCACTTCGGAGGCCGAGCCCCCATCCTGGGAGAAAACAAGTTCGCCGAATTGGCTGTAGGCGGGACTGGGACCACATCGACCCCGGAGGAACCGAGGACCCCTGCGATCCAGCGGTTACCGTTCGCCGCGGTCGTTCCAGCACGCTCTGAAGCCGACCCATCTCGTTCCTGGCCCCGCCCGACCGCCGCCGCAGGTCGCCGCCTGGCTCTCCTCGCGGGGCCCCGCCGCTTGCCGCTCGGCCCGCCGCACCTCTCTGGGCCGCCCTCCTGGCGGACGCCTCCGCCGCCCCCTGCCTGCCACAAGCTTTCCGGCGCCCGCACTCGGTACGCCTTGACCTCGCCTCCGGCTCGCTGCGAGGATGACCCCTCCCCGTGCCCTGAGGACGCCGCCCAGTTCTCCTCGGCGGGCCGCCCTCGACCTGCCTTCCAGCCTGCCAATATGTTCGATTGCCTGTAGCTTGGCGTGTGGTTATACACTGCCGTTTGCCATAAGTTTGTGGTTGGTTTGCTCAAGCGTGTGCCTATTGCTGCAGCTTGCCTTTAGTTTGCCGTTCGATACGTCTAGCATCCATGTGTCTTCTTGCACCAGCGCGCATGGGCGTGCCTCGTATCTAGTTCCTGGTCTCCCGCCAGCGTGCCTTCAGTTTGTCATGAGCTTGCCTTTAGAGCATCCGCTCAGCCTGACCTGCACAGCTCTATGTCGCGATTCAGAAAACGCCCTGGGTGATCGTAAGCACCGACGCGTAAACAAATTCTTGACGCTTCGCGTATCCGTCACAGCTTCACAGCTTCCCGTACCCCCCTCTGGCTCAAGCCACTGGCTCAAGCCGTCTCGGCTCGAGCCCGCCCCTGAACAGATTCGCGCCGGGCCGGCCACGCGATGGCCTCGCCCCCTTCGGGCGCCGCCCTGCGGCGGCGGCAGCGCCTGGCCGCCGCCGCTCGCGCCGGGCTGCCGCCTGCCGCGGCCGCGGCTGCTCCCACCGCCGCTGCCGCCGCCGCCCCCGCCCAGGAGGCCCGCGCGCGGGAGGCGGCGGCGGACGGCGTGGCGGCGGCAGCCGGCGGCGAGCCTCGCCGCCGCCGCCGCTGCCTTCCCCTGGGGGCAGGCGCCTGGCTGGCTGGAGGCGGCCGGAGGCGCCACGCCGCCACTTCTGACGCCGCCGCGCGGCGCCGCCGCCTGCGCTGCTGCCGCCACCGGCTTCCCCCCGCGCGGCGTCGGCGGCGGTGCCGCGGCCGCCGCCGTGGCTGCCTTCGCCGCGCCGCTGCGCTGCCGCTGCCGCCGCGCTGCTGGGCCTCCCGCAGGCGGCCGGCGGCGGCCGTCGGCGCCACGACCCAGCCCCGCAGCCAGCCACACATCCATCCCCACGCCAGCCCCACACCAGCCCCACGGCCAGCCCCCACCACCGCCGCGGCCGCCGCCGCGCCGCCGCGGCGGAGGCCCGCCGCCCGCCGCGGCCGCGGGCTGCGCGCCCGGTGCCGCCGCCGCCGTGCCCGCGCGGCCGCGCGCACAGGCCCGCCGCGGCGGGCGCCGCCGCGGCCGCCGCGGCCGCCGCGGCCGCTGGCGCGGTAGCGGCGGCGACCGCCACGGCCGCCCTCAGCAGCCGCGGCAGCAGCAGCCGCATACCCCCCAAAGCGTGTACAGCAGCAGCAGCAGCTCCAATAGCAGCAGCAGCAGCAGCAGCAGCAGCAGCAGCAGCAGCAGCAGCAGCAGCAGCAGCAGCAGCAGCAGCAGCAGCAGCAGCAGCAGCAGCAGCACCCCGCAGCTGCAGCAGCAACAACACCCCCCTCAGCAGCCACAGCAACCGCCGCAGCACCCACAACCACAGCCGCACCACCAGCAACAGGTGCTCCAGGAGCAGCAACGGCAGCCCCAGCAGCAGCAGACCCACCCCGGGGACGAGAGACCCGCGAGACCTCAAAGAACCCTCTCTGACGACCAGAAGGAGGCACCCCTGCTCCCTGACAGCCTCCTGGGCACCTCTGGGAGCCAGCAGAACCCACCAGAAGACTCAGAGGTACCCTTGCTCCCTCAGCAGCAGCAGCAGCAGCAGCAGGGCAGAGAAAAGGAGAGGGAGGCCGCGGCGGAGTCGGCGGAGGCTGCGGAAGCCGCGGAGTATCGGGGGCCCGAAACGGCAGAAGCCTCTGAAGTACGGAAGTGGCACAGGCCTTCATCCGTGTCTCTGGATTAGAACCGGGTGGGCAGGGGTTGGCCCCCGAAAGTACTGACGGCAGCCGCAACAGTCAGCTAAGCGAGATCCGGGAACGGCAGGGGCTCGCCTGCCACACCGTGCCACCCCCACCTCCCCCTCAAAACAATCAGACCGTCAGCAGTCCTCTGGAGCGCCACAGACCCAGCAGGGGGACCACGGACCAACCGTCCAGACGCAGGACAGCGAAGCCATCCACTGGCTCGTCGGGAGAAGCCCCTTCGCGCCTATTCGCCCCCCTTCCCCTGCCAGTGAACCCACTCTAATGGGCGGCGAGCCCCGAGCGCTCCCTCCAGACGCCCAGGGCACGACTGACAAATAATCTTGTGATCTGGCAACGGAAACGGCGTCGCCGTACGTGCGCGCGCCTGGCACAACCAGCGGCACCCCCGAGACTGGCGAGAGCCCTGCGTTGACCGAAGGGGACGCACCCGGGAGCGACGGCGGGCACAGGCCCGAAGGCGAACGCCAGCGACAGGGGCCTCTCCCCGCACACCGCAGGGCAGCGCCCGCCCTGGCTGCCCGATGCGATCCGACCCCCGCCTGGCGGCCAACTATGCGGCCCGCCTCTCCCCGCAGAGCCCCGCCAGGCGTGCAGCCGGAACTGTCGCGAGCAGATCGCGAGCCCTCTGGCACGCCGGAGACTTGCGGCCAGAAAACGCGGCAGCACCACTGGCCTGACCCGCGCCAATGGCCTGAGCCCACGGACCCCGACACGGGACAGCAGCTGCACAAAACAGAAATCGACAACATCCAGTGGGACCTTCCCGGGGAGACGCCCGGCGAGGCGATAAGGCGGCTCCAAGTCACCCTGGGAACAATGTTCACAGGCACCTGGCACGCTTTCGCCAAGCGGCAGACCGTGCCTGGCAGCAAAGGCGCGCTCGACCCGCTTCGGCGCGACCCGCAAACCTGCCGCCTCTTCCTGGAATCCATCCGCAGCCACAAGTGCGACGCACGGGTCGCCAGCGACGCGCTGGGCCTCGACGTCGACTGGGCTCGGCTGTGACATCTGCGCCCGGGTCGAAGCGGCGGAGCGAGCAGGGATCACCACGCGGCAAAGGGCCACCCGAACACCCAGGCACCCAGGAATGGCAAAAAACAGTGGCGGGCCGTCTCCCCATAGTAGCCGTTGCGGCCCCACCTCGTGGCATCGCACGCGCGGGGATCAGGTGCGAGGAGGGTGGTCACTGGCAGCAGGCCCGTTGCTGCCCCGCAAAACGCGGCCTGCGGCATTGGGGCCCAACGTGGTTTTTCACAGCAGAGGGATCTGAGCGTGCGTGAAGGACTGAGAATGGCAGCAAGCACTGTTCCCGCTCGACGGGTGCGCCACCTTTCCCACGGGCGGGGTGCCTACCGAGGGGAGGGGCGGCTTCCCCCCGCCTCTCTTCTTGGGGGCCAAGCGGTCGTCGCAGCGCGTGTGGCGGAGGCGGAAGTGGCGCCTTCACTGCTCCTCCATCTCCTGACCCATGCGGCGAGTAGCTGCGACCCCCGATTTCCAACCCCCCCCCGCTCTCTGGTCACACTGCAGTTTCACATCAGCCGCGGCTTGCTGCGCCCCTGGAGGACCATCATAAGAGAGCGCTGGGATCAAGGGACACGCCTACAATAAATTGTGATGCGCGGCGGTTAGCTGCGACCCCCGAGTCAACGAAAGGGACCGCAACCGGACACAGCGACCCTGGACGCACGCGGGGGCCTGCCTGTACCACGGGCCCAGGGCCTCCCACGGGGGCTCAAGGCACTCTCGCATCCCAGTTCTGGCTGCCAAGGGCCATCCTTCGCCCCCCCCCGTGCACGCTTCGTCTTCACGGCGCCCACTGTCATCAGTTGCAGCGCTGAGAGCAGGTGCGTGAAGGGTGGGCACTGGCAGCAGCTCCTTCCCGCCCAGCAAGGCGGCAGGTGGCCAACGTGATCTGTGACTGCAGTGGGACCTGAGTGTGTGTCCCGCGGGTACTCCTGGGGCTCTTGCATCCCGGCGCTGTCCTCCCTGGGGCGTCTGCCGTTCGGGCTCGGGTCCGCCCTCTAGGGCTCAGGTACTCTTGCATCCCGGTGCTGTCGGTTCAGCGGAGGCGGAGGCACTATCCAATCAATAGAGATCCACATGCTCCGGCGCATTCCAGGATGTGGGATGCTAAATTGGAGCCAGCGTCGTCAGTGGCAGCGCTGGGATCAGGGGACACACCTACCATCAAATTGTGACGTGCGGCGGTTAGCTGCGACCCCCGAGTCAACGAAAGGGACCGCAACCGGACCCAGCGACCCTGGACGCACGCGGGGGCCTGCCTGTACCACGGGCTCGGAGCCCCCCACGGGGGCTCAAGGCACTCTCGCATCCCAGTTTTGGCTGCCAAGGGCCACCCTTCGCCACCCCCCCGTGCGCGCTTCGTTTTCACGGCGCCCACTGTCATCAGTTGCAGCGCTGAGAGCAGGTGCGTGAAGGGTGGGCACTGGCAGCAGCTCCTTCCCGCCCAGCAAGGCGGCAGGTGGCCAACGTGATCTGTGACTGCAGTGGGATCTGAGTGCGTGTCCCGCGGGTGCTCCTGGGGCTCTTGCAGTCACACATACCATCAAATCGCGATGTGCGGCGGTCAGCTGCGACCCCCGAGTCAACGAAAGGGACCGCCACCGGACACAGCGACCCTGGACGCACGCAGGGGCATGCCTGGACCACGGGCTCGGGGCCTCCCACGGGGGCTCAAGGCACTCTCGCATCCCTGCTCTGGCTGCCAAGGGCCGCCCTTCGCCCCCCCCACCCCCCCCGTGCACGCGTCGTCTTCACGGCGCCCGCTGTCACCAGTTGCTGCGCTGAGAGCAAGTGCGTGAAGGGTGGGCACTGGCTGCAGCTCCTCCCCGCCCAGCAAGGCGGCAGGTGGCCAACGTGATCTGTGACTGCAGTGGGATCTGAGTGTGTGCCCCACGGGTACTCCTGGGGCTCTTGCATCCTGGCGCCGTCCTCCCTGGGGTGTCTGCTGCTGGACTCGGGTCCGCCCTCTGGGGCCCAGGTACCCTTGCATCCCGGTGCTGTCGGTTCAGCAGAGGCGGAGGCACAATCCATGCAATCGTGTTCCACAGGCTCCGGCGCCTTGCCGGGATGTGGGATGCTAAGTTGGTGCCCACGTCGTCAGTGGCAGCGCTGGGTTCAGGGGACACACCTACCATCAAATTGTGATGCGCGGCGGTCAGCTGCGACTCCCGTGTCAACGAAAGGAACCGCAACCGGACCCCTTCCCTCAAATGGAGATCACAGCGGCGATATTCGGTGACAGGGGGGCGTCGGCCGAAGCACCCCCCCCTGCGCGCCAGCCTACCAGCCTGTCGTTTCAGGCCTCAGTTTTGGCAGCTTCAGCTCTCCAGGGGCGAGTAGCTGCGACTCCCCAGGACCCACCCCCGGAGGCGCATCTCGCTGCTGGCCCACATTCCGCGTCGACCGCGGCCCTGGTGGGCCGACACCCGTTCGCAGTGGACTGCGGCCTCGGTGGGCCATCCCCCGTTCGCACACACTCAACAGTGACCTCAGCGGCGGTTAGCTGCGAACCCCTCGATGCAAAATGCATCCTAGCGGCGGTCAGCTGCGACCCCCCTTTCTTCCACGCAGGTGCTCGCGGCGAGTAGCTGCGACCCCCAGGATCTCAGCGGCGAGCAGCTGCGACCCCCGAGGAGACTAAAGAGAAATCATAGCGGCGATCAGCTGCGACCCCCGAGAATGACCCAAGAGATGACCATGGCCCCTTGCCCTCGGATTCGGGGCCAGGCCGAGGGGCGAGACGGTGCCCCTCCTCGCCTCCCCCCTCTCGGGCCTGGCAGGTGCCCCCCGCCCTCGGCCTCGGGGCCTGCCAGACGTGCTATCAGACGCCAGGGTGGTTGCCCCCCCTCCCAGGGCCGCCCGTGTTCCGCGTGGCTCCCACTCTCAGCGGAGTTTGCTTCGGCCCTGGAGGACCTCGTGGTGTGTGTAGGGTCACGGGTCTGGGGGGCAGTGCCAATCGGCGGACTGGGCCTGGCTTGCCTCCTGGCCCCCGTGTCCTCCACAGTGCAGCTTCCCCCGGGCGCTTCGCCCTATGGCGCCGCTGAAGGCAGCACTATCACCAGTGCCGCCCCCCACTCCCTCCCCCCGCTGGCGGTGCATCCCTCGCCTGCGGGCCCCCCCCCCCCTCTGAGGCCTGGCGCCGTGCCGGCGCGCGCTGCATGGCCCACAGTGGCTTATCCCTTCATGCTCTGCGGGGTTGTCTCTCGGGCGTTGGGTCGCCGCGGAGTGGTTCAGCCTTCCGCCCTTCCGCAGCAGGTGCAGCACCCCAGGCTCATCCACCAGCTTCCGGCCAGTGCGCTGCACCATGTTTCGCGACAGCTGCTCCCTGACTTGCAGCCGTCGTGGGCGTTCGGAGTCTGGCGCCCCGCAGGCGACTCACTCCACCGGCCTCTCACTTGCCTCCACTGCAGCAGGACCCCCCTGGCAGGCAGCGCAGACGTCATCACCGCCCGACGGCGGTGCTCACCACGCCAGCGGATCTCTTCGCTTCAGGGATCGGCATCGCACGCGCCTTGGGCACAGCCGCGTGGCTCCGGGCGGAGTACTTGGGACTGGGCGCTGAGTGGTTCAGCCTGCAAAGCCTGTACCGCCTTGAGAATTTAGTACATTCTTCTCTGCTGCCCGTTTACTTCGGCTCACGCTGCTGCGCCTATGTGCGTTTGCTTGTGAATTTAGTTCATTTTGTTCTGTGCACGTGCAACTGCGAGTTTGTCTTGCGCGTGCGAGCTTGCCCGCCGACACTGGCGGCCTTGTTCGCAAATTCGCCCCGTTCCGCCACCCGGACGCCGCTTTCGCTCCTTGACCGTTGGCTGGGAGCCGCCGACCAAAAAAAGCGCATCCGTCACAGGCCCCCGGGAGGTACAGCCAACTCTGTATACTTGAGGATAAGCTTGTCCCTCGGTCCTCTTGGCGTACTTCAGGCGGCAGCACCACCGCCAGTGCAGCACCCCTCTGGATTCCCCTGCCTCGCTGGCGATGCTCACCGCGCCTGCCTGGCCTTCTCCTCTCACCCTGGGCCCGACGCCGTGCCGCTGCGCACGGGCTTGGCTCGCAGTCGCCCGGGTGTCCCCCATGCACTGCCTGGTGGACTGGCGGGCGTTGAGATCGCCGCGGAGCGGTTCAGCCCTTCGCAGCAGCTGCAGCACCCCAGGCTCATCTACCCGCCTCCGGCAGGTTGCGTTTCACCACGTTCCGCGACAGCTCAGCCCCCCTGGCTAGCACGCGACGTTGGGACGGTTGGAGTCCGGCGCCCCACTGGCGACCTGCTCCTCGGGTTTCGCGCCTGCTCCCATTCAGAATGACGGACGCGGTTGCTCAGGTACTCGTCTTGTCACTGTGTGGGTCGTGCCTCGCGGCAGGCATCGAATTCCTCGACATTTTGTCTACTGCATGTGCCCGAGCTTCCCAGGATGCCCCCCGCCGTCAGCTCCCCCACAGCCTCGCGGCCGCTCTGTAAGTGGGCCGGCCGGCTAGTGCGCCTCTTGTAGCTAATTAGGCTTGCCCGTTGGCCCGGACGCCCCGCTCGCCGCCTGCCTCTTCGCTGGCGGCCGCGACCGAAAAAGTATCCGTCGCAGAACACTGCCAGCTTCTACTGCGACGAGTGTCAGAGAGGCCCTCCCACAAACATCGATGGCACCTGGGAGGACAACGATAAGCGTCAACGTCTGGCCACGGCAAGGATTGCAGGGTGGCACGAAGGACTCAACTGCCATTGGCTGTGCACTAGGTGCTGGGTGGAGAGCCTCGAGAAGCAAGGTGCTGATGCCCCCGCAGGCGACTCGATGCGCGAAAAGCTGGCCAAGCTCCGGAATAGCCTGCCCAGTAGGACCACAGCCTTCAGTCTGACACCGCCTGCGCACCTCCCGACCGGGCTTGCCAAAATCGCAAGCCCAACCGCCGACTGCCTGCTACGCGACATCCTTCTCACACCTGACTCGGCCGGCCAACGACCCCAGGGTGACAGGCGTACCAAACAACACGACCTGACGACGAGCGCTTCGGCACAGAGGGACTCAAGTCTGGGGTCCACAGCGCTGCCTGCGACGGCTGCCCAGAGCCCAAGCTGCTATACACCTGAAAACACGGGCAACCAGCGGTCGAGCGCTTCGTCTGGCGACCGGCTCCTGGCAGGGGGGACGCCGAGCAGTGCAACCTACCTCCCCGGGGCAACTGGATCGACTGCTGGACCAATGGCGAATGGAACGCTGGGTGGTACTGCGGGAATTGTATTGCTCACATCTTCGACGCTGCTCCATACGTCATCAACCGCATCCTTGCGCGTGACACGCCATTGATGTATCCAGCCTCCCCCACCGCACGGAGATCCAAGAAGAGAAAAGAGGACGCGGGGTGCCTCGCCCTAGCACTCGGCACAGAAAGAGCGCAAATACCACGCGGCGACGACGACGATGGGTGCCGGCCACCATCTGAGACGTCGCCACCACCCGCACCCAATCCAGAACGAGTTGACGCAATCAAGGAAATGCTTCGGAGCATCAAGATCCCGCAACTGCCAGACGTGGCCAACACCAGGCTCGACCTTTTCTTCCAGGCGTGGACTGGCGACAACAGGGGCACACAGGGACACGCCCCAGTTCAAATGTGCTTGCACCTCAGACGTATCAAGGCAGTTGCCAACGACATCTTCTACCTGTTTGCGAACCAGTACGAGGTGCCAGACAAAGGGTTGGACGTCAACTGGCTCACCACTCTGGCCTGCTCCACCCTGGCTTGGGCGTTCTCTCCGACGGGACCCACTACTGACGGATTGGTGCCAGGCACGGAATGGGATGGTAAAAGATGGGCCGCTGGACTGGTCGTGCAACACCTCATCGGGAAGGACGATCGGCTAAAGGAACTGTGGGCGGCACACGTCAACGAAACTCTCCACGGGGACAAAGACCCGAGGGTCCACGGCACAGACGAACTTGCTCACTGGCTGGCCAGGCTTGACATCGAGGACGCCCCCGACCATGCGATACGACTGGACGTCGTTAGCTTGGGAACACCGGGCAAATGCATGCGCCCGCGCGGGATAGGATCTCGGCGAATCGTCCCGAACCGTACCGCTGCACAATTCAACATGTCCTTCCAGGAGCTTAAGGAGCGAATGGCCACGTTGGCTGATAACGCCAAGGAAGCATCCTTTCCTTGTGCGATCCTGGCTCACAGCGGGCGCGCGACGAGGAGAAGAGGCTGGACCCCTTGATCCGCGTAGTCATGAACGCTTCTCTCGGGAGGCATTTATTTCCTGCTCACCCTGGCACGGACTCAAGCGGCAAGCCACTGTCTCGACCCGAAGGTATACGAACAGTGACAAGAAATATCAGAAGCAGCTCAGACAGCGAGCCTGCTGCCGCCACAGATGAACACAGGGGCCCCTACGGCGACAACGCGGACTACGACCCGGATAAGGTGAGCGAGGAATCTGAAGCGGACGTAGCAGACGAGCCTGAAGGAAACCCAGCTACAGGCGATGGTCACAACACCGAGACGGCTGACGACGAAACATCCAGCGTCACAGACGACAAACCCCCGCTGCCGAGGAAGCAAGATCCGCCACACCGGGCCCCTCTGGAAGGGTACTTGCGAGGCTGGGAACAAAGCAGCAGACGAGGACAACGAGACGGCCCCACTCAGCACAACGCTGACGACAGGACTGGTTCCTCGCGCGGATACACAGACCAGTGGAGTTACGACAGGTCCTCAGACCGCCGGGCCACGCATTCTCGCGACGACGCCTGGCGTCGCCAGGACATGCGCACGGGATGCGACGGGATATTCAATCATGGCGTCTGGGTGCCCTTCTCCAAGAACCCACTGTCCATGTACGAGCCCAAGAAGATCGACGGGTCCAAGATGTACAAGACACCACTGCGCACGATCGACTCGCAACACTCCTGGGGGTCCGACGGCGCTTTCGTCCTCAGGATGCAGAAAGAGCTAGGCAGCATGTTCACCGACCTGTGGTGTGCACGCTGTGCCAAAACTTGCCTCACTAACGCCCGGCCGACCTTTGACCCAGCACTGCAGCCGCCAAGCGTGTGCCGGGTTTTCCTCAACGACTGGAGGACTGCAAACTACGACTTGCATCGCGCCGACCATATCCTGCGCACCGAGACCAGCTTTCGCAGCCCAGCTGACAGGCCCACGGATGTCAATAACGCCTCCAGCTCAGGAGCTGCCAGCAGCAGCGGGGCCGCCGCCTCCAGGTCCCACGCAGCGGAAGAGCGCCCGAGCAAGGGGAAAGGCAAGACGAAGGACGGACCCGATTCACTGGGCAAGGCTGGGAAGAGGAACCGAGTAACCGAGAGCCCATGGAGTTCATGGCACGAGAAACTGCATCGTCAGTAATATTGGGCGCGGGGCATCACCCAGTTTCGACGAGATACGGCTCTGTCATCACACCGGGCATGTGGTGCGCCATGCGACTACACTGCTAACTCGCTCTCGTGTGCTTGCGGCGGTTCGCCGCGTTCCCCTGCTCTCCCTCCCCTTCTGCCTCCTTCGCAGTCACTGCGGCTCAATGCAGGCATCAGACTGGCAACCCACTGTGATTGTCCCTGCCAAGCGTCCCATTGAAGAGCGACCGGAATGCTTCATCGACTGCACCTCCCTGAGGGCTCTTGCAGTAACTAGTGCGTGGATAAATAAAAAACATGCATTGCCTACACACGCTGGCGCATATTGGATGGCGTGCTAGCTCGATGGAGGACCTCATCATCCTTGACTGCACGCTATTTCGCGGCCGAAAGAGCCCAGCTTTTCCCAGGACTTCGTGTGAAGAACAATGGCAAACTGGTGCCAGTGGCGGGTTTACTGAGGTAAGCTTCGATACCGAGCGCCTGGCGTGCGCGTCAATGTACACAGGGTTATGGTGAGCTCTCCTCCTTCTTCTCGTTTTGCTTCAGCGGTTAGCTGACTCTCCCTCTCCTGCGTCACTGGGATCATGTCTTGCACCGGGACTGGGTGGTGCGGTGCCTACTGGCTGCCTTAAGCTCCGATGCTCGTGTCTCCGATGGCCGAAAGGGTTCAGTGGGCTCCGATGCTCGTGTCTCCTGCTTCCTAATGCTGCAGCGGTTAGCTGCCATAACGGGTTGCCTACTGTGCCTGGCGTGCACTTCCCCTCCTCTCCCTCGTTTCACCGGGCTTATCCCGCGCGGCTGGGGTCGCCGCCAATACTGCTGTCCGATGGTGCTCTGACAGCTTGAATTCCATGCAAGGTTCACACTGGGAACGGACGGCCAGGTGGCCCCTGACCTGCTCCTGTCTGGTGTCGGCCTCCACTGGTGACCGGGAGGGTTCCGTGAGGTCTCGCTTCGAATTCCATGCATGGCCACACTGGGGATGGGCGGCCAGGTGGCCCCTGGCCTGCTCCTGCTTGGTGTCAGCCTCCACTGGTGACCATTTGGGTGTTGTGGGGTCTCGCTACGGTGCCGCCCTCTTCGGTGCAAGGATTTCGGCATGTGTGGCTCTGGGCGCCCGTCGGCTGCTTTCTCCTACATGGACTTCGCTGTCGACCTGTGCCACTGGGTGTACATATAAGAGGATCTGCCGTTTGCAGTCCTGTCTGTGACGAGGCTGCCCCCTCTTCGCTCCGGCGCCGACGCGATGCTGTTGTGTCACCTGCGGCACGGATGTCGCCCTGGAATGCCTGTCGGACCCGCTCGTTTTTGTCGGGCCCTATGCCGACTTACGCCGGGTGATCGACCTCTGCGTGTTCATGGTCGCGCCGCCGCGCCATTTTGGCTGCGCCTACTTAATGGTCGCCACCGGGATTTCCACGCCACCGGGTTGGGAGTGCCGCTCCTGGTGCTCCTTCTGAGTGGCTGCCCGCGCGCTCGCTTCGCTTGCCCCGCTCATTTCTTGCTGCCTAGTCGCGGCCCGGCTGGCCATCACAAATAGCTTCCCGTATTGAAGTTTAAAATGGACGCCGGTGCAAGCTACGATGGTGCTTCGATGAGGGGTGAGGGGTGTTTCGATGACACGTAATGGCTGTTGCATTGATTTGTATATCAAACTCGCGGGCGTTCCGAAACTTGAGGCATCTTGGGGGCCTCTTGGGATTCTCTTGGTACCCTCTTGGGGCCTCCTGAAGCTCTTTGTGGTGGCTCTCCTGAAGTCCTCTTAGGGCCTTCTTGGCGTTTCTTGGGGCTCTTTTGGGGCGGCTTGGGGCCCTTTTGGGGCTCTTTTGGGGGGCCTGGGGGCATTCTTGGGGCTCTTTTGGGATGCCTGAGGGGCCTCTTGGGGCCGTCTTGGACCCTTTCGCTAAAAAAAAATGGGGTCCTTAATTCCTGTCTCCCCTCGGAGGCTCAAAAATGCCGTCTTGGGGCCCTCTTGGCCCGCTCTTGGAGCGCTCTTGAGCGCTCTTGGGGCCGTCTCGGGGCTCTCTTTGACCCCTCTTGGGGCTATCTTGGGCCGTCTTGGGGCCATCTTGAAGCCTCAAGAGCCCAACGAAGGCGAAAACGCGAGAAGGCAACACACACATTGATTTTCCTCAGATGTTTGAAGATTTTTGGCCTCTTTGGGGGGTCTTTCGGACAGCACCTGAAACCGCCTCGGGGCCGTCTCGAGGCCTCTTGGACGTGTGTCGGAGGCTACCTTGACCCATCTGCCGCTATCTTGGGCCATCTTGGAGGCCATCTTGCGCTCTCTGAGGCCCTCTTGGAGCCATCTTGGGCCATCTTGGACGCTGCTATGGGTCGCGGTACCTCCC
>CAUYUJ010018282.1:60000-87500 GCA_963575745.1 Prorocentrum cordatum | reverse complement strand
TCTTTGGCTTGCTCAAACGTGTGAATATTGTTGCAGCTTGCCATTAGCTTGCCGTTCGATGTGTCTAACATCCATGCGTCTCTTTGCGCCAGCGCGTAGGGGCGCGCTTCGCATCTCGTCTCCAGCTTCTCGCCAGCGTGCCTTCAGTTTGCCGTTAGCTTGCCTCCATATCGTCTGCTCAGCCTGACCTGCGCAGCCTCGGAGCAGCTCCCCCGGCGGGGTCGCACCGCTTGTAGACGAGCGCGCTCCACTACTCGCAAAGTAACTTCTCGCAAATGGCCTGGATCCGCCGCGGGGCATCTACGATACATTACATCGAAGCAGACATGTGAATTTTCGGACGTTTGCGAGTAGGCACTTTGCGAGTAGTGGAACGCGCTCGGTGAGCTTGTCTTTTGCTGCCCTGGTGCGGTGCGCGACGGAGCCACTGGCTTCACCTCCAGGCACATGCCCAGCGCACCGTCGGGAGGCTCCGGGCTGCCCTCCGCGGGCGCCCCTCGCGGGCCGCCGCCCCTCTGGGGCGCCCAATGCACGGGCTGCTCCCTGCCGGTCGTCTTGTCCCAGGACGACCGCCCGGTGGCCGCGGCCGCGGCGGCGGCGGCGGCGGTGGGCCGGCGCGCCGCCCCCGAGCGCGCGCCGCCCCGCTCCTGGGGGCAGTAGGAAGCGCCGCGCTGCTCCCCGGACCTCCCCTGGGCTTGGCGCCGACCGGCACTCCGAGGAGACCCCAGCCGTGGCGACGAGGGCATCGCAGGAGGCCCAGCGGTGCCCCAAAGGGCGAGGGCAGCAGGGGCGGCGGCGTCGGTGCCTTTCCCCCCCCCTCCGGGCTCCGAGGCCGGCGTGGCCGCCGCTCCCGCTGTCTTCGCGGGCAGCGCCTGCGTGCCGGCCACGCCCAGCGCGGGCGGCGTCGGCGTGGCAGGGGCCTCGTCCCGGGCGGCGGGCGGCGGGGCGGCGGGGGCCCTGCGCCTGCGGGGCGGCGGGGGGGCGCCGCCTTGCACGCGCAGCTCCAGCCGGCCCGGGCGCTCCATGAGCCCGCGCCGCTGCAGGCACTCGTCCCAGGCCGCCTGGCTGTCCAGGGTGAAGTCCTCGCCGTTCTCGCGCCAGCAGAGCCGCAGCGCCAGGGGGCCAGCGCCTCCCGCGGGGTCCGCGGGCAGGCCGAACTTGCGCGCCACCTCTTGGGGGTGCCAAGACGGTCGGGGTGACAGGCCGCGGCGGTGACCTCGTAAACCCAAAGGACCACACCGCACGGTCCGTCACCGCACGGTTTTGAGACCTCGGAGGCCACGGGCCGTCCGTCGAAGAAAGACTCGATCGAGACCCACAACCGTGCGGTCACCCCAACAATCCCCACTGACTCACCATGCGGTGCGGTCGCCACACCGTCTGGGGGCCCCAAACACCTCGAGCAGCACGGCCGCGAACTTCACCCGGAGCGGCATCATGCAGAACTTCACCCTGGCGCCCCACAGCACGCGTACGCCGACCATCCGGCGCACAGAGGCCAGCCTCTCTTCGGCAGCGCCCGTGTCCTCGCCAAGCGTGGTGGCTCGCTCGATGGCCTCTTCCAGGTGCCCTGTGGGCCACTCCCGCGTGCGCGGCTGCAGCGTGGCGTCCAGCACTCCGGGCTCCAGCGTGGACTCAAGCTCGAGTGCCGCCGCGTGGTCCGGCGGGCTGCAAGCCATGCCCTCCTCTGGCACGGCTCCGAGGCCGTCCCCCAGCAGCCCGCCGAGAGCCGCCACGGCGTCCTCTAGCAGCGCGCCGCGCCGGACGCGCAGCTCCTCCTCCAGCGCGGCCGCGGCCGCGCACTCGGACGCCCCTGCGCAGGCCCCGCTGCTCTTCAGGGCGGCCAGCGCGCTGGCGATGTCCTCGGCGTCGTCCACGTCGGCGCCGAGCGCGGCCCGCGCCTGCGCCACTGCGGCGCCGCCGGCCCACGGCGGCGTGCGCACGCGCTCCGCGCCGGCCCAGTCGCTGTCGGGCCCGCCGGCCGCGCCGCTGGCGTCGCTGGCGCCCCCCGCGGGGCCCAGGGGTATCCCTGGCTCCGCCGTGGGCGGGCTCTCGGGCCCAGGCGCGTCGCCGTCCACCACCAGCGCAGACACCGCGTCGCTCACGCCCAGCGCCTCCACGAGGCGCATGCGCTCCAGCGGGTCCTTGGCGAGCAGCCCGAGCGCGGCGCGGCTCACGTCCTCCGAGGTGCCCTCTGGCAGCGCCGCCGGGCTCTCCTCGCAGATGCGCCGCACGAGCGCCAGCTGGTTGGAGGCCTCGAACGGCCTCCGCAGGGCCGCGACCTCGTACATCACGGCGCCCATGGCCCAGCAGTCGGCCGGGGGTCCGTACTCCTGGAGGAACGAACATTTGCTTGAACATGTACTTTCGGAGCTCCGCGCGGACTTCTTGGATCGGCGCTGGACCCCCTCTCTGGCGCGCGGAGCGCGCTACGGGCGGCGCCGGCCAGGGAAGGACAGGGCAGATCGAAGAAATCCGCGCGGAGCCCCGAAAGTTGATGCTCATACGACTTGTTCTTCTTCGTACTCCTCCCCGGAGATCAGCTCGGGCGAGACGTAGTACGGGGTCCCCACACACGTGAACGCCTTAAGCGTCGATGCCTCCACCAGCTTGGCGATGCCGAAATCGGCCAGCTTGATCCGCTGGGATCTGCGGGCCAGCAGGATGTTGGCGGGCTGGACCAGGCCCACGTGGACAGGGACATTCGACGAGCGCAAGCCGTTATGGATGACGACTCGGGGAAGCCACGAGCAGAAGCATGAGGCCAGTGTTGCCTGATTTTGCGACGGAGCGCGCCGAGTCCGTCCTTAAACGGGACCCGTTGTTAATCCATGCGCCTTAATCCATGGTTGCACTTCCTTGACATGCGGCGAGCGGTGATATCTGCGCCCCCGCAAGCCTGCAAAACATGAGCAAGGCGAGAAGGTCTCGATCGGCCACTCTGCTCCTCTGGATCTGCTGGCGTCTCCGCCCAGAATGAGGCGGACGAAGGGGGGGATAGAAGAGAGGAGATTAGCGCAGCAGCTCACGTACGTGTCTAAGTTCTCCCGTGCCCAAGGGCGCCCATACGTAACGAGGAAAACGCCCTGCGGCGGGGCCGAAACCTGCTGCACGCAATAGATTTCGTGGCCCCTCCTTTCCCCATTCCCCCCCATTTTTGGGGCAACCATGGGGGGGGGGGGGCCGGCTCAGGGGGGGAAACGTCGACCTGGAATCGGAGACACATCGCCGATAGATCGGCGCAGGGCCATCGATAGCGAAACCGCACGCTCCTGAGCGGGGCAGGCTATCGGGCCCCCAGCGGCGATGAGTGGGTGATCGGGGGTCGATGCACCCCCCGCTGAGCCTGTCCCTCCTTTAACCCGACCTCCGACCTCGAGGAGAATTGCCACGTCGCGAAAAACGGCGACCCGAGCCGCGGACTCGATCTCTCTGCTGCATTTTGAGAGCTGGACCGACCTGTGGCCCTGGGGCCCGAGGCTGCACGAACACCCCCGGTGTGGAAAAATTGCAGCGCCCGGATCTCACGGAACGTGGCCCCCTATAGGACGTCCCCGTGCACGCGGCCCTGACTTGACGTCCCGGTGCAAAATGCTCCGGGCGTGGACAAAATTCAGGGCGCCCCCTACGGCGGCCAGCACCCTCCGGGCGAAGTGCGCCCCGAGGAGGTCGCCGCCGCCCTCCCGGCGGGCCTCGATGAGCCCGTGCAGGTCACCGCCGTCCATGTACCGAGGAAGAAAACACTGCACAAACATAAACTTTTGGAGCCCGCGCGGATTCTTGGATCGGCGCTGGGCGAAAATTTACGTTCATGCCTGTTTCCGTCCCTCGAATGTATTCGAGCACCAGCCGGACGACCTGGGGAAACCAAAAGATACCGATACCGCTGCTGTCCGGACCTCTCCCTGGGCGCGCTCTGGCCAGAACTTCGAAGCGAGCCCAGCCGTGGCGACGAGGGTTTACCAGGGGGCCCAAGACGGCGAAACCGAGGCAAGGGTAGCGGCATCGGAACCCAGAGTTTCATAATCAAGGGGGAGGGGGGGATGAGCACAACCCTCTCAGACGAGCAATTTTTGCGCAGACCCCCGGGGACCCTTTCAGACAGCTCAAGTCGGACCCCCCCAAAATCAGACCCCGTCCCTTCTATTATGAAATTCGGAGTGCCCTGTCCTCCTCTGACGACCTGCCGCTCGCCGTCGTATGACACCTCCTGGCAGGCGACGATGTGCGGGTGCCGCAGCTCCTTCAGGAGCTCCGCTTCCCGCAGCGCCGAGCCACGGCGGGCCTGCGCGGCCGCGCCCTCCGCCTCGCCGGCGGCGCTGTCGCACGGAACCACCTCGACAACGACACCGACGTAGACGTCGACGTCGTCGACGACGACGGCGACGACGACGCCGACGACGACGATGGCGGCAACGGCGGCGGCGACGACACCTAAATCGTCCTTACCACCTTCACGGCGAACTGGACACCCTCGGGGCCGTCGGCGAGCCAGACCTCTCGATGATCCTCTGAACGGGTGCCAGCGCCAACGTTTGCTTGCCCACCGAAGCCCTTCAACACGACGCAGTCAGCGCAACGACGGCCGAAAACGGGCAGCGTGCTGTCGGCGGAGCTGTGCGGAGTAAGCCCGCAGTGGCCTAACCCACGTTCTGAGGATTATCGGACCTCCCCAAAGGCGCCCCGCCCTAGCAGCCGGCGCAGCTCGCACCGCCCCGCGAGCGTGGCGTCCTGCCGCTGGCCGCCGCCGGCCGCCGCCGCCATGGCGCCGACACGCGGGGCAAGGCCAGCGCGGCGGGCGCAGCGGGCGGGGGCCAGCGAGTGCTTTTTGCTGGGCCTCGGCGCAGTGGCGCCGCGCGGCGCCGCGCGGAGCCGCGCCGATGAAGCCCAGACGGCTGCGGCGGTGGCCCTCCACCACGCCAGCCCTTCAGGGAGGCTGGTGGCCTACATCGGGTCGGCTCACAAGGCCAATGGCCTCTCTCTCTTTCCAGCGCACCTTCCCGCGTCAGGGCTCAAACCGACGGCGCTGTGCCTCTGCTTCAACCCTTCCCCTGGCGAGCTCAGCCACTCTCTCCCCCCCAGCATCCTCCAGTCCTTGCAATGCCTTCCCCCTGCCCCGCGCTGCAGCACCTGCCACCTCCGCGTGTGGACTGGGGGTGGCTGGCAGTCTGACAGGGGCGGCCAACAACCGCGGAAAGACGGACGAACCGTGGACGAGAATCTCCTTGTCGGGCGGAGCTCACCGGATTTGAGGGCTGGGGGCCTCCTGGGGCCCTTCTGAAACTCTTCCGGAGTGCGCTTTTTCTGGGGCAGTGTTGGGGCCTTGCTGAGGCCCTGTTGGGGCCTCTTGGAGCCCTCCTGGGGCCGATTTGGGGCACGAATGGCGTGCAGTGTTGGGCCGAGCCTCGGACTCGAAGGCTTCTGGGGGCCTCTGGGGGCCCTCGTGAGTCTCTCTTGGGGTGCTCTTTGGGGCCTTTGGTGCCCTCTCGGGGAATTCCTGGGCCCTTCTCGAGTCAGTCTCGGGCCCTCTTGAAGCCTCAGGGTCCATCGGAAACCGAAGAGGCGCGGATGCGAACATCGCATTATCACTCTATCATGCTCCATCTCTGTCCGCTGATCCCTTCGCCTCGCGGAAGTATCACTGGGAGGCCATTGGGCCACCGCTGGGCCATCTTGGGGTCTCTGGCAGCCCCGCTGGACCCATACTTGGTCAATATAAAACATCGCTCTGGGCGCCGACTTGGAGGCCTGCGAAGCCTTGCCCTGCAATGTCTCGTCCTACTTGGTCTAAGACGGGACCGCGGGCGCGCGGGCTCCTCGATTTCTGGCGCTAGCAGTGGGCAGGCCGCGATGCCAATGAAAGCCCCCCCCCAGCCCCAACTTCGCCAGACCTCATCAGGGCGCCAAGGTGTTCGTTTTCGCTTGTGAATCCGAAGGCTCCGATAAGGAACGAAACGCCATATAACATGTTTAGCACGTGTATGTGTACGTATATACACACAAGACTGCTTTGGCGCTTCGCGCCTTGCACCTTGGTCCTTGAAGTTTGGCATGCAAGCGGAATGGCAAGAAAGGCAAACAGCCCATTTAGCGATAACTCCTTGTTGCCTTTTCTGGCATCGCCGTTATAAGAAAGTTATGTGTTATCCTTCCTCCATGTTTTTGTTCCTCATTCTCGCCCTACCCTACGTATTCTTCCCCATCCTCCTCAGCTCTTTTTGCGGAGGCTCCTCCTTGGAGAGCCTCTGTTGGCCTCACGGAAATTGCTCAGGCTTTCTCACGGCCTTCTAGAGGCCTCCTGGGCGTCTTCTGGGGGCCTCTGGGGGCTTCCTCGGGCCACCCTGCCTCCAACCGCGGTCTCCCTGAACGACTGGGCCACGATTTGGAATGCGTCGGAGGGTGTCTCGGGGCCATCTTGGGCCGTCAAGGGGCTCTCTTAGGCCATCTTGGAACCCTGTTGTGCCCTCTTGGGGCTCTCTTGGACTGCCTGGAAATCCTTTCGGATGGTTTTGGGGTGATCTTCGAGCCTCCCAGGCGGTTTCAGATGCCCAAACAAAAAAGAACAGGGCATTCATTCCCCAAATCATGCGAAACAATTAGGGCATCAATATTTTTCTGAGTTTGGGAAGCCTCTTGGAGGTCTTTTTTGGATAGTCTTCGGGCGTCTGGTGGGTGTCCGGGGCCTCTTAGGGTCCTCGGAAGGACGTTCGGCCGCCCTCCTGACCGATTTGGGCCCGTTGCCCAGGCCCAGCAAGGGCATCCAGGAGCTCTGAAACGCCTGGGGGGCCTCCTGCCAGGGCGTCCAATGGGCTCCCAGAGCCACGGACCCGGGGGGTCCAGAGGATCCCGGGGGCCCCGGATTCGGGGGGTCCGATTTCAGGGGGGGGTCCCGGGGAATAAAGAGAGATATGCGTGTGTATAAATATATATATATATATATATATATATATGGGAATGCACATATTGATTAGTTCCGTTGGCGATTTGTTTGGCCAGTTCGCTCGGGACGTCCTCTGAGTGCTGGACGCGCCCCCCACGCACGTCGCGACGTCACGGTCCAAACATGTAACTATTTCTCAACAAGTTTAACATGACACGCTCAAGAACATAATGGAATTCAATGATAGTGAGCCCAAGTATTCGAGCATTGCAAGTTCGTCTGGTACGTCCTCCAATCATCAAGCTAATTTTCAACACGGCTCTTAAAAAACAAGCCGTTTCGCCTGATATATCCTCCCAACATCGAGCCCCGACGTACACCACATACACGCACAAACAATGCACACAGCACATACACACACCACACAAGCACACACCACTCAACACGCACAGAAAACACATACACACGCATCACGCTCACGCACACGCACACGCACACGCACATACACACATACACACAAAGACACACACACATACACACATACACACAAATATACACACAAACACACAAACACACACAAACACAAACAAACACACACACACACACACACGCATACGCACACACACGCATACGCACACACACCACACACACAACACACACACACACAACGCACACGCATCACACACAACACACCTAATGCAAGCAACACACACACACACCTACACACTCTTCGGTCGTCGCGGGCGGGAGCCACTCCTCGCCGTCAAACGCCCGCGCTGCAAGCCGCGCGCGTGTGCCCATCTGCATGGAAGAACCTTGGCAAGGAATAGGGAGACGGGCCGCCCCCTCACGGGGCAGTGGCCGGGCAGGGGCACCAGGGGCGCCCAGGCAGCGGGGAGGCAGCGTGGAGGCGCCGGCGAGCGATGGGGCGGCGGGGCCAGGCGCCCGGGGTCCAGCGGCGAAAGGGCGGGTGCCGCGCCAAAGACTGGCTGGGAGAGTCGGTGCCGCGCCAAAGTCCGGCGCGCAGGGGGCGGCGCCCGCGAGCGGCGGGGCCAAGGGGGGGGGGAGCTGGCGGCCGGCCAGACCGAGAGGCCGGGAAGCAGGAGAGACCAGGGAGCGAAAGCGGCGGGGCGGCGAGGCGAGGGCGGGGGGGCGGGGAGAGGGTGGCCGCGGGCGAGTCGGGGCAGGCGCGGCGGGGGGCGAGTCAGGCCTCGGGGACCATGTTCGGGCCATCTTGGAGGAGATCGGTCGAAGGAGGGGGCCCAGGAGGCCAAAATGTGGCCAACGCCGTAGCAACATCAGTGATTGTGGCCATCTCGGCGAGGCCATCTTGGGCGCTCCAACGTCTTGCGAAACGCCCCCTCCGAACCCAGGGGGAGGGAGGGGGAAGGGGTAACCCCTCCCCGAATGGGAAGGTGTGCTGTTGGAAGAAGAAACAAGGTTCCAAACCATTCACGCCCGGAGGGCTGGTGGGATTAGGCGGGGGATAAGCCCCCCCTCCTCTCCTCCTCTTTCCCCATTTCACCCTCCTCGATTTTGCTCCTCCTCCTCCTCCTTTCTGGGAGTGTTTTTTTTCCGAAAGGGGTCCCGAAGGATGAGGCTCGGTATCTAGGACCGTATCTCTCTCTATGTCGACATCGTCGAGGGGGGGGAGGTCATGATTGGGCTTGCTGGAGTATCCCCTTCTCGTTTCAGTGGAGGCGCACGTTGCGGATAGGTTTCTGTCAGGGCGCTCTTCTTAGCGGTCTTGACAATTTTGTGTTGTCTCCTGCCGATTGTCGTCGACTGGATCGTACGCTGACTGCTCTGGGCAGGATTGCTATGATGGGAGCGGCGACCTCGTGGGCGGGGCATCATCCTACTAGCTTGTCTAATGTCGAGGTCTTGGCTCACTGGAAGCTCTTGGGGCGCCAAAAGGAGATGCAGATCCGTAGGCTACACATGTACACATGTCATGAACATCATTGTCAAGTTTTGTGTTCGTTTGGAAAGGCGTTGTTTGATTGCGATCGCCCCCCACTCTCTCACGGGCTACCAATTTCTTATTATTCGCCGTGGGTCCTACAACTACATAAAAGATTTTGCTTGGGCTGCGGAACAGCTGGAGGTGGGCATCTTAGATGATATTGCGGGGGATTTGACTATTCTCGGGGATCGAAATAGGGCAGACGACATACAGGCAATGGACTTCTCCGAACTGCGTGCTCGTCATTTTTCGGTTTGCGTGGCACCTCCAGGTTGGGCCCCTCCATCAGCGCCGGTTTCAGACATCGCTCCTAAGCAGGAGGAGGCAGATTTCTGTTGCTGGCTGAACGTCGAAAGATTTGACACGCCTTGTAGCAGGGCCAAGTTTACGTCGCGGACAATTGGTTTGAACCATGTACGACAAGTGCATCATCTTCGGAATATGTATAGGTTCTTGACCTCCACCAACATGTGCACCAATTGTCACCAGACATTCTCATGTACGGCAGATGCAGCAGTACATCTTCAAGCATTCTTGACAAGCGGACATTGTAGACCTATGGGACCCTACAATCTCTAGAAGCTTATCGCACCCTCATCATTGGCGTGTCCCAGATGCCCATTTGAAGGCTCCAGTCTCTCGACCTTGTGCGCTCACCTGCTCACGCACCCTCCCGTTGACCTTCAACCGTGCATTACTCGCGATGCACGAGGGAGCGGCTGGCATCGGCTCGGCGGCGGGATCGGGCGAACAGCTCCCTCCGTGGTTCAGTGGCCACATTGCGCAGGTGAACAAGAGGCAGGGCGAGGGCGACGGGGAAGAGGGGCGCGCCTCGAAGCAGGGGCGGCAGCAGCAGCAGCAGCAGCAGGTACAGGTGAAAGGCTCCGACAAGGACAGAAGGCCTCTTGGGGCCCTCCAGGGGCCGTCTTGGGGCCATCTTGAACTGCCTGGGGCCGTCTGGAGGCTAGCTGGGACCGTCTTGGCCGGCTTGAGGGCCGTCTCGAAGACATCTTCGGCCGTCTTGGAACCATCTTGAAGGGTCTTGGCGGCCCCAATCGACCGTCTTGGGCCGCTTTGGGGCACCTCGTGGGCTATTTCTGACCATCCTGAGGCCTGCGAGGCCCATCGGAAGCGAAAACGCGAGTTCTTGAACAACCGATTGTTTTCATCATTTGCTTAATGAAAATCGTCTCCTGGAGGCCTCTCGGAAGCTTCTTGGAAGCCTCTTGGAGGCCTGTTGGAGCCGTCGGGCATCTTAAGCTGTCCGGGGCCGTCTGGAGGCTAGCTGGGACCGTCTTGGCTGGCTCGAGAGACGTCTCGAAGCCATCTTCGACCGTCTCAGAGCCATCGAAGGGTCTTAGGGGCTCTGGTCGACCGTCTTGGGCCTTCCTGGGGCTCCTCGACGGCCGCTTTGGAAGCCTCTTGTGAGCCTCTTGGGGGCCTATTGGGGCCGTCTTGGGGCCATCTTGAGCGTTTGTCTTTGGCGGTCTGGAGGCCATCTGGGGCCGTCTGGGCGGGCTCCAGGACCGTCTTGGACACTCTGGGGCCGTCTGGGGGACATCTTGGAGGAGGGTCCCCAGGGCCCTGGTCCACCTAATGGAGGTGTGAAGCACCTGGTTGTGGCCCCCCTGAACGCCCACGCCGTGCGATGCATGTATGAACTGATGTATGTATGTATGTATGTATGTATGTATGTATGTATGTATGTATGTATGTATGTATGTATGTATGTATGTATGTATGTATGTATGTATGTATGTATGTATGTATATATGTGCATATGTGCGTATGCATGTATGTATGTATATATGTAGGTCGGTATGAGTGTATGCATGCATGTACGTATACAGATATAGGGGGGAGTTGTAATAGTACAACGGTATGTCTCGATGTATGTATGATTGGATCTATTTGTACACATATATATGTATGATTATGTAGTTTTACACATGTGCACACATGCACAACCATCCATACACGCATACATGCATGCACATACAGACATATATATATATATATATATATACATACATACATACATACAGACAGACACACAGACATACACACATACATGCATACACGCATGCATACATACACACATGCACACATGCATACATCCACACACACATACAGACAGACATACATACGTACGTGCATTCCTACACACATTTGCATGCATGCATGCATGCATGCATACATACATGTATATTTCCATACCAATATGCATACATACATGCATGCATACATACTGACATACGTACATTCGTACGTACGCGCGTACGTACGTCCATACGCATACAGGCACGCGCACGCACATGCATACACACAGACGAACACGCATGCAGTCATACATACACACAACCATACACCCATATATACGTACATGTGAACAAACATACAAACATAATCACACCACCACCCACACATACAAACAATCATACCTGCATGCGCACATACATGCATCCATCCATACATGCATACATAAACACACACACACATACATACGTACATACATGCATGCATGCATACTTACACACATGCATACATACAATCATACACACATACATACATACAGACAGACAGACAGACACACAGACATACCTACAGACAGACAGACATACACGCAAACAAACGTACATACATACAACCATACCACCGCGCAAGCATACACACAATCATACATGCATGCATGCATGCATACATGCATGCATGCATCCGTACATCGATAGACACATACACATATACATACATACATACATACATACAACCATACATACATACATACATACATACATACATACATGCATCCAGACATCTAGACAGACAGACATACATCGGCACTGATACATACATACATACATACATACACACACATATACATGAATACATCATACATACATTTATACATACAGACATACATACATGCATGCATGCACACACGTACATACATACATACATACATACAAACATACATACATACATGCATGCATGCATGCATGCATGCATGCATGCATACACACATACATACACACATACATACATACACATATACACATATATACATGCATACACACATACATCTACTCATGCATGCATGGATGCATGCATGCATGCATACATACATACATATTCTTATTTTTGCTGGGGGAAACTTCAACCGTGCAGGTTGTCCTCCTGCTTCCAATAATTCCCCACGGTGGCCCAAGAGGACCCCAAGAGGACACCAAGAGGCTTCCAAGACGGCCGAAGAGAGGCCTGCAAGATGGCCCAGGAGACAGACCCTCAAGACGCTCCCAGGAGGTTCTCCAAGACGATCCAAACGGCCTGTAGGAAACTCTCAAGACAGCCTAAAGAGCTCCTAGGGCGGCGCAAGAGGCCCCGAACGAGACCCCAACGACATCTCAAGCGCTCTCAAGGCTGCACCCCTGAGACGACCGATGGGGTGGAGCCTTCTCGGGAGGGGACCATGAGCAGGAGAGAGGACAAGAGGACCGAGAAGGAGGAGGAGGAGGAGGAGGAGGACCGAGGAGGAGGAGGAGGAGGAGGAGGAGGAGGAGGAGGAGGAGGAGGAGGAGGAAGGAAGAACCCTCCGCAACATAGCGCCCGCCCCCGCGAGAGGGGGGCGGGGAGGGGGAGGCGCCATTCAGGTCCACCTGGCCTCGCGCCTCCGCCCGCTCCGACACCTCCCGGGGCGAGAACACGCGCGGCTCAGAGGTCGGAATGGCCGCGGCGCGGCGGCGATGACAGCGAGGACGGCGAGGGCCAGGACGACGAGGGCGGCGAAGAAGACGAGGACAAAGACGATGAGGAGGAGGAGAACGAATAGGAGGAGGACGACGAGGACGACCAAAATGACGACGACGAGGATGACGACGACGACGGCGGCGGCGGCGACGATGGCAGCGACATCGTCCGGCCAAAGCCCACTCCAAAATCGGCACCCAGAGGCTGCTTTCGGGCTCCAAGGCCATTAAGGACGGATCCGCGGTGTGAAGAGCTGGATCCCCGAAGAATGGTCAACAGGTTCCGAGGACGTCGTCGGAGGTCTGGGGACAACGACGATGAAATAGTCGTCGTCGACGACGGCGACGACGACGGCGTTGACGACAACGACAACACCGACGATGACAGCGACATCAGTGACGACGACGACGACGACGACGACGACAACGACGAGCCCGCGGTGCATGGACAACCAGGAGGGAAGGGGAAGGAACGGCGAAACGTGGATATCGAGAGAGAGAGGGAGAGAGAGATCGAGGAGGGCTGAGGATCGAGGATCATTTATTGGTGGGGCGCCCTTCGCATTTTTGGGGATCTCCTCTAGACGCCCCTGGGCACCTCTGGACGCCTTCGGGGACCTCTGGAGACCTCTGGGGGCCCTCCGATCTGGCGCCAAAAAATTGCGACAGCCAGATCTCGTTCGATCTGGAACTCCGAGAGCCCGTTTTCAGCCCTTGGGGCGGTCTGAAGACGGCTCAGGACGAATGGCCGCGGTCTCGGGGGGAGCAGTCTCTGGAGGCCACGAGGAGGCCAAAAACGCTCTCAAAGTCTTGGATCTTAGATCCTCCTCCCCCTGCCCCTCCCTTCGTGCTCCTCTCCCCTCCTCGAGCCTCGCGGGGATTCCCCGGGGGGGCCGCGCCACGAACAGGAATCCGCGGTGCGGGGTGGGGAGGGGGGGGGGGGGGAACGCGCAAGGGGAGGCGTGGAACTTCCACGGTGGAAGGGAGAGCTCGGAGAGGGAGGGCGGGCCAGGACAGACACGCAGCGATGCGACGAAGATAGACGACAGACGTCCGACGCAGTCAGGCAATCGAGGCGGACATCGTCTGCCGCGTTGGGCCTCCCAAGGGCCCTCCAAGGCCATCCGGGCCCCCTCGGGCGTCCGAGAGCGGCTCGGGATGAGACGGCTGCCATGGGGGAAAAGGCCCGGGGACCTCCGAGGGCCCGCGGTAGACAAAAACGTGCGCCTGATCTCTGGGAAGAGAAAGAGAGGAAGGGCTGCGCACACATACTGCGGGCGGGAAGACGTGCTCGACTCTCGCATTGCACAAGTGCGTCGGACACGCTTTGTCGTCTGCCAACTGTGTAAGACAAGGATGCACAGTAGTGAGCCTGTGTGAAGAGCTGGAAGATAATGCTGAGGCAGATGACAACCAAGAGTACGTAGCAATGTGAGAGCATCAACAGGGGACCTTGGGAACTTCTCCTGCAGGAACATGTCCCATGGCACCTGTGCAAGCCAAGGGTGATACATCAAGGAGGGATGTGGCTGGCGGCGATACTGTCGCCACAAATACTGACCCACTGCTGGGCTGCGTTTCCGAATTCACATATCTATGCTGGCCTCCTTCGATTCCTGCTCTGTCGTATAACAAACACATCTTCCCAGACGATCGGCATGCGTACGGAGTACACATCTAAGCTGCAATAATACTCCCGCGTACTGCGAAACTCAGCCGCCTTTTGAAAACTTGCTTTCATTCGTGAAAGCCGTCGCACCCCCAATGTCATTGGACACCATGCCAGGACACATGCTGATACACAGGTTCCGTTCAGCGACTCCCACGACAACATCAACATTGGAGGGAGTTTGGGGTGCCTTGCTGTCCCCCAAAGCTGCGTTGCTTTCGTATTTGTTTGTCTGGCTCGAGCCTCGAGCGGTCCATAGATCCAACCTTGCTGGTCCAGAGAGTTCAGCTGGACCAGGGCTGAGACTTCACCCCGGAAGGCCCACGCAATCCAGGTCCAGGACTCACGAGCAGCCGCGCGAGTCACACCAATCCCACTCCTAGACTTCCAACGTATTGATTCTTCACTCCGCGGGCCTGGAGTAGTCTTGACCCCGTCCCCAGGGACAATTCGTTGTCCCCGACCCGTTTCTGCCGGTCGAGGGGACCGAGAATGGCATCCCAAAGGCCGACATCGGAGAAGAACGTCGGGGCTGAACGGAAGGGTTCATTCGGAATTCTAGGTTCGTCGCCGCAGTGGGCACAATGCGAGTCAGACAGCCGCCAGGCAAACCCGCAGCGCTACACAAGTCGACCTGCAATAGGTAGACTCGTGTAGAGAACCTTGGCCTGAGTTCGTCGCCGCATGCTCACATGTTCCTCATTCGGATGGCCCCGGCAATCTTCGGCCGTTCCTGCTGCGCCGGGCTGCCGGGGGATCTGCATGGCCTGGGTGAGCCCCCGGCTGTTCTCGGGTGGCCTCTGCTCCGACTGACCGCCAGGAACTTGCTGTCTGCTGCGTCGCTAGGCCGCCCTGGTCGCGCTGCGTCGCTGCACGCGGCTAACGCCGTGTGAGCAACGGGAAACGTGGCTCTGCACGTGCGACCTCACGCGGTCCCTCACGCTGGTTCTCGCAGCGCACCGCGCGGCAGCCAGCGCGCCTACGCGCGGCCTTGCGCGGGCAGCTCGCGCAAGAGTGCCTGCGCAGTCGGACGCTCGACCGCCCCTGCGCGCGAGCTAGCTGCGCCCCTCCGCCCGCGCGCAACGCGTGCGAACGGGCACATCCGCATCTGCACGCTGCGTGTGCGCGCGGAGATCAAAAATTCGACACCATCGGCGTTCGGGTGGGGGGGGGCAAACGGAGCGCGCGAGGGGGTCTCGGGCCTTTGCGGGGCCCCCAGATCTGGCCTAAATCGGCGTTCGCGCTCCCCCAAAACACCAATCACAGCACTCCTGAAGTGGTGGGGGCCTTTTTTTGCATCAACATCCACACTTTCGATGCTGACCCTGTTACCTCGCGCGCGCGCCGTTGGCATCACGAGCTAAGTGAAAACAATCTCGAAACCTCATATGGTAGGGATCGATTCCGCCAGCGCCCGTGTGCATGTCGTGCGTGCTGTGCGTGTGCGCAGGGGCGCGTACACGCGGCCCTGTACGCTGCGCTCCCGCTCAACTTACATGCGGCGAAGTGAAGCAAACGCGCCAAATCAGATGTACCAAACTGATGCTGGCACGTCATTCGACGCGTACGACAAATCCGCCGACCCTGTCGGCGTGTGGAAAAGGCTGTTCCATTTGACTCGTCGTCGGGCCCTTCTCCTCGAGCGCGCCAGCCACAGCGAAATTCAGCAACGTTGTAGTTGAGTCGGAAGCCCCTTCCCTTTGATCCCTTCCCCGACGGGGGGGGGTCCCAGTGGGGGTCCCGGGAGGGTCCCGGGGCAGATGCGACTCCCCCACTCCCCGCCACTCCCGTTTCCCTCCTTCTCCTGACCCTCCTTTTCCTCTTTCGGCCACGGACGCGCTGCCTAAAAAACAGTTGATCGTCCATCGTCGTCGTGAGCGTCGTAGTCGTCGTCGTCGTCGTCGTCGTCGTCGTCGTGGTCGTCGTCGTCGTCGTCGTCACGTTGTCCATGTCCACCATCTGCCTTTCTGGGTAACCACCCTGGACAAGAATATGTGTGCACCCTCCCCCTTGTTTTCCTCAACCTCGTGAGCCTCCCCATGCTCGCCCCTCCTCCTCCTCCGCCTCCTACTCCCGCTCCTCCTCCTCCTCTTCATCCCCTTCCTCTTCCCCCTCATTACCATCATCCTCACATTCCTACTCCTCCTCCAACTTCTCCTGCCGCCGGTTTTACACCCCCCCTCCCTCATCGTCATCATCACCGACATCATCCGCGTCGTCGTCATCATCGTCAACATCATCGTCATTGCGTTCCTCCTCCGTCTCCTGCTGCTCATGCTCGCCACGCTCTACCCACCGCTGCCCCTCCTCCTTCTCAGCCGTCCGTCTCCTGTAAATGCGTTCCTGCTCGCCTCGCTCTCCCCCCTGCTATTCCCCCCTCCTCGTCTGCCCCTCCTCGTCCCTCTCCCCCCCCCCCTTCTCGTCCTCTCCTCCCCCCTCGCACCTCCTCCTCCTCCTTGCCCTTCCTGCTCCCTAGCGTCCTCCGCCACCTGCTCCTCAACATCCTCGTCGTCCTCGTCGTCCTCGTCGTCGCCGTCTTCAGGGTCGGCGGCACCAGCCGCAAGGCCTTCGCAACAGGTGCGGAAATGAAAACATCGCCGCTGACAAGACTCTACAGCATTCTACCGCACTTCCGCTTTCCCATCTGTTCCATCCGTGCGAAGCTCAGCAACATCGGCACCCTTTGGCATCATGTTGCCGCCGCAGTAACGGAAGTGGTCCTGCCCCCGCTAGCAGATATGGCACGGACGGCTGCGGAATCGTGCTGTGTGCGCCCCAAAAGGACCGATCTCCCCCTGAACACTGGCGTCTCCAGCAGCCTCCTCTCGAGAATATCGCAAGCACGCAGAACCGCATGATGCGCTGTTTTTTGGGCATGCCAGATTCGGACATGCCAAATTCGTATCATATAGTGCATGCCATGTAAAACTGTCAACCAGCGTGGACTCCAAACAATGTGCTTCCAGCAAAACACGTGGTGCAACCTAGGTGGAGCAATCGATATGGTGCAAGATGTGCGGGTCAATCTATGTGGTGCAACCTCTGTGGTGCAATTTACGTTGTGCGCTCGATGTTTTGTGGTCTACGATTCGCAATATATGTTGCGCAACAGGTGTTATACAACCTATGTGGCCGAATGAATATGATGAACTCGATGTGGAACAATCTATGGTGTGCAACGTGTTATGCAATACACGTGGTTCAATCTATTATGTGCAATATATGTTGTGTAATCTACTTTGACTGCCTTGAAGCCGTCCTCTCCACTGCTCGTGCAAACATCCCACCCTCCCACCCGCACCTTGGTCGCAAGACCTCTTAAGACCTTGACGGCAAGTACCAGATGGCACTTGGCAACGACACCGACGCCGACGGCGACAGCGACAACGACGACGACTACGACGATGCCGACGACGACTATGACGACACTGACGACGACTCCGACGACTTCGACGACGGCGGCAACGACGACGACGACGACGACGACACCGACGACGACGCCGACGCCGACGACGATGACGACGCCGACGACGACGACGGCGACGCCGCCGACGACGACGACGACGACACCGACGACGACGACGACGACACCGACGACGACGACGATGACGCCGACGACGTCGCCGACGACGACGACGCCGACGACGACGACGACGACACCGACGACGACGACGCCGACGCCGACGACGACGACGATGACAACGACGATGACGCTGACGACGACGACGTCGACGACGACGCCGACGACGACGACGAAGACGACGACGACGACGTCGCCAACGAAGACGATGACGACGACGAGGGAGGAGGGAGGACGACGACGTCGACAACGACGACAACGACGACAACGACGAGGGAGGAGGGAGGACGGCGACGACGCGAACGACGACGAAGGAGGAAGGACGGCGACGCCGACGACGACAACGACGAGGGAGGAGGGAAGACGATGACGACGATAATGACGACGACGACGGCGACGAAATAGGAGGGACGACGACGAGGGAGGAGGAGGAAAGACGACCACGGCGACAACGACGACGGAAACGACCACGACGCCAAAGAGGACGACGACGACGAACACGAGGAAAGACAGAGGACGACGTAGGCGACGACGACGACGGCGCGGGAGGAGGGAGGGCGGCGACGACGACGACGACGACGCAAGAGCGCGCGCGCACGCTTTTGTTGAAAATCCGTGTTGGGAAACCTTGTATTTTGTAGGTTTTTTGGACACACGATTTTGAAATCCTTCCGAAACCTATGGGTTTTGAAGGTTTTCGGCATACGCGTGCGACGACGCGCGCGTCTGCACTTCATCCCGTTTTTTGCAAAGGATTCTCGCGACGGCACACGCGCAAGGGCGTTCGACAGATTTCGACATGCGCGCGCGAAGCCCGCTGAATAGCGTTTAATGAAAATATTGAAAAAACCCATGGTTTTCTTAAGATTTCGCAAGAGCTCGCGCGGAAGCTTTTTTAGCAAATCAGTGTTGCGAAACCCTGTGATTTTGTATGTTTTTTTTTGGAAGCTCGATTGCGATATCCTTCCGGCACCGCAGGTTTTTGAAGGATTTCGGCATGCGCGCGCGACGACGCGCGCGTGTGCACTTCGTTCCATTTTTGGAAGGGCTTCGTGAAAAAGTGCTATGCTAGAGCAAACAATGTTACCGCATATGGTTTTTTCCAAGGGAACCTAAGGGGGGGGAACCTGGCCCCCGTGGGACATTGTGATTTCATATTTAGGATGGACATGTGGTCATAATCATATGTGATTTACATACCCGAAAGGGGGACCGATAACGCCGGGGGGGGGTAGAGTCTATTCTGTTTTTAGAAAGGAGCATTCACCAGCGTTCGCAATGAATTGGCAACTCCAGTGCTCGTGCAATCATCCCACCCACCCACCCGCAACTTGGTTTGCAGAACCCATGCGACGGCGATTGCGATGAATGCTTGGTGTTGGGTGGTGAATCTCTGCGGCCGCGCTGGCCCGCGCATGCTCGCGCGCGCAGCGGCCAGCCAGTGCGGCGCGACCGACGCAGCCACGGTGGCGCTGACCGCTGGACCCAGCGGGCACTTCAGTGCGAGTCGGTGACTTGGGCGGGCGCGGTATCATGGCGACGCGGACAACAGGAGACACGATGATGCGAATAGCGATGATGGTGACGATGGTGCCGATAACGACGGCAAGGCCAATGACGGCGCCGGTGTTGATCACGCCCGCCGATAACGTTGACGATGTCCTCGCGTCGGTGAGGAAGGTTTTGGGAAGACTTAGACTTGCGCGCGCGGGCGACGCGCGCGAGTGGCCCACGTGGTATTATTTGACACGGATCGTGCCCCCCATCACGCGCGCAAAGGCGTTCGGATGAGTTCAACCTGCGGCGCGAAAACCCCGTTTGGCAGAATGTTATAACAATGTTAAACAAATCATCCTGGCGTGGGTATCGTCCTCGGTGAACCTCTCTCTGGGGCCACGACGCGTGTGACGGGCGTGCCAAAATTAACACGGGTACGCCATGCGGACGCTGCCACCGGAGCCGTCGGTGCAGCCCCATGTGAGGCCACGAAACGTGTGAGGGGAACGCCGAAACTCAAGGTGGAACCACGTGCGGGCGCTGACACTAGGGCCTTTGGGGGCCACGAAACGTGGAAGGGGTGCGCCGAAATGAAGGGTGGAACTGCATGCGGAACCTGCCACTGGGGCCCTGGGTGGAACACTCTATGGGGCCACGAAACGTGTGAGGGGTGCGTCGAAATGGAGGTGGAACTGCATGCGGACCCTGCCACGGGGGCCTTCGGTGGAGCACCTTATGGGGCCACGAAGCGTGTGAGGTGTGCGCTGAAATGAGGTGGAACTGCATGCGGACCCTGCCATTGGGGCCTTGGGTGGAGCACCCTATGGGGCCGCGGAACGTGCGAGGGTTGCGCCGAAATGGGGCACGGGCCTTGGGAGGAGCACCCTATGGGGCCACGAAACCTGTGAGGGGTGCGCCGAAACGGAGGTGGAACTGCATGCGGACCCTGCTACTGGGGACTTCGGCGGAGCACCCTATGTGTCCACGAAGCGTGTGAGGGGTGCGCCGAAATGGGCGTGCCAGAGAGCAGAGGCAGGGAAAAGAGGAGGGGGAGGAGGAGGAGTGAGTGAGGAGACGCGGGGCGCTGTCTCGTCAAAGCGAGGACCCAACACCACAGGATGGTTGGGAACAAACACCGATGGCTTTCTCAAGAACTCGCAAAATCGAGCGCGCAGGCCTGTTTCAAAACGGATGTTGCAAACACATTTGGTTTAACATGTTTTCGGGGCACTCGTTTTTGAATTCATCGCGAAACCAAGAGTGTTTGAAAGATTTCGGCATGCGCGCGCGACGACGCGCGCGTGTGCACTTCGTCCCATTTTCGCAAAGGACTCTTCCAACAGCACGCGCGCAAGGGCGGTCGAATGATTTCGACATGCGCGCGCGAGTGGCCCGTTTGGTAGCATCTTGTCAATGTTGAAAACCTATGGGTTTCTCAAGAATTTGCAAGAGCGCGGGAGCAGGTTTTTGTTTGAAAACCCTTGTTGCGAACTCGTATGTTTCTATATGCGTTCGTGGCTCTCTTTTTTGACCCATACGAAACCTTAGGTTTTTTTCGGGGGGGAAATTTCGGCATGCGTGCGCGACGACGCGCGCGTGTGCAATTCGCCCCGTCTGTTGCAAGGGATTATTGGAAGCTGCTGGTTTTTGATAGACGAGTGCGTGCGCATACATTTTTTTCCAGAGGGTGGAGGGGGGAAATAGATAATCGGCCTGCCTGGGGTGGTATGACTTCAAATTTATGATGGGCGAAAGGCATAATCACATGCAGATTACAATGCGAACAGGTGTTCCGTTAAGTCCAGCGGGCGCGATAGATCCTACATGTTTTGGGACAGGTAATATATGAGTATATGAGATACGCTCTTCAAGGTGCAATCACTCTAGGTGGAGCAATCGATGCGTTGCAACCTATGTGATGTAATTAATTTCTGTTCGCAATGAGTTGTCCACTCCACTGCTCGCGCAAACATCACACCCACCCACCCGCAACTTGGTTTGCAAAATCTCTTAAGACCGTGACGGTGGGTACCAAATGGCACTTGGCAACGACAGCGACGCCGACGACGACAGCGACAACGACGACGACGACGCCGCCGACAACGACTACGACGACACCGACGACGTCTCCAACGACTTCGACGACGCCGACAACGACGACGACGACGACACCGACGACGACGACGACGCCGACGCCGCCGACGCCGCCGACGACGATGACAACGACGACGATGACGACGCCGACGACGACGACAACGACGACACCGACGACGACGACGACGACGTCAACGACGCCGGCGACGACGACGACGACGGCGGCGACGACGACGACGCCGACGTCGACGACGACGAAGACGACGACGACGCCGACGCCGACGACGACGACGTCGACGACGACGACGCCAACGAAGACGACGACGAGGGAGGAGTGAGGACAACGACGACGACAATGACGACAACGACGACAACGACGAGGGAGGAGGGAGGACGGCGACGACGCCAACGACGAAGAAGGAGGAAGGACGGCGACGCCGACGACTACAACGAAGAGGGAGGAGGGAAGACGACGACGACAACGACGACGACGACAACGGCGACGAAATAGGAGGGACGACGACGAGACGCCGACGACGGACGACGACGACGACGAGGGAGGAGGAGGAAGGACGACCACGGCGACAACGACGACGGAAACGACCACGACGCCAAAGAGGACGACGACGAGGAGCACGAGGAAAGACAGAGGACAACGTAGGCGACGACGACGACGACGCGGGAGGAGGGAGGACGGCGACGACGACGACGACGACACAAGAGCGCGCGCGCACGCTTTTGTTGAAAATCCGTGTTGCGAAGCCTTGTGTTTTTGCAGGTTTCTTCGGCACACGAAGTTGAAATCCTTCCGAAGCCGATGGGTTTTGAAGGATTTCGGCGTACGCGCGCGACGACGCGCGCGTTTGCACTTCTTCCCATTTATTGCAGAGGATTCTCGCGACGGCACACGCGCAAGGGCGTTCGATAGATTTCGACATGCGCGCGCGAAGCCCGTTTGGTAGCAGTTTGTGACAATCTTGAAAAACCGATGGTTTTCTTAAGATTTCGCAAGACCTCGCCCGTAAGCTGTTTTAGCAAATCAGTGTTGCGAAACCCTGTGTTTGTGTATGTTTTTGGAAACTCGATTGCGAAATCCTTCCGGCACCGAAGGTTTTTGGAAAATTTCGGCATGCGCGCGCCACGGCGCGCGCGTGTGCACTCCGTCCCGATTGTTGCAAGGGATTCGTGAAACAGTGTTATGTTAAAACAAAAGGTGTCCCCGCGTATCGTTTTTTTACAAAGGAACTTCAAGGGGGTCGATACTGGTTCCACTGGGATCGTGTAAATTCATATTTCGGATGGACATGTGGTCAGAATCACATATGATTTACATACCCGGAAAAGGGGTGTGGATAACACCGGGGGGGTAGAGTCTGTTCTCTTTTTCGAAAGGAGAATCGAGGCTGTGCAATCTACGTTGTGCAATCTATGAGATGTAAGCTTCGTGGTGCAATCTAGGTGGAGCAATCTGCGCGCTGCAATTTATGTGATGCAAACTACGTGAAGCAAAACATGTGGTGCAGTCTGCGTTGTGCAAGCTAGGTGGAACAATGTATGTGGAGCATCTTATGTGGCGACGGCGAGGCAGCGCGTGCAATATATGTGTTGTAATTGTACTCTACGTGGTGCAACACGTGTGGCGCAATCTATGTGGCGCAATTGATTTCTACAAACGAGTTGACAAACTCCATGCTCTTGCACACATCCAACCCACCCACCCGCAACCTGGTTTGCAAAACCCATGCGGCGGCGATTGCGATGAGTGCTTGGCGTTGGGTGGTGCACCTCTGCGGCCGCGCTGGTCCGCGCATGCTCGCGCGCGCAGCGGCCAGCTAGTCTGGCGCGACCGACGCGGCCGCGGTGGCGCTGACCATTGGGCACTTCCCAGCGGGCACTTCAGTGCGAGTCGGTGACTTGGGCGGGCGCGGTATCATGGCGACGCCGAAGACGGTAGACACGATTCTGAAAGTAGCGATGATGGTGGCGATGGTGGCGATGACGACGGCAAGGCCAATAACGGCACCGGTGTTGATCACGCCCGCCGAGAATGATGACGATGTCCTCGCGTCGGCGATGAAGGTTTTTGGGGGAGTTCGACATGCACGCGCGGCCGACGCGGGCGAATTGCCCGCGGCACGGATCGTGCCCCACACAGAACGCGCGCAAGGGCGTTCGAATGAGTTCAACATGCAGTGCGAGAGGGCCGCTTGGCAGAATTTGATGAACATGTTGAAAAACCGATGGTTCTCTGAAGAATCCTCAAGACTCTGACGCAAGCTTTCTTTCGAAAGCTGATGTTGCAAGCCATGCTTTTCATGTGTTCGGGGTACTCGTTTTTGAATTTATCGCGAAACTTAGGGCTTTTGAAAGATTTCAGCATGCGCGCGACGACGCGCGCGTGTGCACTTCGTCCCATTTTCGCAAAGGACTCTTCCAACAGGACGCGCGCAAGGGCAGTCGAGCGATTTCGGCATGCGCGCGCGAGAGACCGTCTGATAGCATTTTATGACAATGTTAACAAAACGACGGTATTCTCAAGAATTCGCAAGGGCGCGGGCGCAGGCTTTGTTTGAAAACTCTGGTTGCGAAACCATGTGTGCTTGTATGTTTTCGGGACACTCGATTTTGAAATGCCTACGTAAACTGAGCATTTTGACATATTTCGGCACGCGCGCGCGCGACGACGCGCGCGTGTGCAAGGGATTATTGAAACCTGCTGGCTTTGGATAAACGGGTGTGCGCGCATGTTTTTCCAGATGATGAAGGGGAACCGATATCTGCCTGCCTGGGATGGTACGAATTCGCTTTTCGGATGGACGACGGGCCAACATATATGTAAATTACAGTACGAAAAAGTGGCCCGTTAACCCTGGGGGGGGGGAGATCCTAATACTCTTTCAGAAAGGAGAACCGAGGTGGAACGAATTATGCGGTGACATTCATTTGGTGCAACCCATGCTGTGCAATCTATGTGGAACAAACTTTTTGGGGCAGTCTATGCTGTGCAATCTATGTTGTGCAATTAATCGTTGACCGTCTTGAAGCTGTCCTCTCCACTGCTCGTGAAAACATCCCACCCTCCCACCCGCAACTTGGTCGCAAGACCTCTTAAGACAAGACCGTGACGGTACGTACCACATGACACTTGGCCACGACACCGACGCCGACGACGACAGCGACAACGACGACGACGACGCCGCCGACACCGACTACGACGACACCGACGACGTCTCCAACGACTTCGACGACAACGACGACACCGACGACGACGACGACGTCAACGACGCCGACGCCGACGACGACGACGACGACGACGGCGACAACGACGACACCGACGACGTCTCCGACGACTTCGACGACGACAACGACGCCGACGCCGACGACGACGAAGACAACGACGACGTCGCCAACGAAGACGACGACGAGGGAGAAGGAAGGACGACGACGGCGACAACGACGACAACGACGACAACGACGAGGGAGGAGGGAGGACGGTGACGACGCGAACGACGAAAAAGGAGGGAGGACGGCAGCGCCGACGACGACAACGACGAGGGAGGAGGGAAGACGACGACGACAACGGCGACGACGACGACGGCGACGAAATAGGAGGGACGACGACGAGACGCCGACGACGGACGACGACGACTACGAGGGAGGAGGAGGAAGGACGACCACGGCAACAACGACGACGGAAACGACCACGACGCCAAAGAGGACGACGACGACGAACACGAGGAAAGACAGAGGACGACGTAGGCGACGACGACGACGATGACGCGGGAGGAGGGAGGACGGCGACGACGACGACGACGACGACGACGACGACGCAAAAGCGTGCGCGCACGCTTTTGTTGAAAATCCGTGTTGCGAAACCTTGGATGTTTGTAGGTTTTTTGGAAACGCGATTTTGAAATCCTTCCGACACCGATGGGTTTTGAAGGATTTCGGCGTACGCGCGCGACGACGCGCGCGTCTGCACTTCGTCCCGTTTTGTTGCAGAGGATTCTCGCGACGGCACACGCGCAAGGGCGTTCGACAGATTTCGACATGCGCGCGCGAAGCCTGTTTAATAGCATGTTGTGACAATCTTGAAAAACCAATGGTTTTCTTCAGATTTCGCAACAGCTCGCGCGGCAACTTTTTTAGCAAATTAGTGGTGCGAAACCATGTGTTTATATATGTCTTTTGGAAACTCGATTGCGAAATCCTTCCGACACCGAAGGTTTTTGGATAATTTCGGCATGCGCGCGACGATGCGCACGTGTGCACTTCGTTGCATTGTTTGCAAGGGATTCGCGAAACAAGTGCTATGTTAGAACAACAAATGTCACCGCATAGTGTTTTTTACAAGGGAACCTCAGGGGGGGGATACCAGCTCCCCTGGGATAGTGTAAATGCATATTTAGGATGGACATGTGGTCAGAATCATATATGATTTACATACCCGGAAGGGGGAGTGATAACGCCGGGGGGGTAGGTCCTACTCTGTTTTTAGAAAGGAGAATCTATGTGGTGCAATCTCTGTGGTGCAATATACGTGGTGCAAAACATGTGCTGCAATATAGGTTGTGCAATCTATTCGGGTTGTGCAACTCACTTTGACCGTCTTGAAACTGTCCTCTCCACTGCTCGTGCAAACATCCCACCCTCCCACCCGCAACTTGGTCGCAAGACCTCTTAAGACAAGACCGTGACGGTAGGTACCACATGGCACTTTGCCACGACACCGACGCCGACGACGACAGCGACAACAACGACAGCGACAACGACGACGACGGCGCCGCCGACACCGACTACGACGACACCGACGACGTCTCTAATGACTTCGACGACGACAACGACGACGACGACGACGACATCGATGACGACGACGACAACGACGCCGACGACGACGACGATGACAACGCCGACGACGACGACGACGACGCCGACGACGCCGACGCCGACGACGAAGACAACGACGACGACGACGAAGACAACGACGCCGCCAACGAAGACGACGACGACGAGGGAGGAGGGAGGACGACGACGACAACGACGACAACGACGAGGGAGGAGGGAGGACGGCGACGACGCGAACGGCGAAGAAGGAGGGAGGACGGCGACGCCGACGACGACAACGACGAGGGAGGAGGGAAGACGACGACGACGACGACGACGGCGACGAAATGGGAGGACGACGGACGACGAGACGCCGACGACGGACGACGTCGAGGGAAGAGGAAACGACGACCACGGCGACAACGACGACGGAAACGACGACGTCGCCAAGACGACGACGAGGAAAGACAGAGAACGACGACGCCGACGACGACGCGGGAGGAAGGAGGACGGCGACGACGACGACGACGACGCAAGAGCGCGCGCGCACGCTTTTGTTGAAAATCCGTATTGCGAAACCTCGTGTTTTTGCCGGTTTTTTGGACACACGATTTTGAAATCCTTCTGAAACCGATGGGTTTTGAAGGATTTCGGCATACGCGCGCGACGACGCGCGAGTCTGCACTTCGTCCCATTTTTTGCAGAGGATTCTCGCGACGGCACACGCGCAAGGGCGTTCGACGGATTTCGACATGCGCGCGCGAAGCCCGTTTGGCAGCATTTTGTGTAAATCCTGAGTTTTCTTAAGATTTCGCAAGAGCTCGCGCGTAAGCTTTTTTAGCAAATCAGTGTTGCGAAACCCTCGTTTTTTGTATGTTTTTTGGAAACTCGATTGCGAAATTCTTCCGACACCAAAAGGTTTTTGGAGGATTTCGGCATGCGCGCGCGACGATGCGCGCGTGTGCACTTCGTCCCATTTGTTGCAAGGGATTCGTGAAAAAGTGCTATGTTAGAACAAAGAATGTCACCGCATATTGTTTTTACCAGGGAAACTCAGGGGGGGGATACCGGTTGGCCTGGGACATTGTGATTTCATATATAGGATGGACATGTGGTCAGAATCGTATGTGATTTACAAACCCGAAAGGGGGGCGATAACTCCGGGAGGGGGGGGATAGTCTATTCCCTTTTTAGAAAGGAGAATCTATGTTGTGCTGTACATCTGCTGCAACCATTGTGGTGCAACA
>CAUYUJ010018282.1:0-50000 GCA_963575745.1 Prorocentrum cordatum | reverse complement strand
TGTCGCTCGGGGCCCTCTTGGGAGGCCTCTTGGGAGGCCTCTTCGGGCGTCTTGGACGCCTCTTGGGCCGTCTGGGGCGAATCTCGGGCGTCTTGGGCCCATCTTTAAGCGTGCCGGGGCTCTCCGGGGCCGTCTTGGGGGCTTCGGGGGGCCCTCTCGACATGTCCTGGAGCCTGCCTGGGCGGCCTGGGGCGGCCCGGGGCCAGCCCGGGGCGGTTTCGGTGCATTGGGGCCTGCGCCCTTCTGGCACGCACTGGGCCCTGCAATGTAGTAGAGACTAGGGCAGACCTGTGGACTCCGTCCACGACATCAGCTCGACGTGGCGAGGGGTCTCTGGGCAAGCGCGGGGGGGTGCGGCTGCAGGGCCGAAAGGCAATCATGATGGCGTCGGGCTCCTCCTCCTCCTCCTCCTCCTCCTCCTCCTCCTCCTCCTTTTCCACCTTCTTCTCCTCTTTCGCTCGATTCTCCATGCCCTCGGTCGGCAATCGTCGATCCTACGACGACTCTCCCCAACAGAGAAACATCGAAGGCCCTCGGAGCGTCCAACATTGTTCTTTTTACCTAACAGCGAAGACTGATAGGTTTCTAGTAGGGTAAAAAGAGGTCACAGGTCACTCCACAGGGGGGTCCGGGCAGGTGTTGGGAGTTGCCGGGTGCGGGCACTGTGCCGAACTCGTTTTTCACCAACAGTCACACACTTCGTGCTCTTCGAGTTCCCAGAACTCCATTCCCAGGCCACATTCTGGCCGGATGCAACAGTCACACACATTCGTGCTCTTCGACATCCCAGAACGCCATTCCCGGGCCACATTCTGGAGGGCCGGATGCAACTGTCACCACTTCGTGCTCTTCGAGTTCCCAGAACTCCATTCCCGGGCCACATTTTGGATGCCCGGAGCCAACTGTAGGCCACTTCGTGCTCTTCGAGTTCCCAGAACTCCATTCCCGGGCCACATTTTGAATGCCCGGAGCCCACTGTAGGCCACTTCGTGCTCTTCGAGTTCCCAGAACTCCATTCCCGGGCCACATTTTGAATGCCCGTAGCCAACTGTAGGCAACTTCGTGCTCTTCGACTTCCCAGAACTCCCATTCCTGGGCCACATTTTCAGCAGGGGCAAGAGCACGACGAGGAGGAGGACGAGCAAGACCAGGAGGACGAGGACGAGCAGGAGCAGGACGAGGAGCAGGAGGAGCAGGAGAAGAAGGACGAGCAGGAGGAGGAGGAGGACGAGCAGGAGGAGGAGGACGACCAGGAGGAGGAGGACGACCAGGAAGAGGAGGAGGAGGAGGAGGAGGGGGAGGAGTACCAGGAGGAGGAGGAGGAGGAGGAGGAGGAGGAGGAGGAGGAGGAGGAGGAGGAGGAGGAGGAGGAGGGAGAGGAGGGAGGAGGAGGAGGAGGAGGAGAACGAGGACACCAGGAGGAGGAGGAGAGAAGGAGGAGGAGAGGAGTGAAGGAGGAGGAGAGAACCCAGGAGGAGGAGGACGAGCAAGACGAGGAGGACGAGAACGAGGACGACCAGGAAGAGGAGGAGGAGGAGGAGGAGGAGGGGGAGGGGGAGGACTACCAGGAGGAGGAGGAGGAGGAGGAGGAGGAAAGAGGAGGAGGAGGACGAGGAGGAGGAGGAGGAGGAGGAGGAGGACGAGGAGGAGGAGGGGGGGGGAGAGCACCAGGAGGAGGAGAACGAGGACCACCAGGAGGAGGAGGAGGAGGAGGAGGAGGAGGAGGAGGAGCACCAGGAGGAGGAGGACGAGCAAGACGAGGAGGACGAGAACGAGGACGAGCAGGAGGAAGAGGAGGAGGAGGAGGAGGAGGAGGAGGAGGAGGAGGAGAAAGCAGGAGAAAGAGCAGGAGGAGGAGGAGGAGGCAGGCTGAGGCTGAGGCTGTGACTGCGACTGCCGTTGCCGCTGCGACTGTCATCGCGAATGCGACTACGACTGCGAGAACAGCAGAATTCGACAAACTGGATTTTTACCTAACAGCGAAGACTGATAGGTTTCTAGTAGGGTAAAAAGAGGTCACAGATCACTCCACAGGGGGGTCCGGGCAGGTGTTGGGAGTTGCCGGGCGGGCTGTGCCGGCCTCGTTTTTCACCAACAGTCACACACTTCGTGCTCTTCGACTTCCCAGAACTCCATTCCCAGGCTCATTCTGAATAACCGGATGCAACAGTCACACACTTCGTGCTCTTCGAGATCCCAGAACTCCATTCCCGGGCCACATTCTGGAGGGCCGGATGCAACAGTCACACACTTCGTGCTCTTAGAGTTCCCAGAACGCATTCGGCCACATTCTGGAGGGCCGGTTGCAACTGTCACACACTTCGTGCTTTCGAGTTCCCAGAATTCCATTCCGGGCCAAATTTTGGATGCCCGGAGCCAACTGTAGGCCACTTCGTGCTCTTCGAGTTCCCAGAACTCCATTCCCGGGCCACATTTTGAATGCCCGGAGCCAACTGTAGGCCACTTCGTGCTCTTCGAGTTCCCAGAACTCCATTCCCGGGCCACATTTGAATGCCCGTAGCCAACTGTAGGCAACTTCGTGCTCTTCGACTTCCCAGAACTCCCATTCCTGGGCCACATTTTCAGCAGGGGCAAGAGCACGACGAGGAGGAGGACGAGCAAGACCAGGAGGACGAGGACGAGCAGGAGCAGGACGAGGAGCAGGAGGAGCAGGAGAAGAAGGACGAGCAGGAGGAGGAGGAGGACGAGCAGGAGGAGGAGGACGACCAGGAGGAGGAGGACGACCAGGAAGAGGAGGAGGAGGAGGAGGAGGGGAGGGGGAGGAGGAGGAGGAGGAGGAGGAGGAGGAAGGAGGAGGAGGGAGGAGGAAGGAGGAGGAGGAGGAGAGGACGAGAGGAGGAGGAGGGGGGGGGAGAGTACCAGGAGGAGGAGAACGAGGACCACCAGGAGGAGGAGGAGGAGGAGGAGGAGGAGGAGGAGGAGGAGGAGGAGAGGAACACCAGGAGGAGGAGGACGAGCAAGACGAGGAGGACGAGAACGAGGACGACCAGGAAGAGGAGGAGGAGGAGGAGGAGGAGGAGGGAGGAGGACTACCAGGAGGAGGAGGAGGAGGAGGAGGAGGAAGAGGAGGAGGAGGACGAGGAGGAGGAGGAGGAGGACGAGGAGGAGGAGGGGGGGGGAGAGCACCAGGAGGAGGAGAACGAGGACCACCAGGAGGAGGAGGAGGAGGAGGAGGAGGAGGAGGAGGAGGAGGAGAGAGCACCAGGAGGAGGAGGACGAGCAAGACGAGGAGGACGAGAACGAGGACGAGCAGGAGGAAGAGGAGGAGGAGGAGGAGGAGGAGGAGGAGGAGGAGCAGGAGAAAGAGGAGGAGGAGGAGGAGGAGGCTGAGGCTGAGGCTGTGACTGCGACTGCCGTTGCCGCTGCGACTGTCATCGCGAATGCGACTACGACTGCGAGAACAGAGAATTCTGATACCTAACAGCGAAGACTGATAGGTCTAGTGGGACTCAAAAGAGAGCAGCAGATCACTCCACAGGGGGGTCCGGGCAGGTGTTGGGAGTTGCCGGGCGGCAGGTGCCGGGCTCGTTTTTCACCAACAGTCACACACTTCGTGCTCTTCGACTTCCCAGAACTCCATTCCCAGGCCACATTCTGAATACCCGGATGCAACAGTCACACACTTCGTGTTCTTCGAGATCCCAGAACGCCATTCCCGGGCCACATTTAGAATAACCAGATGCAACAGTCACACACTTCGTGCTCTTCGACATCCCAGAACGCCATTCCCGGGCCACATTCTGGAGGGCCGGATGCAACAGTCACACACTTCGTGCTCTTCGAGTTCCCAGAATTCCATTCCCGGGCCACATTTTGGATGCCCGGAGCCAACTGTAGGCCACTTCCTGGTCTTCGAGTTCCCAGAACTACATTCCCGGGCCACATTTTGAATAGCCAGACGCTTCGTAGTCCTTCCGCCACAGCCGTGTTTGGTTCAGGAATTGCTAGTGACACTGCAGTCCACTGCATTCAATCGTGCCACTGCATTCACTCACTGCAGTCCACTCAGTTTCGATTGCAATGGCGTTCCCCTGGCCGTACCCCCATACCCAACGTTCATCCGCAGCCTCTGCTCCGCGAGGCTCGTCCGAAGTGTCGCCGCCTCGCGGTGCTTCTCAGCCTGCGCCGCCTCGCGGTGCTTCTCAGCCTGCGGAGGAAGGTGGACAGACGCCTGGCTCTGGCGCTGTGCAGCCTGCGTCTTTCACGGTCGCCTCGTTCAATTTCGGGTTCGAGCAGGGCATGATGACTGGTAAGCAGGCGGCCACTCACTGCGCTAACTTCGGAAGGTTGTGCGCCACGATAGTGGAGACCGCTGATGCTGATATTGTCTGTGGCTGCGAGGTCGGTGCGTTCCGTGAAGGCTTTCGCCGAGCAGGGATCAACGTGACAGAGATCCTCAGTAAGCCTTTCGGTGATGGCATTCGCTTCTCGGAGGTCGACAACTACTTGACTCTCTGGGGGTTCCGCGGTGCTTCTCAGCCTGCGGAACTGACTCTGTGCGAAGACAGCAAAGTTTACAGGCCTCCTAGCGGCCGAGAGATTGATGCTGTTATTTCACATTTTGAGGTGAACAAACCAGGCCATGACAAGTTCCACGTGGTGATCGCCAACATGCACATCGTGTGCGGCAAGAAACCGCCGACCATCCAGACTCGAAAGCGGACAGTTCGCAATCTCCGCTTGCACCTGGACTGCCTGGGAAAGATTCTTGAGAATCTGAGCCAGGCAGTCGTTCTGCTTGTAGTCGGCGACGACAACCTCACTTTCCAGGAGGCGCGGGAGGCTTACCAGCGCCAGCAGAACGACGAGAAGGTCTGGGAGGTCCATGCCACTCCGGCCGACCTCAAAGGCGACCACGTCGCGGTCTGCGGAGCAGTCGCCCGTTTCTGCTCCATTGCCGTTGGCGCGTCTTTTACGGATCGTGGCATGCGCAACGACGCACACGATGCGGTGGCGGTTGTGCTCACTCTCCCTGGTGCTATTCAGCCTGGGGAGAGCAAGAGGCGGAAGATTGTCGTCGAAAACGTCTCCGACGCCGACGTCAGCGTACAGGCGGACGCCGAGTCTTCTGTGCATTGGGATCGGTCGCCGAGTTCTACTCCTCCGCTTTCACCGACTTCACCGGGTGATCCCGACTACGTCGAGGATGTCGTTCAGAATCGCGCGAACGACTTGCACAGGGAGCTGAGGCAGCTTTGGGACGACAGGTACGACGAGGAGTACGATCCGAAAGTCCTCCATCATCTCAGTCTCTTGCTTTTCAAAAAGAGGAAGTCCACGGAGCCAGCGGACACTGATCCAGCTGGCGCTCCTCAGCCTGGCTCGGAATATGACACGGCCTTTGCGTCTCAGGAGGAGACTGGCCGAGCCATTCTCTCTGTCCTTAAGCTTCGACATGACTTTCTGCGGAGCAAGAACATCGACGACATGCGCTACGTTCTCACGGAGCCTGAGCGCCAGGAATTGGTCAGAGTAGCTCGCGACCAGTACGAGCAGTCGCGGCAGCAGCGTGCGCTTCAGGAACGGGATGTCGAAAAGGGAAAAGCGAGAGGCAAGTCTGCGCCACAAGGGGGCCATGCGGTTCCGCAGGGTCCTAACAAAGGGCCAGGCGGTAAGAAAGGTTCTCACGGTGCTTCTCAGCCTGCGGGAAAAGGTGGCCAGGCCAAGGGTGCAGGTCTGGGTAGCGTCGCCAAGTTTGTGAAAGACCAGAAGCGTAAGCGGTGGCATCGCCATTTGCAACGTGTGGCCGGTACCAAACAGATCTGGGAGGTGCTGGCCTTCTCAGGGCGCTTCGACGTTGATTGGCTAACGCAAGCGTTGCAAGCTGATCACAGTGAGGGCCGTGATGCAGCAGTTCCCGAGGAAGCTCTGCGGCAACAGCGGCGCCGGCTGCACCACCAGAAGGCCGAGGCCATCGCGCGCTACAACGAGGGGGAGCGGCTTTCCCGCCATCTGTCTGCCCAGGCTGGCCAGCCAAAGCCGAACTTCACGCGCAGGCAGCTGGACGTGTTGCAGATGTTTGAGAGCGGAGCGCTGCTTCAAATCCGCAACCAAGCGATTCTGGCGTTGGGGCACGGCCGTCTGTTCAGGGCCGATGGCGACTACCTGGACATCGGCGGCAGCACGGGCGGTGGCTCCAGGCGCATCATCGATTCTTGGCAGCCGCCGGACTGGCGTGACTTCCTCCAAGACGATCAGGACATCTGAGTTTTGCAAGTCTCCCTGCCCGCGGTGCTTCTCAGCCTGCGGTCTGCCGCTCTCCAGCTGCGGTCTCGAGCAGTAGTGTTCGAAAGCATGCGAGTTCCTGCGGTGCTTCTCAGCCTGCAGGTTTCGCAGCTTGCGCTCTGCAGTACAAGTGCTTTTCAGCATGCGACATCCTGCGGTGCTTCTCAGCCTGCAGGGTTCCCAACGTGCGGTTTGCAATGCATTCCTTTTCAGTATGCGAGTTCCTGCGGTGTTTCTCAGGCTGCAGGGCTCCGAGGCTCTTCGCTTCGATGCCAATGTTTTCAGACACCGTAGCTCCGTTCCGTAAACATCTTCCAAGAACCGCTCGCAACCTTTTGCAGCTGGCGGTCTGCAGACGTAGTCTGTCTCAGCATGCGAGCTCCCGCACGCTTCGCCGGCTTTTGCTGCGCGGACAATTTTCTCACACACGTCAGCGCCGTTTGTAGGCGTCAGAAAAACATGTAGACATTCACGAAGGGCTTAGTCTGTATATCGTCACATCATTACATACGCAGTCGTCGAACACATCGGTGTACATTCAGCGCTTTGTCCTTCTACAGCATTCTTTCCGTTGATAACAGTGTTCTGATGGGTTCGCTTCGTTCTAAAAGCGTTGATAGCAGTGTCTCGTTTGCGGACAACTCATTCTATATCAACTCACTGATACCGAGTTTCCTTTCACCATAAGTGAATGCATACCAGTGTATGTTGGTTACTACAAAAGTGGGTTCCTACAACCGACTTCATGATCGCTATCATCATCGCAGATTTCACTCATCCTCATCACCACGACTGGTTCACGTTGGCCTGCGGTGCTTCTCAGCCTGCAGTTCCTTTCGTTACACTGTAGTTGAAGCCGTTCATGGCAGTGACTCGTTTAAAGACAACTTTAGTATTGGGGGAAGTGTCGATAGCAGCGTTTCTTTTTACTTATACAAGCGTTGATAGCAGTGTCTCGTTTGTGGACAACTCATTATATATCAACTCATTCATACAGAGTTTCTTTTCGCAGCAAGTGAATGCACAGCAGTGTATCTGCATTACTGGCCCCCACTCCATTATCACTATCATCATCAACGATTTCCTACACGCGTGTGCGCGGCGGTCGCCATGAGTGAATAGTTTGCAGAGACTTCTCGCATTGATACCCATGGGTCACTTCAGAGTGAACTCATTTGTGATCTTCTTTCATTGGAAGTTGAATCGGTTGATGGCAGTGCCTCGTTTAAACTCCACTTTGGTATTGCTAGTAGTGTCAATGCCAGCGTTTCTTTTTAATTGTGCAAGCGTTGATAGCAGTGTCTCGTTTGTGGTTAGTTATAACAGCGTTGACAACAGTGTCTCGTTTGCGGACACCTCATTGTACATCAACTCGCTGATACCGGGTTTCCTATCAACACCATCATCATCATCCTTAACCTCCTCGTAGCCATTTTGCTTAGAGCTGTAGCCACATGTTTGCTCGAGTTTCACCTGGCCGTCCAGCCGCGGCGGTGCTCCTCAGCCTGCCTTGTCACAATGCCAGCACGCGGCAAGGCATCGCCCCCGCCACCCCCGGCCCCGTGCGATGGCCCGTGGGAGATTCTGCCGGATCCGCCCGCACCGACTCCTCAGCCAGGTGTCGACGTGGTCTTTGAGCAGGCTCACCTCGAAGACATCCGCCGTACACCAGGGATGGGCGGCAAGACCGCCTGCCAGTGGCAGCGCGCGCTGCGCGCCGAGTGCATTGTCAACAACTTGTCGTTCAAAGACGTAACAAACGACCCGTCCTACGACTGGAAGCAACTGCTTCGGTCTGCCGCTCCGGGTTTCGCTGAGCGCATAATCGGGCAGGGCATCGCCCAGGTTCTCTTTCGCATCATCGAGACAGAGCGCGACCCTAACTACTCCAACACGGATGGCCACGGCAGGCACTTCTTCGAGTTCCGTCGTGCAGACGGTTCAGCCATGCGCCTGCATTACCATAAGAACGGCCGACCCGATGAGCCCACCTATGTCGGTCCACCACGCGCCGTTGCTCAGCCTGCCGTGCCTGAGCCTGGCGCTGCTCAGCCTCATGTTCCTCGTGGCGGCGCTGCTCAGACTGCCGTGCCTGACGGTGGCGCTGCTCAGCCTGCCGAGACTGGCGGTGATGCCCCACTGCTCTTCACACAGGAGCACCTGCAAGAGGCAGCCTGCTCGCGCCAGATTGTGGGCCGCGACGAAGCCAGCGCCGCTCTCCAATCGCTGTTGCACTACCACCATGGCGAGACTGCCCCAGGTGCTGTTGACATCACCGATGGCTCAGCATTTGACTGGCTTCGATGGGTGGCACATATCGAAGATGCGCGCGACGTCATCCGCAATGGCGTCCACAGGGTCTACGCTGTCCGCTGGAATCCGCACTGGGCTCCAGAGGCCGTCTTCTGCTACGGCAACAACACCTACAGCACACTGGTGCCCCGCAAATCGCGCTACACAGGCTCGTGGAGCCACGCGCGAATTGTGACTCACCGGAACGCCAATTGGGTGACCGAACCGTTGCTATCTGCGGCCCCTGTGGCAGCTACGCCGTGGCTGGTGTTGCGGGATCAAATAACCTGGGAGTGATCTCTGGCAAACGAGATGTGGTGCTTCTCAGCCTGCACTCATGTGACACGCAATGCCGTGCCCTGCAATCGCGTGGTGTTTCTCAGCCTGCACTCGCAGGTCCTTCGGAGGTCAATTGTTATGAGTTCGGCACGGTCTCGGTCAAGTACAGCGTGCTGTGGGGATCCCGAGATGGGGCCTGGCTCAAGGTGCTCAAGACGTACTGGAGTGTCCCAGAGCCGGAGTGCCAGCTGATCCTCGGGAGTTGGAACGGCATTTTCAGGCCGTGGCCGGACACGTTCTGGATCAGGACGGGGGGGTCCGAGCCCGAGATGGAGTGCTAGCGCTCTGCAGTACAAGTGCTTTTCAGCATGCGACATCCTGCGGTGCTTCTCAGCCTGCAGGGTTCGCAGCGTGCGGTTTGCAATGCATTCCTTTTCAGTATGCGAGTTCCTGCGGTGTTTCTCAGGTTGCAGGGCTCCGAGGCTCTTCGCTTCGATGCCAATGTTTTCAGACACCGTAGCTCCGTTCCGTAAACATCTTCCAAGAGCCGCTCGCAACCTTTTGCAGCTGGCGGTCTGCAGACGTAGTCTGTCTCAGCATGCGAGCTCCCGCACGCTTCGCCGGCTTTTGCTGCGCGGACAATTTTCTCACACACGTCAGCGCCGTTTGTAGGCGTCAGAAAAACATGTAGACATTCACGAAGGGCTCAGTCTGTATATCGTCACATCATTACATACGCAGTCGTCGAACACATCGGTGTACATTCAGCGCTTTGTCCTTCTAGCTGGGTCGCTTCGTGCTGAGGCTGAGGCTGATGCAGGCTGAGGCTGAGGCAGGCTGAGGCTGAGGCCGAGGCCGACGGCAGACTGAGGCTGAGGCTGAAGCAGGCTGAGGCTGAGGCAGAGGCAGGCTGAGGCTGAGGCTGAGGCTGAGGCAGGCTGATGCTGAGGCAGGCTGAGGCTGAGGCTGAGGCTGATGCAGGCTGAGGCTGAGGCAGGCTGAGGCTGAGGCCGAGGCTGAAGGCAGACTGAGGCTGAGGCTGAAGCAGGCTGAGGCTGAGGCTGAGGCAGGCTGAGGCTGAGGCAGGCTGAGGCTGAGGCTGAGGCAGGCTGAGGCTGAGGCTGTGTCTGTGACTGCCGTTGCCACTGCGACTGTCATCGCGAATGCGACTACGACTGCGAGAACAGCACAATTCTACAACTGGATTCTCATCTGAATCTTAAGGGGAATGCTTCCAGATATGCTCCTACACATCGCTGTTAGGTTGCTTTGCCGGGATAATTCATCTGAATCTTAAGGGGAATGCTTTCAGATATGCTTCTACACATCGCTGTTAGGTTGCTTTGCCGGGATAATCATCTGAATCTTAAGGGGAATGTTTTCAGATATGCTTCTACACATCGCTGTTAGGTTGCTTTGCCGGGATAATGTGCCTTCGATATGCCGGTCGCCTCTCGTCCGCTCCCCCCCTCCTGGAAGCAATTCTGAAGCCACTTAGGGCTTCGTGGGGGCCGTTTGGGGATCTCTTGGGGCGCTTTTTGTCTGCGATATGCCTGTCGCCTCTCGTCCGCTCCCCCGCTCCTGGAGGGAATTCTGAAGCCACTGAAGGCTTCGTGGGGGCCGTTTCGGAGCCTCTTCGGTCTTCTTTTGGGCCTCCCGGGGGGGCTCTTAGGGCCCTCTCGGGCCGTCTTGGGTGCCTCTTGGGCCGTCTTGGGGCCGTCTGAGGCCCGCCTCGGCGCCTCTTGGGCTGTCTTGGGCCGTCTTGGGCCGCTCCTGGGGCCGTCTTGGGTACCTCTTGGGCCGTCTTGGGCGCCTCCTGGGCCGTCCTGGGGCCGTCCTGGGGCGTCTTGGGACCGTCTTGGGGCCCTCCTGGCCCGTCTTGGGGCTCTCTTGGGGTCCTTTTCGGCCGTCTTGGAGCGGTCGGGGGAAGCCGAGGAGGCGAGGAGGCCGAAAACATAGAAAAACACAGTAGGAATCGATGATTTCTGTCGCTCGGGGCCCTCTTGGGAGGCCTCTTGGGAGGCCTCTCCGGGCGTCTTGGACGCCTCTTGGGCCGTCTGGGGCGAATCTCGGGCGTCTTGGGCCCATCTTTAAGCGTGCCGGGGCTCTCCGGGGCCGTCTTGGGGGCTTCTGGGGGCCCTCTCGACATGTCCTGGAGCCTGCCTGGGCGGCCCGGGGCGGCCCGGGGCCAGCCCGGGGCGGTTTTGACTCATTGGAGCCTGCGCCCTTCTGGCACGCACTGGGCCCTGCAATGTAGTAGAGACTAGGGCTGACCCGCGGCCTTCCGGCCGCGGAATCTGCCCGCCATGGCTTGGACGTGGAAGTGGAGCGTCTCTGGGGCCTCGCGGGTAAGGGGAGATTGGAGGGGACGGTGTGGATGGAGGAGGCGGCCGCTGGAGGGGGAAGTCAGTGGGGAGGTGGGCGAGGGATGCAGGCAAGCAGGCCTGAAGGCAGGAACGCGGTGGTGGAGGCGGTGTCAATGGAAGCGTACCCATGTAGGCATGACAGCTGTTTCTGACGCCGCAGTCTGTGTTCATCATAGCTTCTGCGGGGAGGGCAACCGTGAGAAGTTATCTGCTGTTCGCCGGGGCCGAATGATATTTGATGTGGTAGTGTGGTGACAATGGGGCCAGTGGGCGCGGCCTAGGAGGCCCGCAAGAGGGCGGCGAGACGTAACTCCCTAAGACGGGCCCCAGTGCGAGGACACGAATCGATCTTTCGAGCGCACCGCCCCAAGGCGTCCCCAAATGGCGCAGAGATGGCTCGCAGTGGGTCCAAGAAGCCCCCAAGACGATACTGGAAGTTCGACGCTACCCAAGAGAGAAGCATCCAACGCCTCTTGGGGGCCGCTTGGGGGCCTTTTTCGTCCTCCTGGGGGTGTCTTAAAGCCCTCTTGGGCAATCTTGAGTGCGTCTTGGGCCGTCTTGGGGCGATGTGGGGCCGTCTTGGGCGCCTCTCGGCATCTTGGGACAGTCTTGGAGCTATCTTGGACAAATATTGGGCGTTCTTGGGGTTGTCTTGTTGTTTCTTGAGCCGTCTCGGGCGCCTCTGGAGCCGTCCCTGACGGCCCAGAGACCGTCTTGGAGACTGTCCAAACGGAAAGGCTTGGAGACGGGGCGGCGGGGGCATCTATAGCCGTCTTGGAGACGGGGCAGTGGGGCCGTCTTGGGCCATTGTTAACTGCTCTTGGGGCTGTCTTGGGTGCGTCTTGGGCCGTCTCGGGGCCCTCCTGGGAAGCCTCTTCGGCGTCTCTTGGGCCGTCGTAGAGGCGTCTTGGGCCGTCTTGGCGCCGCAAAAGGCAGTCTTGGCTTGTCGTGGAGCGCTCTTGGAGCGTCTTGGGGATACCTGGGGCCGTCATGGGAGCCTCTTGGTGTCACCCTGGGGCCGTTGTGGGCGCCTCTTGGGCTCTCTTGACGCCCTCTGGGGCCGGCTTTCGTGCGTCTTGGGGGCCTCTTGGGCCGTCTTGGGGCGGTCGTGGGGACCTGGAACCAGCTTCTGCGCCATATTCCCGTGAAGCAGCGCATGCTGGAAGTGAGCGTTTTTACCTAACAGCGAAGACTGATAGGTTTCTAGTAGGGTCAAAAGAGCTCACAGATCACTCCACAGGGGGGTCCGGGCAGGTGTTGGGAGTTGCCGGGCGGGCCTGTGCCGAACTCGTTTTTCACCAACAGTCACACACTTCGTGCTCTTCGAGTTCCCAGAACTCCATTCCCAGGCTCATTCTGAATTACCGGATGCAACAGTCACACACTTCGTGCTCTTCGAGATCCCAGAACGCCATTCCCGGGCCACATTCGGGAGGGCCGGATGCAACAGTCACACACTTCGTGCTCTTCGAGTTCCCAGAACTCATCCCCGGCCACATTCTGGAGGGCCGATGCAACAGTCACACACTTCGTGCTCTTCGAGTTCCCAGAATTCCATTCCCGGGCCACATTTTGGATGCCCGAGCCAACTGTAGGCCACTTCGTGGTCTTCGATTCCCAGAACTCCATTCCCGGGCCACATTTTGAATGCCCGGAGCCAACTGTAGGCCACTTCGTGCTCTTCGAGTTCCCAGAACTCCATTCCCGGGCCACATTTTGAATGCCCGTAGCCAACTGTAGGCAACTTCGTGCTCTTCGACTTCCCAGAACTCCCATTCCTGGGCCACATTTTCAGCAGGGGCAAGAGCACGACGAGGAGGAGGACGAGCAAGACCAGGAGGACGAGGACGAGCAGGAGCAGGACGAGGAGCAGGAGGAGCAGGAGAAGAAGGACGAGCAAGAGGAGGAGGAGGACGAGCAGGAGGAGGAGGACGACCAGGAGGAGGAGGACGACCAGGAAGAGGAGGAGGAGGAGGAGGAGGAGGGGAGGGGGAGGAGTACCAGGAGGAGGAGGAGGAGGAGGAGGAGGAGGAGGAGGAGGAGGAGGAGGAAGAGGAGGAGGAGGAGGAGGAGGACGAGGACGAGGAGGAGGAGGAGGAGGAGGGGGGGGAGAGTACCAGGAGGAGGAGAACGAGGACCACCAGGAGGAGGAGGAGGAGGAGGAGGAGGAGGAGGAGGAGGAGGAGGAGAGAACACCAGGAGGAGGAGGACGAGCAAGACGAGGAGGACGAGAACGAGGACGACCAGGAAGAGGAGGAGGAGGAGGAGGGGGGAAGGGGGAGGACCTACAGGAGGAGGAGGAGGAGGAGGAGAAAGAGGCAAGGAGGAGACGAGGAGGAAGGAGGAGGAATGAGAGGACGAGGAGGAGGGAGGGGGGGGAGAGCCAGGAGGAGGAGACGAGACCACCAGTGAGGAGGAGGAGGAGGAGGAGAGGAGGGAGGAGGGGAGGTGAGACACCAGAGGAGGAGGACGAGCAAGACGAGGAGGACGAGAACGAGGACGAGCAGGAGGAAGAGGAGGAGGAGGAGGAGGAGGAGGAGGAGCAGGAGAAAGTGGAGGAGGAGGAGGAGGAGGCAGGCTGAGGCTGAGGCTGTGACTGCGACTGCCGTTGCCGCTGCGACTGTCATCGCGAATGCGACTACGACTGCGAGAACAGCAGAATTCGACAACTGGATTTTCATCTGAATCTTTAGGGGAATGCTTTCAGATATGCTTCTACACATCGCTGTTAGGTTGCTTTGCCGGGATAATTACCTAACAGCGAAGACTGATAGGTTTCTAGTGGGTAAAAAGAGCTCACAGATCACTCCACAGGGGGGTCCGGGCAGGTGTTGGGAGTTGCCGGGCGGCATGGGCCGGCTCGTTTTTCACCAACAGTCACACACTTCGTGCTCTTCGAGTTCCCAGAACTCCATTCCCAGGCTCATTCTGAATAACCGGATGCAACAGTCACACACTTCGTGCTCTTCGAGATCCCAGAACGCCATTCCCGGGCCACATTCTGGAGGGCCGGATGCAACAGTCACACACTTCGTGCTCTTCGAGTTCCCAGAACTCCATTCCCGGGCCACATTCTGGAGGGCCGGATGCAACAGTCACACACTTCGTGCTCTTCGAGTTCCCAGAATTCCATTCCCGGGCCACATTTTGGATGCCCGGAGCCAACTGTAGGCCACTTCGTGCTCTTCGAGTTCCCAGAACTCCATTCCCGGGCCACATTTTGAATGCCCGGAGCCAACTGTAGGCCACTTCGTGCTCTTCGAGTTCCCAGAACTCCATTCCCGGGCCACATTTTGAATGCCCGTAGCCAACTGTAGGCATCTTCGTGCTCTTCGACTTCCCAGAACTCCCATTCCTGGGCCACATTTTCAGCAGGGGCAAGAGCACGACGAGGAGGAGGACGAGCAAGACCAGGAGGACGAGGACGAGCAGGAGCAGGACGAGGAGCAGGAGGAGCAGGAGAAGAAGGACGAGCAGGAGGAGGAGGAGGACGAGCAGGAGGAGGAGGACGACCAGGAGGAGGAGGACGACCAGGAAGAGGAGAGGAGGAGGAGGAGGAGGAGGGGAGGGGGAGGAGTACCAGGAGGAGGAGGAGGAGGAGGAGGAGGAGGAGGAAGAGGAGGAGGAGGAGGAGGAGGACGAGGACGAGGAGGAGGAGGAGGAGGGGGGGGGAGAGTACCAGGAGGAGGAGAACGAGGACCACCAGGAGGAGGAGGAGGAGGAGGAGGAGGAGGAGGAGGAGGAGGAGGAGGAGGAGAGAACACCACGAGGAGGAGGACGAGCAAGACGAGGAGGACGAGAACGAGGGCGACCAGGAAGAACCAGGAAGAGGAGGAGGAGGAGGAGGAGGGGAGGGGGAGGACTACCAGGAGGAGGAGGAGGAGGAGGAGGAGGAAGAGGAGGAGGAGGACGAGGAGGAGGAGAAGGAGGAGGACGAGGAGGAGGAGGGGGGGGGAGAGCACCAGGAGGAGGAGAACGAGGACCACGAGGAGGAGGAGGAGGAGGAGGAGGAGGAGGAGGAGGAGGAGGAGGAGGAGGAGGAGGAGGAGGAGAGCACCAGGAGGAGGAGGACGAGCAAGACGAGGAGGACGAGAACGAGGACGAGCAGGAGGAAGAGGAGGAGGAGGAGGAGGAGGAGCAGGAGAAAGAGGAGGAGGAGGAGGAGGAGGCAGGCTGAGGCTGAGGCTGTGACTGCGACTGCCGTTGCCGCTGCGACTGTCATCGCGAATGCGACTACGACTGCGAGAACAGCAGAATTCGACAACTGGATTTTCATCTGAATCTTAAGGGGAATGCTTTCAGATATGCTTCTACACATCGCTGTTAGGTTGCTTTGCCGGGATAATTTTTTCTTCGGGAAAACAATGATTTTCGCCTCTGGGGGCCATCCTTGGACGCCTCTTGGGCGTCTCTGGGGCCGTCGTGGAGGCCTCCTGGGCAGTCTTGGGTGTGTTTCCGGCGGTCTTGGGCGAGCGCTCTTGGGCCGTCTTGAGGGTGTCCGGGGCCGTCCTGGGCGCCTCCTGGGAGCCTCTTGGGGCCGCCTGGGGGCCGTGTTGGGCGCCTCTTGGGTCTCTGGACGCTCTCGCGGGCCGGGTTTCGTGCCTCTGGGGGGCCTTTTGGGCCGTCTCGGGGCGGTCGCGGGGGCCTCTTGTCCCATTTTCTGCGCCATACTCCCGACAAGCAGTGCGTGCTAAATTTTGACGTTTTTCGTTGGAAAACCATGATTTGGACCTGTGGGGGCCATCCTGGGGCGCCTCTTGAGCGTCTCTGGGGCCGTCGTGGGGGCCTCTCCTGGGCCTTGTCGGGGCCGTTTTCGGCGGTCTGGACCTCTCTTGGAACGCTCTTGGGCTGTTGGGGGTGTCTGGGGCCGTCCTGGGCGCCTCTGGGGCCGCGTGAGCGCCTCTGGGGCGTCCCCGGAGCCGTTGTGGGGCATTGTAAATCCATCAAGACAGGAACCCTTCCCGCACGCACGTGACATGGCATGGTGACGTTTTCGCGTCGTGACGGCCCCGGTGGGTTGCGTGCGCGGCTGACAGCTGGGCCGCTTGAGCCCGCGAGGCTCTAGAAGGCGAAGGCTCCGAGGTGATGGCAAGATGCCTGGAGGAGAGCGTGGATTCGTCGGGGCGCCCGAGCGGTGCGAATGGCCAAGATGGCTCAAGATGGCGTTCAGAGCGGTAACAACGGCCAACGCGGCCCAAGATGTCGGGGGTCCGAGCGGCGCGAATGGCCAAGACGGTCCAAGGTGGCTCTAAGAGGGCCTCCGAGGGCCACTATCGCATACTGTAGGCTCGCTCTGGGCGCCAAAGGGCCCTGCGGAGCATTTTTCCCAGAAGAAGTGCTCGCAGATCCCTTTGGGGGCCACTTGACATGGCATGGCGACGTTTTCGTGTCGTGACGGCTCCGGCGGGTTGCATGCGCGGCGGCTGGCCCAGCGACGACGACGGCGACGACGAAGACGACGACGACCCCGCGGACCGAAATCCGTTAGAAGAGGCTTTGCAAACCATTGTGTTCTCCGATGTCTTCTGCGTTGTCGTTTTTTGAAAGGTTCCCCCGCGCGTCCCTGGAAATGTGGGACACCCAATGCATCTGGAGTTGTCGTTGAAGGCCCCCTGCTGGGAAGATCGTTTCGGCAGAGCGCCCGGGTTCCGCCGAGGTTGGCATATGCAACGTTACGTTGGTTTGGGGCGATTTGTAAGGACACACGGGGAGAAGGGTCGGGTTTTCATAGATGCCCGCCAGGGTCCCCGCGGGAGTGTCTTGGCTAAGATACGCGATGCTGGTGAAGATGATGAATGCGAAGACGAAGATGACGAAGACGATGGCGATGCTGATGATGGTGATGATGACGATGGTGGTGATGAGGATGAGGATGGCGAGCGTGCAGAGGCCGAGCATAACAGATAAAATGCTGGAACCTCGGAGGTCGACGATGCCAACACTGACGACGTAACGACGACGACGACGACGGCGGTGGCGGCTGCGGTGGCGGTGGCGGCGGCGACGACGCGGTAGCGGCAGAGGGGGCCGCCCAGGGGCTCGTAAGCTTCTCTTGGGCCGTCTTGGGTGCCTCTTGGGCCGTCTCGGGACCGTCTGAGGCCCGCGTGGGCGCCTCTTGCGCTGTCGTGGGCCGTCTGGGGCCGCTCTTGGGGCCGTCTTGGGTGCCGCTTTGGCCGTCTTGGGCGCCTCCTGGGCTTGGGCTGTCTTGGGGCGTCTTGGGAATCTTGAGGCCCTCTTGCGGGCCTCGTCGGTGGTCTTGGAGCGGTCTTGGGGACCTCTTGGGCCGTCTTGGAGCGCAGGGACGGCGAAAAGGGGAGAAGGCGAAAAACATGGAAAAACAATGGAAATCGACGATTTCTCTCGCTCGGGGCCCTGCTTGGAAGCATCTTGGGAAGCCTCTTGGAGCATTTTGGCCGCCTCTGGGGCCGTCTTGGCCCAATCTTCCCCGTTTTGGGCCCATCTTGGGGCGTCCCGGAACCCTCTGGGGCCGTCTTGGGGGCCTCCTGGGGCCCTCTTGGCGCGTCTTGGGCCCATCTTGGGGCGCCCCGGGGCCCTCTGGAGCCGTCATGGGCTGTCTTGGGGCGTCTTGGGACCGTCTGGGGGCCCTCTTGGCCCGTCTTGAGGCCCTCTTGCGGGCCTCGTCAGTGGTCTTGGGGCGATCTTGGGGACCCCTTGGGCCGTCTTGGAGCGCAGGGACGGCGAAGAGGGGAGAATGCGAGAAACATCGAAAAACACAATGGAAATCTACGATTTCTCCCGCTCGGGGCCCTGCTGGGGAGCCTCTTGGGAGGCCTCTTGGGGTATTTTGGCCGCCTCTGGGGCCGTCTTGGCCTAATCTTCGGCGTCTTGGGCCCATCTTGGGGCGTCCCGGAGCCCTCTGGGGCCGTCTTGGGGGCCTCTTGGGGCCCTCTTGGCGCGTCCTGGGCATATTTTGGGGCATCCCGGGGCCCTATGGGGCCGTTTTGGGGGGCCGTCTTGGGCTGTCTTGGAGCGTTTTGGGACCGTCTGGGGGCCCTCTTGGCCCGTCTTGGGGCCCTCTCGCGGGCCTCGTCGGTGGTCTTGGAGCGGTCTTGGGGCCTCTGGGGCCGTCTTGGAGCGCAGGGACGGCGAAGAGGGGATAATGCGAGAAACATCGAAAAACACACTGGGAATCGACGATTTCTCCCGCTCGGGGCCCTACTGGGAAGCATTTTGGGAAGCCTCTTGGGGCATTGTGGCCGCCTCTGGGGCCGTCTTGGCCCAATCTTCGGCGTCTTGGGCCCATCTTGGGGCGTCCCGGAGCCTTCTGGGGCCGTCTTGGGGGCCTCTTGAGGCCCTCTTGGCGCGTCTTGGGCCCGTCTTGGGGCGTCCCGGGGCCCTCTGGGGCCGTCTTGGGAGCCTCCTGGGGCCCTCTTGGCGTGTTTTGGGCCTGCTACGCCATTTGACCAGAATCGCCTTTCTCGCACGCGCGGGGTCCTGCATTGTAGTATAGACTAGTGTGTACCCGTGGATTAAATCCACGGTGTGCTGAACCCCGATCGCGCACACCGAGACTGGGAGCCGCTGAGCCTGAACGAGAACAGCTAGTCGGACGTCTCCTGCGGTGTGAGGAGTTGGAAGGAGGCGGGTGAGGCGGAAACGCAGATAGCGGGCCTGGCGCGCAAGACGACGGGTTCCCTCGTAGCGCACACGGCGATGGCGACGGCGACGGCGAAGGCAACGGCGGCGGCGACGGTGACGGCGGAGGCTGCCGGCGCGCGCGCGCGAGAGCTGGCTGGCTCGCGCGAGTCGGCCCGCCCGAACGACGACGACGACGTCGCCGCTGCCATCGAAGTGGTTTTCTATTGGTCTTTCCCGTTAGCCCCCCCTGTAACTATCAGAATAGCCTGGTTTTTGCTATATTTCACAAATGACGTTTATCCGAAGCGCTCAATGCAAAGCCGCCCGGGCAACGCCTGCAGCGTAAACATGTTGAGATTTCCATGGGTTTGATATCAATCGGGGGGGCCGCACGACTAAAACGCAGTAGAAAAGACGACGAAGGCGGAGGAGGAGGAGGAAGAAGAAGAGGAGGATGGCCAATCGAATTCCATTCAGTCGTGGAGCCAGAGGATTAGGACGGAAGAGGAGGAAAAGGGAAAGGAGGAGGAAGAGGAGGAGGAGTTGGAACAGCAGCAGCAGTCCAGGAGGAGGGCTCGGTCCTGGGGGGGCTACAGAAGCGCCGCCCGCCCCTCTCCGAGGCGGTCGGTGTGACTACAGAAGCACTCCGATCCTTCCCCCGAGGCGCTCGGTGTGACAGGGTTGCCCCTCCTCGACTCATTGTAAGTAGGTCTTGTGATCGTCTGTAAACAGATGGAGGTATGAATAGAAATCCAGAAGAAACGCGTCGGTGGGGCATCGGTGTCCATCAGGGTGCGGACAAGGTTCCCGGGCAGCGCGTGCTGGCCGCGGAGTCAGGCAATGACGCGGGATCGATGGAGAGGGTCCCAGGGAACCTGCGACCCGAAAAACAAATCGTTGGATTCACGATGCATTGTCCCGTGTGTCCTTTGCAATCGCCTGAAGCGCATGGTGTTTTCGAGAATTGCCCGAACTTGTCGCATTTGCAGGGTGCTTTCGGCAATGTGGTCGGGGCGGCGCAAGCAGCAAAATGTGCATTATCCCGATGGATTTGGGCCGAGTCGCAAGGAAACACGGAGAAAACATTGGGTTTCGGAGGTATGTGCGGCGATGTCATGGACGGGCCCATGTGGAAGCTTTCAAAGCCTGCGGGGGTCCTTTTGGCAATGTCGCGGGGCTCTAGGGAAAGTCGTGGCGGTCCCAAAGATGGCCCGCCGTGGTAGAACGCACAGGAGGGGGTGCGTTGTAGTATCCATTTGGTCGCCGATTCGGGCTCCTTGGGAGCCCTCTTCGAGCCGTTTCGGGAGTCCTTGGGAGGATGTCGGGGGCCTCTTGGGGTTCTCTTGTGCCGGCGCGGGGCCGTCATGGACAGTCTTGGGGAACTATCGAGCCGTTTTGGGATTCCTTCGGGGGGTCTCGGTGGCCTCTTGGGGCCGTCTTGGGCCGGGATTCCCTGGGGGGGGGTTCGGGGGCCTCTTGGGGCCGTCTTGGGCCGGCTTGGGGCCGTCTTGGGCAGTCTTGGGGCGCTCTTGGGCCGTCCTGGGGCCTTCTTGGGGGCCTCATGGTGGGTCTCGGGGGGGCCGTCTAAGGCCGGCATGGGGCCGTTTTGGGGTAGTCTTGGGAACTCTTGGGCCCTCCTGGGGCCTTCTTGGGGGCCTCATGGTTGGTCTCGGGGGCCTCTCGGGGCCCTCTTGGGCCGGCTTGGGGCCGTCTTGGGCAATCTTGGGGCGCTCTTGGGCCGTTCTGGGGCCATCTTGGGGGCCTTATGGGCGGTCTTGAAACGATTCGCGGCGCCTTTGGAGCCGTTCCGGCTCGAAGAAGCCCGAAGCGGGAAAATCATCAAAAACCACTGGAAAATAAGTGTTTTCTGCCCCCTGAAGCCCTTGTCGAAATCGTCAAGAGAGCCTCCGGGGCCACTCGGGCCATTCAGGGGCCATTGGGGGGCTGTTTCGGGGCTCGCTCGGGACTCTCGTGGATCCGTCACGAGCGGGCGAGGGCCGTTCGGGGAGCGCCGGCGACGGACCAAGACCGTTCCGGGGGCGCTGGCGACGGACCAGGGCCCCAGGAGCGCCGGGGGCCAGGCCGAGTCCACTCGAGGGGGCTTCGCACGCACTGATCCCGGTATTGTAGAGGAGACTAGTGTGGACCCGACGAGCTTCCACGAGCTTGTAGGCCCGTTCTAAGCGCCAAAGGGGCCTGCGGAACATTTTTCTAAGGGAAAGTGCTTGCAGATCCCTGAGGGGGGCCACTTGACAAAGCACGGCGGCGTTTTGTTGTCGTGACGACGACGACGACGACGACGAAGACGACGACGACGACGACGACGACGACGACGACGACGACGACGACGACGACGACGACGACGACGACAACGAAGACGGCAGCGGCGACGGCGACGGCGCGGCTACGGAAAAGGGGCAAGGGGAGGGGGCCCCAGCGGTTAGGAGCGTTCAGAGCGGTGAGAACAGCGAAGACGGACCAAGATGGCGGGGGTCGGAGCGGTGCGAATTGCCAAGATGGCCCAAGATGGCTGTAAGAGGGCCCCCGAGGGCCACTATCTCACGCCGTAGGCCCGCTCTAGGCGCCAAAGGGGCCCCCTGGGAGCGGTTCCCCCCAGTCCCCTGGGAGCTTTAGCTTTAGCTTTAGCTTAGTTTTAGCTTAGCTTTAGCTTAACTGTAGCTTAGCTTTAGATTAGCTTTACTGTTACTACTAATGCTGCTTTCCTAGGGGCTCCAACTCCTAGGTAGGGTCGCACTGGGATAATCTAAAGAAAAGTGCTTGCAGATCCCTGTGGGGGCCACTTGGCAGGGCGCGGTGGCGTTTTGTTGTCGCGACGACGACGACGACGACGACGACAAAGACGACGACAAAGACGGCAACGGTGACGGCGACGGCGCGGCTACGGAAAAGGGGCAGGGGGAGGGGGCCCCAGCGGTTACGAGCGTTCAGAGCGGTGAGAACAGCGAAGACGGACCGAGATGGCGGGGGTCGGAGCGGTGCGAATTGCCAAGATGGCCCAAGATGGCTGTAAGAGGCCTCCGAGGGCCACTATCGCATACTGTGGGCCCGCTCTAAGCGCCACAAGGGCCTGCGGGGCATTTTTCTAAAGAATTATCCCAGTGCGACCCTACCTAGGAGTTCGAACCCCTAGGAAAGCAGCATTAGTAGTAACAGTAACGCTAAGCTAAAGCTAAGCTAAAGCTAAGCTAAAGCTAAGCTAAAGCTAAGATAAAGCTAAGCTAAAGCTAAGCTAAAGCGAATATAAAGCTAAGCCACAACTAAGCTAAAACTAAGCTAAAGCTAAGCTGAAGCTAAACTAAAGCTAAGCTAAAGCTAAGCTAAAGTTACGCTAAAGCTAAGCTAGAGCTGAGCAGCAGCAAAGCTAAAGCTAAGCTACATCTAGGCTAAATATAAGCTAAAGCTAAGTTGAAGCTAAGCAACAGCTAAGCTACAGCTAAGCTACAGCTAAGCTACAGCTAAGCTACCGCTAAGCTAAAGCTAAGCTAAAGCTAAGCTCAAGCTAAGCTAAACGCTCGGCGAAAAGCTAAGCGAAACGCTAAGCTAAAGCTAAGCTACAGCTAAGCTAAAGCTAAGCTAAAGCTAAGCTAAAGCTAAAGCTAAGCTAAAGCTAAAGCTAAAGTTAAAGCTAAAACTAAAGCTAAAGCTAAAGCTCCCAGGGGACTGGGGGGAACCGCTCCCAGGGGACTGGGGGGGCCGCCCGGGGCGCTTTGCACTGCCCGGCCCCTTTAAGCTAAGAGAGTAAGAACCCTTCTAGGCAGAGCCTAGGTAGGAAGAGTGCTCGTGGATCCCTGCGGGGGCCACTTGACAGGGCACGGTGGCTTTTTTTGTGGCGACGACGACGACGACGACGACGACGACGACGACGACGACGACAACGAAGACGGCAACGGCGACGGCGCCCCTCCGAATTTCCTTCTGGGCGCAGGCGACGGCGACGACGACGGCGGCGGCGGCGATGGCGGCGGCGACACCCCCGCGCGGCTGCCTTGGCACACGTGGCACCGCAGGGTGGCCTCCAGGTTGGCGTGCTGCAGGACGACGACTGCGACGACGGTTCTGGGAGTTCCCGTGCACCACGTCGTCGAAGCTCACGGGCGAGTCCGCAACCTCTTGTGGGAGACGAGGCCTCGAGGTGTAGTTGGCACAAGGCTGTCCTGGCAAGGTGCAACCGTCTGATCGCATTGGGCTGTCTTGGCGCCGTCTCGTAGTGCCCTCCTGGGGCTCTCTTGGGAACCTCTTGGGGGGTCTTGTCGGGGCTCTTTTGGGCCCTCTTAAAGCGCTCCGGGGCCGCCCTGCGCCGTCTCCTGTGGCCCTCCTGGGGCTCTCTTGGGAGCCCCTTGGAGGGTCCTGTCCAAGCTCTTTTGGGCCCTCTTGAACCGCTCTGGGGCCGCTCTGGGGCCCTCCGGGGCCGTCTTGGGGGGCACGGGCCGTCTTGGGGCGCTCTGGGGGTACTTGGAGGCACTCTTGGGCGCCTCCCGTGGCCCTCTCGGGGCTCTCTTGGGAGCTTCTGGGGGCCCTCTTGGGTCCCTCGCGAGCCGTCTTGGGGTCCTGAGGGGCCGTTTTGGTCTCGACTGGGGCTCTCTGGGGGGCCTCTGGGGCCGTGTTGGGGCGGTTTCGGAAGCGTCCTCGACCGTCTTGGACGCCGTGCAGACCAGAAGAGCGAGTTCTCCAAACATGTACGTTTTACGAAGGGAATGGGACGATTTTTGCGTCGTAAGGGCCCGCTCGGAGGTTTCTCGGGGCAGCTCGGGGGCGTCTTGAGCCGTCCTGAGGCCGTCTTGGGGGCGTCTGGAGCGGATCTTCGGCAGTCACGGAGCGTCCGCTGCGCGATCGGAGCCGCTCCAGATCGGAGCCGCTCCAGAGGCTCCGAGGCGACCCCGACGGCCACCCCGAAGCGGCCAGGGGGGGGGGGCGGCTCGCTGCCACTGCGCTCCCCACCGCACGCGCAGACCAGGCTATTGTAGGAGAGATGACTAGGGCTGACCCGCGGCCTCCGGCCGCGGAATTTGCCCGCCCTGGCGTGGACGTGGAAGTGGAGCGTCTCTGGGGCCTCGCGGGTAAGGGGAGGTTGGAGGGGATGGCGTGGATGGAGGAGGTGGCCGCTGGAGGGGAAGGTGGGCGAGGGATGCAGGCAAGCAGGCCTGAAGGCAGGAACGCGGTGGTGGAGGCGGTGTCAGTGGAAGCACGCCCATGTAGGCATGACATGATGTGGACAGAAGCTGTTTCTGACGCCGCAATCTGTGTTCATCATAGCTTCTGCGGGGAAGGTAGCCGTGAGAAGTTTATCTGCTCTTCGCCAGGGCCGAATGATAATTTCATCTGGCAGTGTGGTGACAATGGGGCCAGTGGGCGCGGCCTATGAGGCCCGCAAGAGGGCGGCGAGACGGAAGTGCGATGACACGAATCGACTTTTCGAGCGCACCTCCCCAAGACGTCTCCAAATAGCGCAAAGATGGCTCCCAGAGGGTCCAAGAAGCCTCCAAAATGATGCTGGAAGTTCGACGTTCCCCAAGAGAGGAGCATCCAAGGCCTCTCGGGGGCCGCTTGGGGGCCTCTTTTCGTCCTCCTGGGGGTGGGTCTCTCGGAGCCCTCTTTGGCAGTCTTGAGTGCATCTTGGGCCGTCTTGGGGCGATGTGGGGCCGTCTTGGGCGCCTCTCGGACCATCTTGGGACAATCTTTGGGCCATCTTGCGCCAATATTGGACGCTACTGGGGCTGTCTTTGGTGTTTCTTGAGCCGTCTCGGGCGCCTCTGGAGCCGTCCCGGACGGCCCAAAGACCGCCTTGGAGACTGTCCAAACGGGAAGGCTTGGAGACGGGGCGGCGGGGGCCTCCACAGCCGTCTTGGAGACGGGGCGGTGGAGCCGTCTTGGGCCATTATGAACTGCTCTTGGGGCTGTCTTGGGTGCGTCTTGGGCCGTCTCGGGCGCCCCTGGAGCCGTCCCGGGGCAGTGTGTGGCCCTTTGGGCGCCCTCATGGGTGGGCGCGTCTTGGGGCGAGCTGGGGGGCCTGTATAGCTTTCTGGACGCTGCGAGGACGAAAAAGCAAGATATATTGAAAATGTGCGTTTCCCGTCGGGAATGGGACGGTTTGGGCCTCTTGGGGCTCTCCTGGAGGCCCTCCTGGGCCGTCTTGGGAGCCTCCTGGCCTGCCTTGGGGGCCTCTGGGGCTGTCGTGGGGCTCCCAAGGGTGCTGTGAGGCCGTCTTGGAGCCCCCTGGAGCCTCTCGGAGCCGTTCCGTTGGCCATTCTTGGCTGCTCTCGGGGCTGTCTTGGGTGCGTCCTGGGCTTTCGGGGCCGTGTGGGGCCCTTTGGGGGCCTCTGGGCGCGTCTTGGGGCGAGGTGGAGGGCCTGAATAGCCGTTTGGGAGCCCTTCTGGGGTGCTCTGGGGGCGTCTTGGGGCGATCGGGAAGGCCTGTATCTGGCCTCGGGGGGCATGCTTCGGAGTACTGTTGGAGGCTCTTGGAGGCCTCTTGGGGGAGTCTTGGGGTATTGTATGGGCGTATGGGGGGGGCCCAGGGCTCGGAGTGTCAGGGTTTTTCCCTGTCCTTTGGCCCCCTCGTGGGCCTGGCTTGGGGTCCTCTGGGCCTTGTGTGGGCGTATGGGGGCCCAAAACTCGGAGTGGCAGGGTTTTTCCCCGTTCTGTGGCCCCCTCTTGGGCCTGGCTTGGGGTCCTCAGGGGCCGTCTTGGGTGCCTCTTGGGCCATCTTGGGGCTCCCTGGGCCGTCTGGGGACGCGCTTGGAGGCCTCTTGGGCCGTCCTGGGGCGGTCTTGTGGTTCTCTCCGGTCGTTGTAGCTGATGACGTTGGGCTCCAGCTTCGCCTCCCGCATCTCGCTCAGCAGCGCCAGCGCCCACTGCCACTGCTCGCCCTTCTCGCACGCGCTGATCCCAGCGCTGTAGCTGATGACGTTGGGCTCCAGCTTCGCCTCCCGCATCTCTCTCAACAACGCCAGCGCCAGCTGCCACTGCCGGGCCTTCTCGCACGCGCTGATCCCAGCGCTGTAACTGATGACGTTGCCCTCTAGCTTCGCCTCCCGCATCTCGCTCAACAACGCCAGCGCCCGCTGCCACTGCTCGCCCTTCTCGCACGTGCTGATCCCAGCGCTGTAGCTGATGACGTTGGGCTCCAGCTTCGCCTCCCGCATCTCGCTCAGCAGCGCCAGCGCCCGCTCCCACTGCTTGCCCTTCTCGCACGCGCTGATCCCAGCGCTGTAGCTGACTAGGGCTGACCCGTGGACTACGTCCACTTGCGGGGTGAAGGGGTGCTGCCGCGAGGCGATCAGGATGAATGGCGTCATGTTCGCCTGCCACACATCGCTGAGCGAGGAGACGGAGGAGCGTCTGGACGCTCCACCTGGGGCGCTCAAGGGCTCCCTTGGGATCGGGTCGGGCTTTGTCCGTGCGTTGGGTCCGACCTTCTCGGGGCGTTCTGGGGCCGTCTGGGGTCCCTCTGAGGGGCCCCAAGATCACCAACACGCCTCCAAGATAGCCCCATAATGGCCGCCCGCACATAATCGGCGGGACCGATTCAGGGCCACCGCGACGCCGGCCCAGAATCCCACCCGATGCGCCCTGGGCGGCCGCGCGCGCTTCCAGGGTCGGCCGAGGCGATTCTGGACCACCAGAAGAGCGAAACACAGCATGGCCCCAAGAGGCCGCGGAAAGGGCTCCAGACCGACAAAAAGGGCGGGGGACTTGGGGGCCCAATCCGGCAGGGAGCGCCAAACAAGCATCAGAGCCCCATGGTGCGCTGGGAGCGGATGAACAGTGCCCAGCCCCTGGTGGGGCCTTCCCAGGCCTCTCTCGGGCTCTCTTCGAAGCGTCTGAGATCTTCTTGGGCTCCTTTCGGAAGGTCCTCCTGGCTTGAAGGCCGTCTTGGTGGGGCTCCTCGCGGTTTCAAGGCCGTCTCGGGAGGGGCCGCGAGGGCGCCAGGACTGAACAAAACAGAGCTTCCAGGTGTTCGTTTTGAGGGGCGCTCAAAACGAACAGTGCCCAGCCCCTGGTGGGGCCTTCCCAGGCCTCCCTCGGGCTCTCTTCGAAGCGTCTGAGATCTTCTTGGGCTCCTTTGGGGGGGTCCTCCCGGCTTGAAGGCCGTCTTGGTAGGGGCCTCCGGGGCGCCAGGACGGAGCCAAGAAGAGTTTCGTGATGTTCGTTTTGAGGGGCGGTCAAAACGAACAGAGCGCGGCCTCTCGCGGGGCCTTCCTACGCCTCTGTCGGAGCTCTCTTGGAAGTTCCTGAGATCTTCTTGGGCTCCTTTGGGGGGCTCCTCGCGGCTTCAAGGCCGTCTCGGTAGGGGCCTCCGGGGCGCCAGGACGGAACCAAAAAGAGCTTCGTGGTATTCGTGTTGAGGGGCCTTCAAAACGAACAGATCGCGGCCTCTCGCGGGGTCTTCCTAGGCGTCTCTCGGGGCTCTCTTCAAAATTCCTGAGATGTTGTTGGGATCCTTTGGGAAACTCCTCGCGGTTTCAACGCCGTCTGGGGAGGGGCCTCGAGAGCGCCAGGACGGAACCAAAAAGAGCTTCCAGGTGTTCGTTTTGAGGGGCGCTCAAAACGAACAGTACCCAGCCCCTGGTGGGGCCACAAAGAACGCGAGGGCGCGGGGAAAAGCACGCACCGGGAGCTCGCAGGGAACCTCGTCAGCAGGAATGCCGAAGTGGCTGGTTTTCCAGAGAAAATGTTTTCTTCCGTCCTCAGGCGCTCGTGCCGGCGCGTGTTAGACCGCTCTGGGGCCATTTTGGGCGCGCGGGGGAGGCTGCTGAGTTTGCAGGGCGCCTCCGGAAGCATCTCGGAGCGCCCGAAGAAATCCCAAGAGAGCCCGGAGGAGGCCGCGGAGGGCCGGAAGAGGGCCCCGAGGCGCCAGAAGGGCCGGACAGGGGGCCCGAGGCAACCGAAAAGAACGCGAGGGCGCGGGGAGAAGCACGCACCGGGAGCTGGCAGGGAACCTCGTCAGCAGGAACTTGAAAGTGGCTCGTTTTCCAATGGAGATGCCTCTTTTTCCCCTCCTCAGACGCTCCTACCGGCGCGTGTTGGAGCGTCTTGGGCCATCGTGGGCGCGAGGGGGAGGCTGCTGAGCTTCCAGGGCGCCTCCGGGGAGGCATCTCGGAGCGTCTCGGAGCGGCCTGGGGCAGCCTCGGAGCCGCGCTGGAGTCGACCAGAGCTTGCTGGGGCGCCCGGGGAGGGCTCCTTGGCCGCTGCCAGCCAGGAGCTAGGAGCTCTGGCACCCCCAGCCAGCCGATCCCCCATCATCGTCGTCTGGCGTCGTTCATTATTAGGCGTTGCCCCCCTTCTAGCCCACGAATAGCCCACACAGCCCACCTACTAGACCCCATCGAAAACTAAGAGTGCCCAGCGTCGTCTTTGTGCTATTAGCGCGATCGCGTTTCCTTTTCGAACCTCGCGAAAGCGTTGCCGCCCAGCACGCAGCTGGCAAGGCAGGGGGGCCATCTGCCATCCACTGACCTCACATTCCCCTCCCCCCCCCGCGCGCGCACGTAGGACGTATGCACATATACGTACACGTATGCACATGTACGTACACGTCTGCATACGTATAAATATACACATACACACATGCACAAACATAGACAGACATGCACGTATATATACGCACTTATGCATATACACATACACAAACACAACTACACATACACGTACATATTATATATATATATATGAATATTCATATATATATATGTATATATAATAGTAATAATAAACGTATGCAAATACATACCCATGTGCGCCAGCGCTCGGTGGCCCCTGATGTCAGCCCCTGATGTCGCGCCCCTGATGTCACGCCCCCCGATGTCACCCGCAGGCGGAGCGTGCCCGCCCGCCCGCAGGCGAAAAGAAGGAGGCAGCACGTGCCTCCGCCCGCCCGGGGTGGGGGAGACATGAGAGGGGAGAGGGGCGGGGGGCGGGAGGGGCGGGGGAGAAAGAGAGGAAAGGGGGAGGAGGAGGAGGAGGAGGAGGAGGAGGAGGAGGAGGAGGAGGAGGACGGGGCTGGAGAGGGAGGAGGAGGAAGAGGAAAAACGGGGAGGATAAGTTCGAACATGCAGGGAGGAGCCTGGAGGAGAGGGAGGTGGTGGACAAGGAGGAAGAAGCGGCGGCGGCGGCGGATCAGCATGTGGTCAGAGTCTCGGCAGAGCAGAATGGACGACCGCTGGGCGCACGAGAGCTGCTGTTGCCCTGGCGTTGTCAAAAGAATCGAGTACCCCCTCCAGCAGGCTCCAAGCCCAGCCATGGGGACCCCACTGGGTATGTAACGGGTCGTGAAGCCACTACCCTACCATAAACAAAATAGCACAGTGGAGTGGCTCCAACAGAGGCAGCAGGAGGTGAGAGAGGGGAGAGGCAGCAGGAGGTGAGAGGCAGGAGGAGAGAGAGAGAGAGAGAGAGAGAGAGAGAGAGAGCGAACAAAAAGGGGAGATGACGCCGCAGGAGAGGAGCGGCAGCAGGGAGGGGAGAGGAGCATCGGAGCATAGGAGCATAGGCGCATAGGAGCAGCAAGCAGCAGCAAGGAGGAGGAGGAGGAGCATAGAAGCAACAAGCAGCAGCCACATCCGTCCGTAGATATCTTGACCCGAAGCCGACGTCGTCGTCGTCGCCGTCGTCGTCGGCCATGGCGGAAGGAGACTCTTTCTCCCCGTCCTCGCAGCGCTACAGGCAGAGAGCGACGGAGCTGTTGCGGGGGACGTCGTCCCCGCCGACGCCCCGCCGGCCCTCCTTCGGCGCGGTCGTAGCCGAGCTCGAAGGCGAGCAGGACTTCTTGGGCTGCCCCCTTCCTACCTGCTCCCATCTTCGAACCCGCGGTCCTCGATCATTCCTTCGATCCCTGCTCTTCTTTCCTGCTCCCCCGTCCCTTGTCCTGCGACCGAGGAGGAGGAGGAGATAGGAGGAGGGGGGAGGAGGACACGAATTACACTGCACGGCATTGCACGGCTCACGTCCTCGGCCTCGGCAGTGCCGCCCTGACCGAGTCTCGGAAGTCCTTCTCGAACGTCTGAAGGTACCGTGGAGAAGGGAGGGGGAGGATGAGGGAGGAGGGAGGAGGGAGGGGGAGGAGGGGGAGGAGTCAGGGAGTAGGGAGGACGGGAGGGAGGAATAGTGGGGGAGGAGGGGGAGGCAGGAGGAGGACGGAAAATGGGGGCAAAGGAGGACGGGGAGGGCACTGGCCGAGGTGCCCCCAGAGGCAGATCTGGAACCTAAACTGGATGATCTTCCTCATCAGCCTAACGACGACGACGACGACGACGACGACGACGACGACGACGACGACGACGACGAGCGCAGAGCCTGCGCCAATTCAAGAACCATGGTTTGATCGTCAGCGACTCCTCCCCAGGCTCTTCCGACGGCGGTTCGTCCCCCTCCACCATCGCGAGGGCCGGGGGCCTCGAGGCGGCGCGGGCCTCGGCGAAGCCTTCGAGGCGGCGCCGGAGCTTCTTCGAGCCCCGAACTCTCGGGCCCGAGGGGGGGGAGAGGGGCAAGGATGGAGGAGCCCTTCTCCCGTTCCCTCCTCCTCCCGCCCCCTCCCTCCTCCTCCTCCTCCCTCAGTATCCTCCCCCTTCTCCTCATCCTCACCCTCCTGCTCCTCCCTCCTCGGAGGAGGGCTCCTCCCTCCTGGGCGTGTCGTCGTCGTCGTCGTCGTCGTCGTCGTCGTCGTCGTCGTCGTCGTCGTCGTCATCATTCCGAGGAGGATGCGGATGCCGCTTTTGCGGCGAAGAGAGCGGGTGGCCCCGCTGGTGCTCCTGTTGTGGCGGCGCCTCTCGCTGCGGCGGCTCCTGCTGTGGCGGCGCCTCTCGCTGCGGCGGCTCCTGCTTTGGCGGCTCCACTCGCTGCGGCGGCCCCTCTCGCTGTGGCGGCTCCTCTCGCTGCGGCGGCTCTCGCTGCGGCGGCTCCTCTCGCTGCGGCGGCTCCTGTTGCTGTGGCGGCTCCTGCTGGGGCTCCTCTCGCTGCGGCGGCTCCTGCTGCGGCGGCTCCACGACGCAGGAAGCGCGATTCGCCTCCGGCGCGGAGGTGGCTTCCGCCGCCCGTGGCTCAGCAGCATCGGCATGGGGTGCCGCCGCCCGTGGCTCAACAGCATCGGCATGAGATGCCGCTGCGTCGGCATGAGGTGCCTCCGGCGGCGGCAGCCGAGCTGCATCGGCATGAGATGCCGCTGAATCGGCATGATGAGATGCCGCTGGATCGGCATGAGGAGGCCACGGGCCTGGCGCCAGCGGCGACGGCAGCGGAGCTGCCGGCGGCGGACGGGGCCACGCGCCCCCCGACGACGGCGCCGGGGGCAGCGCCAGCGGGGCCCGCGGCAGACGGGGCCACGCGCCCCACGCCGACGCCGCTGGCAGCGCCAGCGGAGCCATCGGCGGTCGGGGCGGCCGAGGCTGCGGGCCCCGCGGCAGCGCTGGCGGCGGCCGCGCCAGAGCCCACCGCGGGGCAGGGCGAGAGCGACCGCTGCGCGACCGTGGACGGCCTGGCGGCCGCCGCGGAAGCCGCCGCGGCCGCGAAACCCGCCGCGGCGGCGCCCGCGTGGTATCTCATGCTGCCCGCCGGGCAGCGGAGTGCTGCTGGCGCTGGTCGCGCTGTTGTTGCTGCTGCGGAGGTTCGCGCTGCTGCTGCTGCTGCGGAGCCGTTCGCGCCAGCAGCGGCGGCCCGCCACTTGCGGCAGGATCTCACCCCCGAGGGGTGGGAGAGGCGAGATCGGCTGGACGTCGAGACTCGATTCGAGGCTGAACATCAGGCCGTGGTCGACGCGCGGCTCGGGCGGCACGTCCGCTTTCACGAATCGTCTTGGGCGATCCCTTATAATCGGCCAGAGCCGACTGCTGATGAGTTGGCCGCGATCGACAATGTTGCGTCGTTTGGCACCGCAATATATGTCGGTGGGACGCAAGGCGTGGCGAGGCGCCGGCTCGGGGACACAAGCGATGCCGGGAGACCGATGCGGGGCCATCGCGAGGATTACCGCGGAATGGTGGTCATCGGGGCCAGGCTTGGCCCACGCGGCCCCTCCGGGGCGCCCGAAGGCGCGCCCAGAGGGGGGGGGGGGCGAGGAGAAGGAGGGAGGAGGAGGGAGGAGGAGGAGGAGGAGGAAGATGAGGAGGAGGAGGAGGAAGAGGAAGATGAGGAGCGCGCACCCGGGCGCCCCAACCCAGCCGTTGAGGAAGCATTGATCGACTACGCGCGTTGCACGCATGCTCGAATGGTCGACAACATAGCCGACGATTCGCGGGGCCTCAGTGGGCGGCCAGAGGTGCTCAACTATCTGAATATATGTTGGTCTTAGAAAATGGTAGCGCTTCCGATGCAGCGGCGCGGTCCCTCTTTAGTTTCCCATGCTTCTTTGTTTCCACATCTCCCCAATCCCTCTCTCTCTCTCTCTCTCTCTCTCTCTCTCTCTCTCTCTCTCTCTCTCTCTCTCTCTCTCTCTGTCTCTCCGTCTTTCCACCTATATATATACTTTATCTCTCCATATGGCCCCATATATATCTCTAGCTCTGTGTATCTTTCTCCCGCCGCCCAGCTCTCCACCTCTCTCGTCGGCCGCTTGTCTGCATCTCTCGGCCCCTTGAGCTTTCGGCCCCATCACCTCGACGCGTGCTCTCGAGCAGGATCGACCCGCCAAAGTCTCGAGGCCCTGGCCAGGGCCAGAGGGGGCATCCGCGCACTCGCCTCTGCTTCGGCGGGGGGAGGGGGAGGAGGAGGAGGAGGAGGAGGAGGAGGAGGAGGAGGAGGAGGAGGAGGAGGAGGAGGAGGAGTGGGAGGTAGGGGATCAGGAGAAGAGAGGCGGGCATGTTTCCAAATTCTTCGGCATCGGTCGCGCGGTCCACGGCCCGACGCCTGCCGTCTGCGGAGGCAGCGTGGCCGGCCGACGATCGTCGTCGGCGCGGGGGCCATGGGGCCTCGGAGGGAGCGAAACCGCGGGGGGGGGGCCAGGGAGAGGGGGGGGCCCGCCAGCCCGCCGCCAAGAGCGGGGAAGGACGGAGGAGTCGGAGGAGGGATGAGAAAACACAGGGCAGGCGGGCGGAAGAGGAAAAGAAACAGGAGGATGATGGAAGGAGGATGGACGAGGAAGGAGGAGGAAGGAGGTGGAAGGAGGAGGGGGGAGGGAGTAAGGGGGTGATACGTAAGCCTTCCCGATTCGCTGATGCAGGGCCCCCCCCGCCTGCCATGGCTGGGCGCGGCTCAAAAACTTGTCGCCGCCGCGGCTGGGCGCGGCTCGAAAAACTGACGCGCGCAATTGTTATTCGACCTTTCTGCTCTCTTCGCTCCTTTCGACGCCCGCCCTCGCCGCGAGCCAGGCCCGCAAAGAGAGACAGGCGAGCAGCAGGCGCACCTGCTGCTTCGAGGCGGCCGGCGGCGGGTTGCCCGGCTGGCCGGGCTCGCTCCTCTTCGATCGAACTACTTTGCCGTTGGATAGGGGGCAACCTACTCCTCCTTCTCCACCTCATTGTCCCCCACCTCCTCTCCTCGCATATTATTCCCCTCGTCCTTCTCGAAACTGATTCCCCTCTTCCATGTCATCCTCCTCATCCTCCTCCTCCTCCTCGTTCTCCTCCTTCTCACCCCCCTCGTCCTTCTCATCCTCCTCCTTCTCATCCTCCTCATCTTCTCATCTTCTCATCCCCCTCATCCTCATCCTTATCGAGCCTGCCAAGCTAGCCCAGCTTCGTCCTGCTGTCGTCCACGACGCTGGACGCCTGTATGAACTTCTCGTCGCGCATCCACCCGCTCACCTTCGGGTTGCCCTGCGGCCGGCCGGCGCGCGCGGCGGGGGAGGCAGACAAAGGCGGCGAGAGGGGCGGGGAGGGAGTGGACGAGAAAGGGGCACGAGGAGGAAGGGGAGGGCGACGAGGAGGTCGAGGAGGAGGTCGAGGACGAGGAGGAAGAGACAGGGGAGCGAGGGAGGTTAAGGGGGGGCGAGGGAGAGACAGAGAGAGAGAGAGAGAAACAAAAAAAAAAAAAATCGAGATAAAGAGAGAGAGAGAGAGAGAGAGAGAGTGAGAGAGTGAGTGAGTGAGTGAGTGAGTGAGTGAGAGAGAGAGAGAGAGAGAGAGAGAGAGAGAGAGAGAGCGGACAAGTAGGCGGGCCAGGGTCCGTCCGCGAGGCGCACTGCGGCGCGACAACTCGCTAAACACTATTTGCGGCGGTGCAGCCTTAAGATACGAGGGCGGGCAACAAAAAAACCCTCCCCCGGCGCAGTGCGACAGACGCTACAGACGGCGGACAGACGGTGAAGATCTCACTTGTCAGACCGCGTGAAGAAAGAGGCCCCAACAAGAAAGGCGACGTGCTGACACGTGGCTAGGCGGCTTGGCAGACCGCCAGTTGGGCGCTTGGCCGCAAAGCGGCGCGCAGTGACGGGGCACCCCCCGCCCCCACGCCCTGACACCGTGGACGCGGAGCCACGCGTACTCACGGGCAGGCAGAAAGGAGGAGATTAGCGCGGGGCACCAGGTGGAGCGCCGCGGAACGATGACAGCATAGCTTGGATGGTGAGTGACGGCACGGCACCATCGGGCGAGGGCGTAAGCAGCTCGGCGAAGGCTCGCCCGGCGCTGTGGAGGCGCTGGAGTAGAGGGCCTTGACGGGCTTGAGCGGCGGCGAGGTCCGCGGCGAGAGCAGCACACCTCTGCTGGAGAGCGGCCATAGCCTGGGACAGCTCGGTTTCGCGGTCGGTGAGGGGTGGTTGCTCAGTGCCAGCGGCCGCGGGCCTCGTGACAGGGGTGAGGTCCTCGGTACGCCTGGCCAGGTGGTGGACTAGCGTAGTACGGCACCCCGTATGCTGACGTCCGTCACCCTTGAAAGGTGACTGGAGGGGAGCACGCGGCCCCAGGGCTGGAGCCGCTAGGGTCACGCCCCGAGAGGTCGGAAGAGCCGCATCCTCTCGCTCAGCAACGATGGAAGCGTGGGCGGGGTGCGAGGGCCTGCCTGGTTCAGTGCCCTGCGGGGGGGCTGAAGCCGCCCCCGCGGGCTGCCGCTGGTGGGGGGGCGGAGTGGTTTGCGCGGTGGGGCCAATCCTGATGCCGTACGAGGGCTCTGAGGTCAGCCGCGTAGTAGGGTGGCGCCTCGATAGGGCGGCATGGTCGGCAGTGTGGGGTGTCGGCGGTGCGTCGTCAATGCCACTTAGTCCGCGGGGGTCACCCAGGTCGTCGTCGGCGTCTTGGCGGTGACCGATATCGACATATGGGAGCGATGTCGCTCTCGGAGACGGAGTCGCGGTAGGCGTCGAGAGGTTGCCCGACGGGGCAGGGTTGTCGCTGGCTGGGCCGTCGTCCAAGACGTCCAATCCCCCACCGAAGCTGAACGGGTCGTCCTCCTGTTCGTCAGCGTCTTGGAGGTGAGCGGCGTCGTCATGTGGGTGCGGTGCCGCACTCGGTGGCGGAGTCGAGGGCGTCGTGCGGATGCCCGACGGGGCAAGGTTGGCGCTGGCTGGCCCGTCGCCTAGGAAGTCAAGTCCCCCGCCGAAGCCGAACGGGTCGTCCTCCTGTTCGTCGAATATCGCCCGTTGGGCCTCGGCCCAGAGCTCGTCCGGGTTCTGTGGGATGTCTGGTCCAGCCGCGGGTGGTGCCTGGTCCGACAGCAGGGGGTTTGGTTCCATTTGTTGAGTTCCGCAGCTGTAAACCCAGCCCTGCGGTGTGGGAGCGGGAGTGTGCGGTGTCTGCGCTCGTAGATGGCGACAGCGACCCCGTGAAGCACGGTCGCTTGGCGATGTCGTGTTTTGGCAGCTTCGACAATGTCGTCTGGAAGGTTGTGAGTGCGTGCCGCCGTTGTGGCGAGGGCGTCAGCCTGACGATTGAACTCCTCCGCAATGGGCCCGATGAGCCCGAGGTCGATGCCCATGTCTCCCAGGTGGCTGGCGATTTTCTCGACGCGGAACATGTTTGGCTTGGCCATAACACATCGGTGGATCTTTTCCCAGAGGTCCACATGCGTGCCCTGCGGCGCTGGATGTCCGTCGATGATGCTTTGGAACCCATCGACCACTGCCTGGTTGTCGACGAAAACGTGCACGGGACGTTCGGCACATGCCGTAAGGTGGACGATGGCGAGGGTCTCCGCAACCTGGGCGTTCTGCGTTAGGCCGTGGACGCGTGCACTGTAGTTCATGCGATGGTCGATGCCGTAGTAGACGCCGTAACCCGCTCGTGCTAGCAAAGGGATGGCTTGGTTGGTACATGCACCGTCTGTGGCAGCGTAAACCCATGTCCAACCAGTGTCGTGGTCGAGGTAGGTGGTGTAGGTGTCCTGGGCTGAAGCCGCAGGATCTCCCTCAGGGGGGGGCCGCGGTATGGGCTGTGGCAGCGGGTCCCTCGCGAGGTCGGCCTGCAGGTCGAGGAGGGCTGGGTCTTCGTCGAAGAGCCCGCAGTGTCTTGCGTGCGGCGGGAGACGGGCCCACTGGTCGTCACTGATGAGGATGGTGAGAGGGAGTCTTTCTCGGGCCCAGCACTAGCAGTCGCGAACAGTGTGCTCCTGAGTTTCCTCTTCCTCGTCGCAGTATCGGCAGATGGGGCTGGGGTCGGCTGACGTGTTTGATCGGGATCGTCGCTGTTGGGTGTGGTCTCCGCCCGACAGATAGTTCAGGAGGAGTGCCAGCTGCCAGGCCGTGCATTTGGCTGCTCCTTTGGTTCGGGCGAGCCACGTGCTGGCGAAGAGGTCGAGGCCCTGTTTGACAGAGGCAAGGTATCCAAGGTCGTGTCGCCGTGGCTTGATCCTCCGCAGGAAGGCTCTGCGTTGTGAGGCCCGCAGCATGTGAAGGAAAGCGTTTTGGGGTAAATTCAGCCAGCTGATCTGGCAGCCCCAGTCGTCGTACATGATGCCAAATGTGGGCCAGGTCCATCGGAGCTGCTGGAGCGACTGGACGAGTCGTCCGACGGGTCCTCCACCACACAGGGTCTGGACGTGGTGTTGAAGGTCTCTGGCGAGCCCGCAGAGTGTAACGTCGCGGTTAACCTGTCGCCGCAGGCACAGGAATGCTTCACGCTGCGTGATGGCGTCGATCTCCAGGGCGTGTCCTGGGACGCACACGGCCATGAGAGTCCAGAACTCGACCCACTTGTTCCCCTTGGGGCGGATAGCCGCCTTGAGGGCGTGGTTGTAGGCAGTTTTGGCTGGGCCCGATGGTGCTTGAATGTCGGTGCCCGTGGTGCAGACACTGGCAGCAAGGGAACGGGCGTGCCGCGCCTTGATAAGCATCGGCGATGGGAGCTTGCCAATGCGCGGCAGGCGAATAGTCGCCCTCCGAACACGGGCATCTGCGGTGGCCGTGAGGTTAAGCGCGGCTGGAGCCGGCGCTGCCTCGGCGTTGATGTAACTCCCGACGAGCTTGAAGGAATCGACCACACGTAGGGGGCGCTCCGCCAGAGTGAGCTGGGTGACGGCGGCGTGAAGTTCGTCGGTGAGCGCCCACCCTGCCACTTTACCAGGGTGAATGCGTTGACCTGAGAATCGATCAAACTTGGCGGTTTCGTCAAGAGATTTCTGCAGCTCAGACGCGGTGTGGGTAGTGGAGTTGCTGTCGTCAACAAAGGTAGTGCTGAGCGATCGAGGAACGTATCGATGCTGCCTCTTAGTCCACACGCACATGAGCAGCTTGATGTCGTCCAGGGACCACGAACTTCCCTGGAGGTGACCGTTAGTCCTGGCCAAGTCCTTAGAGTACGCTCCGTTCATGCGGATGTAGCGTTTGTGGTGGTTGTAGAAGTTTCGGCGGACAGTAACGATGTCTTGAGGGCACCCCGCGTGGAGTGCAAGGTTAAGGCAGATGTCCGTGATGAGGTAATCGAAGCACTTCTGTCGGTCTAGGGCAGCTCCAGCTAAGGGGAGGAGCAAAGCCCTGGCGTGCTCGATGCGCAGGGCGAGAGAGGTGCTGACATCCCCAATGGTAGCTTTGGGAACAGCGCCGAAACTCGTGGCGTGGGTCCATCCTTTCCGCCAGTCCGTGAGGCTACGGTAGGCTGGCGCTTCCCACGCGTACATCCAAACGGAGAGAACCGAGAGGAGTCGTTGGTCCGTCGGAAGTTCCCCTCGGCCTTTTCTGAGGCACGGGTTTGGCACGTGAAGGAGGGGTTCTGGGATGTTGCCAGTGCGTTGCATAGCACGTAAGACGCTGGCGAAGAGGCGAAGGATGTCGTCGGGTAACTCCTTGGCCTCCTTAGTTGTCCAGCCGTCGAGTCCCCCCGCGCGGCACGGTGAACGGTTGCGAATGAAGTGGATGAGTTGGTCGTCGGTGAGGTGGAAAGGGACTGCTGGTGATGGCGTAGGCAGCTCTTGTCGGCACTCGTCGTAAAAGTCTGCCCACGTCGGCATGGCTTCGGCATCATGACCTGTACGAGCGCGGTACCTGCCCAAGATGGGCTCCCAGGTGTCGACCATGAGCTTGAGCATGTCTTTGGTATTGGCAACAATGGCGTTGGCGGGAAGGGCGTCGGGAACCTGGGCAGGTGGTGGGGCACAAGTGTGGCCTTCGCCATTGTCCGTGTCGAGCGAACTACCGTCGCTGGGGCTGAAGCCGCCAGCGTCGGTGTCGGCATCACTGTCGTCCGTGCAAGCTTGGTCAGGGTTGAAGGCGGTGGTGTCGCAGTGGAGTTGCGTATCGTCAGGAGTGGTGGGCGTGCGGAGGTACGCCGTGGGCGAGCAGTCAGCAGCCCGTGCGTATATGGCCGCCTTTCGCCCACTTGGCTCGCGGACACCCTCAGCCCAAATCTTGATGCGTTCAGCTTTGGCTCGGTTTGCACGTCGCGCCAGCTCTGAGTCAAGGTTTTGGATCAGACGGTCCAGGTGTTCTCCGTGTGGTGCTGGCTCGTCGGGGTTCCAGGCCTCAGGAAAGGCCAGGAGGACCGTGGGGCGCAACTTGTGACAGAGAAGGCGGGCCGCGGTCCACGTGCAGTCGATGCGCTGCGCCAGGTAGGGCGGGATGGCACGGCAATCGATATGGTGGTGCTGTCCGATGAAGCGAAGCTCACAAAGTTGCCGATGGAGCTTGCGAAGGCGGTTCATGTGAATCGTGGAAGCTCCGTAGGTGGGAAAGGCGCGGGGGACAGCGGGTCGCTCCTCGAACGTGGGTGTGAGCCCGTGCATGGTAGGGGGCTTCTTTTTTGGGTGGTCTGGCGGCGGAGGTGGCAGGTCGCGCAGCCGAGTGAGGTGGCACTCATGGCTGGCCTCGTTTGCCAGGGCGAACATGCGTTCCACATCGTCGCGTGTGTCGGCCTGCACCATGCGGTCCTGGTATCGCCCTGCGATAAGGGTCCCTAATGCCTGAAGTTCGTGGCCCTCATGAGCTCCATCGTTAGGAGGGTAAGGCGTGGGGGCTAGAAGGCGTCGGGCCGTATGGTCGAGGCGGCTAAGGTCGAGCGTGACCTGCAGGCCAACGTGGGACTTCGCTGGCAAGTCACGCAGATAGCAGAAGTCGGTGACAAGGGATCGCGCCGCTTGGTTGGCGATGATGTAATCGATGCGCGAAGTGCGGGGACACTTGGTGACACGGTCCCAGTCAGGGATATTGCCATATGTGTGCATGGTGTGGTCAGGTGTGCCTTCAGCGACGTTAAACCATCCGTGTTGCATCATGTGCAGCAGGTGTGGATTGTCGTCGATGTTCGTGTTGGCGTCCATGCAAATGAAATACGGGGCTGTGCCGACCCTCGCGGCGGCGCAGTCAGCTAGCCGAAACAAGTCGGTGCTGTCTCCTCCAGCGACCCCATAGAGGCTCGCTATGTAGATCCCAGCGGGCCCGTGGTTGTTTCTTCGCCGCCTGCGGCGGTGCTGGGTGCAGAGCGGGAGGAAGGCCTCGTGCCATCTTTTCTTGGCCTTGAGTGTGGCGATACAGGACGCAGTATCGTCGACGGTGGAGTCGACGATGGCGTCCTTAGAGAGGATGGCGACCCCTCCCGATGCGCCAGTGTTGCCCTCGACTGTGTGGTCTGTGCCGCCGTGGGCAGCTTTGCGCTGGGCTCGCGCCAGATCCAGGTCAGGTCCCAGACTGGCATGATATCCCCCGTGGTGTGGATTGGCGGCGTTGGTAACGATGGCTTGTCTGGTAGGCTTGGCATGTCGGGTCTCCTGCAGTGCTATGACTGCGGCGTTGTGGTCGACACCTAGAGCGGTGATAGTTGGCCAATTTGCTGGGAGACTCGTGATGTTGAGGCTGACGAGATGGATGGAGCGACCTGGCCCGTCTCCATCGGTGGAGCTGGGGTTGGCTCGTCCCGCACGGTGGAGGGCCGCCTGGCCCTTATCCAGGTAGGAGGCTTGGCCACAGTAGGAGCTCATGGCGTCCCTGCAGATTGGCTTGAACGGGGCTGAAGCCGCCGTCAGGCCGTAAGTATAGGCGGGGCATGGTCGACACTGCGCCAGGGGGGGGGTTCATAAACATCGGCAAAACTGCATCGAAAAATCCTCCTCACTCCTGTACCGTGGGGGACGAGGGGAGGAGAGGTGAGACGGCAGCAGAGGGAGAGGGAGGCGACTCCTCGATCCGTCCTGCCGAACACAAGAGCAAAAGCAGACCAGCGGTGGCAGCTCGACGCGGCGGCGGCGCAACGCGCGCGCATATACTGCGCACGCGACACCGCTGGTCCGTCCTGCGGTGGCGCGCCCGCCCCGTCAGTACCGTGATGAGCAGCATCAGGTGGAGCAGCTCGAGCAGCGCGGTCAGTGGCCTGGCGCTGAGCCTCGTCCATGCCCGCTGCCGTGAGGCAAGCGTTGCGGACAGGACTGACTCCACGCGGGGCCGCCGCTGCCGCGGCAGCGGCTGAGGTGGCGAGGGCGCCGCCACGACTCTGTGGAGAGAGCGGTGAGCCGCCGCCGAAACCCGCCGCGAGGTCCTTGACGCGGTACTTGTTCTTGAACGGGTCGAAGGTCGGCGCCTCGTCGATGGGGATGACCACGCGGGTGGGCGGCGGCAGCTCCTGGTCCGTGGACGGCGTCGGCTCGAGGTCGACCTGGCCAGGTTCGATGGCGCTGGCACCAAAGCGTGGCACTACCTCGGGGGCTTGGCGATCAGCCTGAGTCTCGCGGGGCGGCGAGCTCGTGGAGCTCCCAGGGGCCTTGCGCGAGCTGTGGCGACTGCAGGACCTGCTGCGCGGGGCGCGCCCGCCCGTATGGCGGTCGCGTGGCGAGGTCGCCTGGGCGCTAGCGCGCGCAGAGTCCGCCCTGCTCGGGGAGCGGATCGGCGCTGCGCGGGGTGTTGGACTGGGCTGGCGGGGGCCGCCTGCGCCGCCCGCCGCCGAGGCAGCAGCCTGGTCAGGGTCGACAGCGTCAGGGCGGGGGCTGATGTGATGGGCACTTCCGTCGCTGTGCCGCGGGGAGGCGCTGTGGTGCGCCTGGGTGTACGTGAGGACGAGCGGGACGAGCGGCTGCCTCTCTCGCTCAGGTGGGGCAGGTTTTGCCTGGGCAGGGCGCAGCGATGCGGCCACGTTTGGCGGGGGCGTGTGTTGGCGCGGTTGCCAAGCGCGCACGTTCGCATCGCGCCATCCTTCAGGGCGCCCTGTCCTGCCACGGCTTGGTGCAGCCCCCTGGGCTGAAGCCGCAGGGGTTAGCACTGCGGGCTGGTTGCTGGGTGTGCTGTCATGGCGGCCTGGGTAGTGGCCCCAGGCACGCGTGGACCCTGGCACGGGCGAGGTGGCCCGTGGGGGAGACTGCACGAGTGCCCGCGGGTAACCGATGACCGCTGGATGCACCCTGGCGTGGGGGGCATGGCCGTAGCTGGAGGCGGCTGCTCCAGCCGCCGCGGGCCTGGCGCCAATGGGGCCACGGTGATAGGCGGCGCCCCCGCCGTACACCGTGTTGCCGCCTGTCGGGACGCGCGCGGGGGAGCGGTTGCGTGGAGTGCTCGGCTGACCTGCGTCGCGTTGGTCGCGCTGCTGAATGCGCTGCTGGTGCTGTTGGTAGCGCTGCTGGTCGGCTCTCGAGAGCGGGCGGGTGTCGGGGGGGATGGTGGGCACGTCGGGCCGCCGCCAGCCCAGGTAGACGTGCTCGAAGGCGTGGTCTGGGTAAGTCTCCCCGACGGGTGAATATCGCCGCACATGCTCCATGTAGTCAATGTTCTGCGGCTCGGGGAGCGCCGTGATGTTTACAGCTCGCTGGTGCGCTGGTCCATAGAGACAGAAACTACCACGGTTGCTGCGGTCGTGATTCAGCTCGGCTTCGGTCGTGGCACGGCTCACCATGGCGTCGCAGAGGCGCATGTCGTAGTCGAGAGCTTGAGGCCCAGGGCCGCCCTCGGCGTCCCAGTACAGTACCACATCTCGCCAGCGGGTGCGGGTAGTGTGGATGCGCTCGGCGATGGACTCGCAGACGGTCCTGACTGTGACACGATCCCTGTGCATGTTGGTGATGGTTAGGGAGTAAGGTCGGCGGACCGTTTTGTTGAAGGTGAAGTCCTCCTTGAGGGCCTGGTGGGGGCCGAAGAGCACGTAGCCTTCCCTCCACAGCGGTTGGTCGGGGGACGGGTCTTCAGGCATCCCCGTTCCTGTGAACCCAGGTGGCCGCCGCGTGCCGTCGGGCAATCCCTGCCTGGGGACCCGCCGCGGCCTCGGTGGAAGGTACCATTGACCCTGGTAACCAGCTTGGCCTGGTTGTGGAGGCTCCCCCCCGGGGCCTGAAGGCGCTCGGGGGGGCTCCTTGAGGTCGTGGTGGGCTGGCGCGTTGCCATATTGGCGGGCAAGGATGTGCGGAGGCATCCCTGTGGCACGGACGTCGAACAGGCTGTGTGGACTGGGCGGATGGGGGCACCTGCTGGAGAGGCAGCATGTGTCGGAGTCCCTGTTGTCGGTGCTGTATGCACACGTCCAGCTGTTGCAAGAGTAGTCCGTGGACCAGTCCATAAGTGCACGTAGTCCGCTGAGGGCGCAGTCTGGGCACGTTGGTTGGCCCGAGGTGCCGAGCTGCGTGTTGCGGCGGGCCGCACAGTACTGACAGCATTGGAATCGGCACTGTAGGCATGACCAGCGTCCTGGTAGGGGCGGGAGCGCTTGCTCGTTTGTGCCTGGGTCGTCTGGGTGGGGTCGGGGTCGATCCCACAAGGGCCAGACGTCGGCAAACCAGGACTGGCCTGTAGTGCGGACGACCTCGGCGGGGAGGCGAGCGTCGTCGGCGTGGCGCTCTAACCACTGGGGCCCCATGTCCGCTGGTACCATGACCGTGCGCCACGTGTCATCCGCCTTGACGTGGACTTGGGTCGGTGCCCAGAGCTTGGTAGTGGTATCGCCATGGTCGTGGTGGAGGATGACCCAGCCGTCGCGACCCGTCACCTCAGGGTCGATAACGCGATGGCCCATGACGGTCGTCCCCCACGGTAAGTAGGCGCCGTCGTGGTGATCGCCAGGGTCAAGCCAGACCTCGATGCCAGGGGCATTGACACGGGCCCGCACATCGCGGACGTGGAAGGCGAGGACGTGGTAGGCGGTCGGCTCCACTTCCGTCACGATGTGCTCCCACGTCTCGATGTCGCTGTAGTCCGAGGTGGAGTTTCCGCCACTCTGCCGTGACGCACGGGAGGCGGATCGCCGTGGGCGGGCGTGGCCTCGGGCGAGGGCTGCGGCCGCACTGATGAGGGACGGCATACGGCGGTCGTCGTCTCCTGATGTCGTCGATGAGCGGTCTGGACTGTGTGCCAGGGCGGCACCTGACTGGTAGGTGCGCGGTGGACCAGGCGCGGCCCCAGGGCTGGAGCCGCTGGGGCGCGACTCGCGTGCGTCGGGGTGCCCCCGCACGGGGACGGCTTGCAAGCCAGTGTACACAAGGTCGATCAGTGGCTGCGGGTCCAGCTGGAGCTTGCGAAGCGAGACGCGTGGCCGGGGCTGGTTGGGGTCGGCCCTGGTGGCTGCTTCAGTGTCGTAATGCTGTTTGGCCCATGCTCGCGCTGCCTCTGGCGAGTATAGTGCCTGCGGCGGTGGCCACGCTGCCGCGATGCCCAGCCTGCGCCGAGTGCTAGCTTCCTGGTCGTGGGCTTCAGCGGCCTCACGGAGATCTGGATGATCGTAGCCAGCGATGTGGAGGGCGTGCGCACAGTCGCCCATGCCAAATGCTTGTGGTAAGGCACGGCACCTGGAGGCAGCTTCCGTGGGGGCACACCAGTCCATGCGGATGAGGAGGCCCAGGACCCGAGGGTAGATGAGGCGCGCTCCGTGGGCCTCCCCTTTCACGAAGTTGTGCCAGTTTTCACCGCTCGGTGGTTGGGTGGCCTCGCACATCCAGAGCGCGATGGGTCCCCACGCGAGGGTGTCGTCTTCGAGGCTGTAGGGCGGGTGGGGCGGCACTGCGTACCACGCGGCCAGCGAAGGGTGCACGCTCACGTACGTGCGGCCAACGTTGGCGCCAGTTCGACCCTTCGCTTCACGGCGGGGGCCTGGCAAGAGGTGCCCTCCGCTGGCAGCGAGACGGGCCGCAAGGTCGCCGCGGGTCCCATGCCAGAAGACAGTGGGCGCGTCGGTGGTGGGTTGGCGGAGGTCCCACGTGAGGTAGGGGAAAATCGTCTCGCCTGAGTTCCCGCCCGAGTCTTCGAGCACCCAAGTGAGGCGGTTCGGGGGCCTCTGCATGATGTCAGTCCACGGCCCCAGCGCTTGGAGTGTTAGATCATGGGTGAATCGAGGATGGTCGTGGAGTCGCAGAGCGTCTTTGATGTCCTCTGTAGACACGCCACTGTTACCAAGCGCAAAGCCGTTTTGGTACAGGGCGTTGAGGATGCTCGTCGGCGGCACGGGGACCGCTGGGTCGCGCTGGATAGTGTTGCGTAAGTTGCGCGTCGGTGGCTTGAGGGCTAGATGGGGCGTACCAGGGCCTGAAGGCGCCTGGGGCCTGGCGGGTGATGCATAGCGTGCTCGCCGACGTGGTGGTTGGGTGTCCGTGTCGGAAGAGGAACCACGAGCATCTGCATGTCGGAAGATGGACCACGGGCTGTCGCGGGTGCGCTCACGTGGTTCCCTTGCCTCGGCGTCGCTGGCGTGGGCTGTGGCGTCTTCGTGAGTCGGTGGGTTACCATAGGCCGCGCCGCTCTTGGAGCCGTCTCGCGGGGACGGGCTGGTCGATCGTGGTGTGACAGACGAGGCTCGCGATACGGCGGCAGTGACTTCGACGATGGCGGCGGTGGTGGCGGTGGTGACATCGGCGACTGCGGCGGCAACTGCTGCGGCGTAGTGTTCCTGTAGCAGCGGATGTCGGAGTGAGTGCACGTGCTGGTCCTCGTGTTCGTCGGCAAGCGTGCGCGGCATTGTGTATGTGGCCTCATCACGCGGCCTCCTGCTCGGTTGGCAACAGCGGAGGCACCACTGGGCCGTGGATGAGTCCAGGGCACGCGCACAGATGCGGGCTCCTACGTGTCCGACGGCTCCTTGAGCGAGGAGTTTGGCGCCGACGAGTAGAAGACCGCACACCACTCCGCCAGTGGCAATAGCTCCGAGTTTGCCGCTGGCCCATTTCAGGACACCCCCGAGGCCGACCCCGACTGCGCTGGCTCCGCCCGAGACGATATCTCTGAGTTTGGCGCTGGTCCACTTGAGAGTACCCCACAATGCGGACGTGACGTTGTATGCCGTTGTGCGTCGGGGTGTAGTGGGCACAGATGGGCCTGGTGCCGCCGCTTCACGTCGTCGTCGTTGTCGGTAGCTGGGGTCTCGGCTCGGTGTCGGCAAGTACCCATCGATCTGGTCCTTGTACGGCATTGCTATCACGATGGCGTACGTGGCCACAAAGAGGCAGATGAGGCAGCCACAGTGTCGTGATGCCGCTGCGCTGTGCTGGGGCTCGTGGGAACCGCTGGCATCTGGGTACTCGTCATCGATGGGGTCGTTGTCGATGTCGGCCTGCCAGTGGTCAATGACACTGGGGTTGGAGTCAGTCACGTTAACACGGCAGACAGAGGTGCGGGGCGTGGTGCTGCCACCTGCGGTCTGGGGATGTCCAGGTCCAGCCAGTGCTGCAGCGGGGCTGAAGCCGCCACTGCGCGGGCTGGCATGAGCTGGCGATGCAGTGGCATGGCTTGTCGCGTCGGCGGCAGTGGCGCCTTCAGCGTCGTTGAGCTGTGCGCAGGGGTCGGCCTGGGCCGAGTCGTTGGGCGGACTGCTGTGCGACGGGGTGTGCCCTGAGTGGGGTTCGCTGTCACGGTCACGCTGGGCCGTGTCACCTGGTGGTGTCATGCCGTCACGATCCTGGGTTTCCATGTCGTCCTGGCTATCGTCCGACGCGTGGAACGAGCCCAGGGATATGTTGCTGATATCGTCCGACGCGTGGAACGAGTCCGGGGTATGTTGCTGATATCGCTGGCCGCGATGTGCTGGAGCAGCCATGATATGGGGTCGTCTGCGGCCTGCTCACCCGTGGCGTGCTGGGCGAGGCCAGCTGGCGGTGGTGGGTTTAGCGGTTCCGTCGGTGCCACGGCGAGCTCCGCCTCGACAAGCGGCTGCATGTCTGTCGGGTGGTGCAGGATCGCATCCGCGAGGTACGCCAGGGCGTCTTGGTCGGGTGGAGGGAGGCCTCTTGGTAGTAAGGCGTGGGCCCGTGAGAGGCATGGCGGCAAAGGTGCCGTGAAAGCCTCAGGGCCGACGAGCTGAGCACGAGCGCCCTGGCATTCCAGAAGGAGGCCAAAGTAGCGGGTGGAGTACTCGCGGCTGCCCTGGATACGAGTGAGGTTGCGGTTGGTGCGCTGTCTGTCAGGGCCCGCTCTATGCCAGATGTCCTCGCACATGTCGATCGCGGTGCGCTGGCGCAGGGCGTCGTTGTTCTCCTCGGAGTCCTCCTGGAAAAGGTGGCCGTACTGTGGCAGATGGAGCGTCGCCAGGATGTACGGGACACAGTCCTCGAGCCATGCCCAGAACACGTCCTGGTGGTCCTCACCTGGTGCCCACGCCGCAGCGCGCGGTATGAGCCGGGCTCGGATCATCATCAGGTGCCAGAAAGCGGGGTCCTCCTCGGGTTCGCCCCTGGCGCACAGAGGGGTAATGAGACCCGTGGGGCTATAGCGGGGCACGACAGCGGGGCTGAAGCCGCCACTGTGTGCATGGCCTTGGTCAGCGGCCCCGTCGAGGATGTGCTGCGCGACGGTCGAGGCCACGCTGAGGGTGGACTGCGATGCATGTGTCGTAGTTGACGAGGGCGTGCATGCACTCGCGATGGCGCCCAACGGCCCCTTGCCGCACGGACCCGCGGCGGCGGTGCTGTTCACGATCGGGTCCAAAATGGTGCAATGATCGTACTTGTAGATGCTGCTGTCATCGTAAAGGAAAACGTGTTGGGGCGCACCGCCTGAAGACGGGTGTGCTCCAGCTAGCGAGGGGAGGGCCATGCTGCAGGCAAGGCGCCGCATGATGGCGAGGCCAGGCGGGCGGCGCGAGCGATGAGCCAAAAGCTGCATGTCGGCACACGTCCTCAAATACCCCTGAATGCTCATGTACATTGCAACAATCACGCCCCCTGCAAGACTGCGGGTGTCCCTACACCAGATAGCTTGCGCGTGCTGCTGCCAAAACAGACATGAGGTGACAAGAAAGAGATACAACGCGAAGAGGGAAGAGATGCCTCTGGGGCGCTTCCTCGGAGGGCTGAGGCGGGCTCTCTGAGGCACCTTCAATAGGGTTCCTGGGTGGCCCGACCCTTGTCTTTGCCTTTGTCAGCCCCTGGGGGCCCCGTCCCTGGGGTGACCTGGCCTGGCTGGTCGATCCACCCGCAGACAGCCACGGGATCAGCGGCCGCTGCAGCTTCCTCCTTCTTAGTTGCCAGAGTGGCCACTTGTGGCAGGTGGATGGTGCCCCCCGTGAGGTGCCCGAGGAGGGCCTGGATGTCGCCGCGCAGTGCAGCAGCTTCGGCGGTTGCCGTCTGTTGCTGGGTGACGACGGTGGCAAGCCCCCGTTCCAACCCCGAGACGTGCTCCGTGAGTGTGGCCTGGGAGGAGAGAACGCCCGCAAGCTGGACCTGCATGTTATCCACCGTGTTGGCTAGCAGCTCGTGCTGTTGTTCCATGTGCTGGATGCGGGTCGTGGCAACATCTGGCGGTTGAGAGGCCGATGCGAAACGCTCACCGAAGGTGTTGAGTTCGTGGGAGGCCTCGCTGTATTCATCGCCTGATGAGAGGATCTCGACGTCCTCGGCGTCGCCTGGTACTTCGGCGGCTGTGGCAGCGTCGCCTTCGGTGTGGCCCCCACCTTCTGCCGCCACCGTGCCAAGCCGAGAGTCATGACCACCTGATCCTGGGGTGGCCGTTTGTTCAGCGGCTCCGTCCGTGCCGTGCGGGGGTGCAGAGGAGCTGCGGCCTGGGGCGCAGTGTGACCTTGCGTGCGGCGGGACGTCACGTTTCCCACTGGAGGATCGGTGGCGCTTGGCTGAAGGCTCCTCCTTGGGGATCAGGAGCGGTGCGACGCCTTTGCCTTTGGGCGTGGCAGTCATGAGGTCGTGGAGGTAGGGGCTCTGGGCCGCTTTGGTGAGGAGTGTGCCGGTGGCGGGGCTAAAGCCGCCACCACGGGCTGGCGGCGTCACAGGCTCTGTGATGGTGGTAGGCGTGACGATGGTGACGTTGTCCCGCTTCGGCACCACCTCAGCCAGCGGGGCCTCGGTGATGCTCCACGGGATGGGGCACCCCGCAACTTGTACCGTGTATGTGAGTGGGGGCCGATGGGCACGCACTAAGGCAAACTGGGCCGCAGTGGCTGGGCCCCAGGCGGTGTGGTAGACCTCACAGTCCCATTTAACGGACGGGCCCGTGAGAGTCTTGGCGAGCTGGTCAGCGTGGCGTGGCGTGCCGCAATGCCAGTGATGCGGTAGCGCGTCTTGGCGAGGGTAGCCTCGCAGCCACGGATGCTGACGGCAGCAGCCTTGGCGGCGTCTGACCCCCGTGGAACACGGATCCCCAGTAGGCCTGACTTGCCGTGCCTGACGACTCCCAGGGCCTTGAACTCCACCGACTTCTGGAACGCGTCTGCCATCGTGATGGGCTGGTCCTCAGGGAACCAAACGGTCTGATACTTGTCGGCGGTGGGCTCGTCTGCACCTACGTTACTGAGGTCGTAGGTGGCACCGAGTTGCCCTGATCCCGCCAGGACCTTGTCGACCGCTTGGAGACTGACGCCGAAGGTGGCAGCCAGGGACCTCTTTCCGCCGCCCGATCCAAACCTGCCTAGGCTTTTGCAGGGTTCGAGGATGGTGACGGCTTTAAAGTTGCCGTGGAAGAGGGCCTTGAAGGTGTCCTGGAGCTGACTATCGAGCTCCTGGCGGTGAGCGTCTTTCTTGGACTCCCTGTGCTTTTGGTTTTGGCGCGCCTTGTCCTGTGGAGCGGAGTCCCCTCGAAAAGGGCCCTTGGTGCGTGGACCACCGTTCACGGGGGCACCTCCCGAGAACTGGTCCTCGAAGGCCTGATGCATGGAGGGGACTGCGGCGATGGCCTCGGTTTCTTGTATGGTCGCCCGAATCCAGCATACGTGGTCGGCAGGGTCGATGGTGGCGACGGCTACTTTTTCCGTGCAGGCGACCTCCTTGGTGCCCAGCTGGTACACGGTCACGGGGACGTGCGTGTGGACCACTTTGGGCGCCTTGGGGTGACGCTTCAGGACTGGGACGGCGAGCTCGGTGCCGACGTAGTTGTCGTTTTTTGGGCCATGACAGCAATCGCGAGCTGACCCGTGGTTCGCTTGCCCTGCTCGAGGTGGTGTTGGAGCAGCCGCTCACCGCTCTCGTAGTCGTGGAGGCTGATACTGGGCTTGCACGTCTTGCCGTCGTCGGGGGATGTGGGTTCAGCGAGGACGGGGACCTTCCAAAAAGCCGGGTCCAAAGCGATGAATTGGGTGTCCGCAGTCTGAAGACGTGCGGAACCCGCTGGTGGGTGTGATGTGTCACCGCCAATGCGCTTAGGCTTGCTGCGCTGGTGATGATCAAGCGTGTAGCTGATCTGGTTGGTGGCGCACATGCGGATCAGGGCGCTGCCAAGCTTCTTCGTGTTGGACTTGTGCATGTCGTACGTTGCCTGGGGCTCGTCCGCGTTCAGTTCGGCAAGCCCGTTGTATGCGGCCGTGGGGCGGTCAGACCCCGCTTGCTTGAACGCTGCGATGCAGTCCTGCTTGCGTTGGAGGAGAGATCCTTCAGCAGCAGGACGGGAACTCGGAGGCTGCTTGGAAGAGCGACGGCGGTCCGGCTTCTTGGGGGCCATTGCTGCGGGCGCTCTGGTGAGGAGAGGTGACACGAATCAGTAGGGTCCTGCTGGGACCCCTCCGGTCTCGC
>CAUYUJ010018281.1:2776122-2855320 GCA_963575745.1 Prorocentrum cordatum | reverse complement strand
TGAGAAGGACAAAATGGTGCCAAAACCTTTTGTAAAATCAATGATTTTGCTATGAGCTTTAAGGAGCGCTGCCCCCTCAGAAGGCCAAAATGGGGCCAAAACCGTAGTAAAATCAATGAGTTTGGCTTCAAAACAGAGGAGAGGGTTTTTCTCCGTCCCCCCGTCGGGGCCAGAATCCTCGTGAGGGGTGTCGTTGTTTAGCCCTCCCAGGAGACGAAAAAGACCCCTCCAACGACCCGCGAAACCCCCTCTCCAGGCCCAGGGGGATGGGGTAGGGGGAGGGGTAAACCCCTCCCCGAAGGGGAAGAAGGGGGGTTGAGGACAGAGAGAGCTCCCTAAACCACTCACGCCCAAAGGGCTGGTGGGATTAGCGCTGCCCCCTCAGAAGGCCAAAATGGTGCCAAAACCGTAGTAAAATCAATGAGTTTGGCTTCAAAGAAGAGGGGCTGGTTTTTTCTCCCCCCCCCGTCGGGGCCAGAATCCTCGTGAGGGGTGTCGTTGTTTAGCCCTCCCAGGAGTCGAAAAAGACCCCTCCAACCACCCGCGAAAGGACCTCTCCAGGTCCAGGGGGAGGGGGTAGGGGGTGGCGTGGGAGGAGGGTTAAACCCCTCCCGAAGGGAACGGAAGAAGGGGGTGAGAAAGAGCGGGCTCCATAAACCACTCACGCTCAACACGGGTGGAGGGACTACTACTACGACTACTACTACGACCATTACTACGACTACTTACACTACTACTACTACTACTACTACTACTACTACTACTACTACTACTACTACTACTACTACTACTACTACTACTACTACTACTACTACTACTAATAATAATAATAATTCTTTACGCTTCGCGTATCCCCACCAGCCCATCTCACAACAGCAACTCTTGCGAAGCATGCCGACAGTCGTGTTGTTCAGGCGTGTGTCCGCTTGGCCCCGCATATCTCCCTTGTTACTCCTTCCTCCCGCCTCCTTGTACATCCTCATTGTGGGGGGAGCGGGAGAAGGACGAGGCGGAGGAGGAGGGAGAGAAAGCGCTCTTCGTGGTTTGAGTCGTTTTGGGTTTCTCCTTTCTATGGTGGTGAGCGTGTTCGGGCCCTTTCTTCCTGGTGTGACCTTCTTCCTGGTGTGAAGTCGTTCGGGCTCTTCGTGGGTGAGTTGTCGGACTTTCGTCCTGGTGTTTGAGTCGTTCGGATTCTCGTTTGGTGTGAGTGTTGTGTAGGGAACCTCGTCCTGGTTGTTGAGTTCGCTCGATGGGCACCCCATATTGGTGTGAGTCGTGGCGGGATACTCGTGGTGTGAAATCGTTCGGGGCCATAGTCGTGGTGTGAGCGGGAGTCGTTTCGGGCTCCTAGTGGTGTGAGTAGGTCGGGAGCCTGGTCCTTGGGTGAGGTTCGTTAGGAGCCCTCGTCCTGGTGTGAGTCGTTCGGGCTCTTCGTGGTGTGGGTCGTTCGGGCCCTCGTCCTGGTGTGAGTCGTTCGGGCTCCTCGTGGCGTGAGGCGTTCGGGCACCTCGTCCCGTCTTGGGAGCCGCTTGGCGGCCCCAGGGGCTTCTAGGAGCGTCTTGGGTGCCTTGGGGGAGCCTTTTCGGGCGTTTTGGGAGCCTCTTGGGAGCCGTTGGGGGCCTCTTGGGGGCTTCTTGGCGGCCCCAGTGGCTTCCAGGAGCGTCTTGGGTGCCTCGGGTGAGAGCCTCTTGGGGCCTCTTGGTGGCCTTTTGGGGGCATCTTGGGGGGCTTTTGGAGGCCTCTTGGGGGCCTCCTGGGGGCCTCTTGGGGCCATCTTGGGGCCTATTGGTGCCTCCTGGGCGCTTCTTGGTGCCATCTTGGAGGAGATCGATCAAAGAAGAGGGGAGCTTTAATGAGCGCTGCCCCCTCAGAAGGCCAAAATGGTGCCAAAACCTTTGTAAAATCAATGGTTTTCGCTTGAAAGAAGAGATGAGCTTTAAGTAGCGCTGTCCCCTCAGAAGGCCAAAATGGGGCCAAAACCGTAGTAAAATCAATGATTCTGCCTTCAAAGAAGAGGTGAGCATTTGTTCTCCCTCCCCCGTCGGGGCCAGAATCCTCGTGAGGGGTGTCGTTTTTTAGCCCTCCCAGGAGTCGAAATTGACCCCCCTGACGACCCGCGAGACCCTCTCCAGGCCCAGGGGAAGGGGGGAGGGTGAGGGGTAAACCCTTCCCCGAAGGGGAAGAAGGGGGGTTGAGAACAGAGAGAGCTCTCTAAACCACTCACGCCCAAAGGGCTGGTGGGATTCTACTACTACTACCACTACTACTGTTACTACTGTTACTACTACTACTACTACTACTACTACTACTACTACTACTACTACTACTACTACTACCACTACGACTACTACTACTACTTCTACTACTATTACTATTACTACTACTGATACTACTACGACTACTATTGCTACCCCTACTACTACTACTACGACTACTACTATACTACGACTACTACTACTACTACTACTACTACTACTACTACTACTACTACTACTACTACTAATACTATTACTACTACTACTACTACTACTACTACTACTACTACTACTACTACTACTACTACTACTACTACTACTACTACTACTACTACTACTACTACTGACTACTACTACTACTACTACTACTACTACTACTACTACTACTACTACTACTACTACTACTACTACTACTACTACTACTACTACTACTACTACTACTACTACTACTACTACTACTACTACTACTACTACTACTACTACTACTACTACTACTACTACTACTACTACTACTACTACTACTACTACTACTACTACTACTACTACTACTACTACTACTACTACTACTACTACTACTACTACTACTACTACTACTACTACTACTACTACTACTACTACTACTACTACTACTACTACTACTACTACTACTACTACTACTACTACTACTACTACTACTACTACTACTACTACTACTACTACTATTACTAGTACTACTACTACTACAACCACTACTACTACTACTACTACTACTACTACTGCTACTACTTCTACTACTACTACTACTACTACTACCACTACTACCACAACTACTACCACCACTACTGCTAGTACTACCACTAAGAGGACGCCTTCTACTACCACTACGACAACGACGACGACGACTACAAACTACAACCCCGAAGATCACTACTACTACGACTACTGCGGATCGTATGTATACGACAGCAAATGTTAGTACCACCGCTACTCCGAACACTTGTCCTACTCCTACGATTGTCCTACTTTTACGAACTACCCTTACTCCGAACATCCATCGTCGTGCTAGTCCCACGCCAACCACGACGACATATACACCAGAACGCATTACCTTCGCTACTCGCACAAAGTAAAAGACAACCCACAGTTACTGCACGCTTACGAACGGACTGATCTATTGCCAAGTGCGCGTTTTCGGAAACCGAACAAACAATTTCACATACGCATGCCAAATTGTTTCTGAGGGCTTAGGAAACTGACCCCGTGTGAAACAATCAAACAGAAACGCCGCCAACCATTCCCTGGTGCCGCAGGGGAACGTCTCAATTTGCCACGGTATTCTTGAGCTTACCAAGGATGCGTGGGGGTGAGGGGAGCGAGAAACAGCGCCGATCCAAGAAGCACGCCTGTGCCGGCGTGGTGGCTCAAGCGCCGCGTGGATCGTTCACCCTTGAATGGTCCGCGGACATGCGATGTCCTGACTATTCCAACACCCAAAGATCCCGACCCCTTCCCCGGGGCCGGTTTTCCACCCGGGGTTTCCTTGCACGGTGGGCGCCTGGAGGTCGAACAACGCCAACAGACTCCCGTCCTGTTTTTGGTCCCGACGCGAGCTTGTCTGGGGAGGAGGAAGGCAAATAACAATCTCCACGAGCGTGAACTTTCTGGACACGAGCATGTCCGGGTCTGGGTCCTGGTGGAGCACCCGCAGCAGCTCCACGAACGCCGCGCTCCACGTGGGGTCCGCGGGCCGCGCTCCCTGCCGCTGGAAAGGCACCACGTCCGGCAACGAGCCGTCCTCGCCGAGCTCGTCCGCGATAGAGTCCACGAAGGCGGCGGCCACTGGGGCGAGGTGGACGTCCGAAGATGAAAAAGAGGCACATACGTAAACGTTCGGAAGTCCGCGCGGTTGCCTTGGATCCGCGCCGGCCTCCCCGCCCTGGCGCGCGGAGCGCGCCAGGGGCGGCGCCTGCGCGGCGCCTGTCCAACCCCGAAGAAAGGCATAAGCATAGACTTTCGGAAGTCCGCGCGGATCTCCCAACGTGGATGTTCGTGCCACGCTTTCTCCTTCCAGCAGTGCTGCATCTGACTACCTACCAGACCACCCCAACCCAACCCGAAGACCCGAATTTCGGGTTGGGGGGGGTATGGGTTCCACACGTGTTTTCTCGATGTTTCCCGGACCCCCCCCCCACCAGAAATCGAGGGTAAATCTGAGCCTTCGGGTTGGGTTGGGGTGGTTTGGTGGGTGGTGAGCATCATCGACTGCGCGGACAGCCCCGCGTCGCCGAGCCAGCCCAGGCGCTGAGGCCCCGAGGCGACGTGGTTTAGTGAAAACGACCTGAGGCCCAAACCTGGCGGGCGCAAGCCTGGAAAATAACGGCCACGGCGCCCTCTCGAAAGCCGAAAACGGACAATTCACTAATCGACGTGTCACTGTTGGGGGTTCTGTCCAGCCCCGATCCTCCTTCCAGAAGTGCTGCATCATCGGCTGCGCGGACAGCCCCGCGTCGCCGAGCCAGCCCAGGCGCTCGTCCCGCTGCGGGCAGTCGGTCACCACCCGGCCCGTGAGGTGGGAGCGCTGGCTGCCGACGGCGCCGCGGTGGATCGCCTGCAGCACCTCGTCGGTGAAGCTGGCCTCGTTTTTTTTTTTTTTTTTTTTTTTTTTTTTTTTTTTTTTTTATATATATATATATTATTATTATATATATATATATATATATTAAAAAATGAAGCTGGCCTCGGTTTTGGTCTCCACCGCCGTGCCGACGACCAGCCGCTCGAAGGTCACCTCCGAGAGGTCCGCGGGGAAGCCGTACGCCTCGACGTAGCGGAAGCCGTGGTAGGTGAAGCGCGGGAACGCGCCCGCGACGCCCTCCGCGGGGACGTGGATGCGGTCGCGGGCCTGCGCGTCCCGCAGGTTGGTGAAGTAGACCCGCCTGGGGTTCGGGCCTCCGCGCTCCCACCTGTGAGAGGGGGTTGAGGAAGGGCGGGGGCCAGCGGCCCAGAATCGGCGCACATGCTGGGACGCACATGGACATACTAGTACTGTATGTCCTCCTTGGAGGCGCGCGTCCGACCCGAACATATAGTATACCCATCTCGTAGTATATCGTTTCCCGAGCGGTGTGGCCAGAAAGCGCCCGCCACGACGCATATACTATAAGATTTCTCGGTGCGCGCGTCGCCCATATAGTAGGGGGCGACGATGATGATGACGATGATGATGATGTTGATGATGATGATGATGATGATGATAATGATGATGATGATGTTGATGATGATGGTGGTGGTGGTGGTGGTGGTGGTGGTGATGATGATGATGATGATGATGATGATGATGATGATGATGAGGAGGAGGAGGAGGAGGAGGAGGATGAGGATGAGGAAGAGGATGAGGATGATGAGGGTATGGAGGATGAGGATGAGGATGAGGATGATGACGCACATATAGTAGAAGTATGTTGGGGTGTTGCCGACATGCCTCCCCACCCTGGGCCCCTGCCCCCCCCGTGCCTCGGAGGGCCCGTCGAGACCGACGGCGGCGCCCCGACATGGCGCCTCTCTCGTCCTCTCCGGGCCTCCTGGAGGCCTCTCGCTGCCACGGCCCGACCCGCCTCGAACCACGAGGCAGGCTGGGCCTGCCTCGAACCCGACCCGCCTCGAACCCGCCTCGAACCACGAGTCCACGGACGAGCCCGCGCGGGTGTGCCAGCGTATCTCGGGTCGGGCGAAAGGGGGGGATAGCAAAGGGGGGGTTTGAGGATCAGCTCGCGTAGCTGATTTTCCCGGCGCCTCCCGGCGCCGGGAGGCGCCAATGTATCGAGGAATGGGCCCCTCGGTGAGGCCGAAACCAGCTGCATGCAGCAAATTTCGTAACCCCCCCTTTCCCAATCCCCCCCTTTCGCCCGACCCGAGTATCAGCTCAAGGGCGTCCACGGCGGCAACCAGACCCGACACCAACCGAACCGACGGCGAAACAGCAACCGACCGAGACCGACAGGCCGCCGGCAGCCCAAAAAGGGCGCAGCGACGCAGCAACGGCACGGCAGCCGACCGAACACAACCGACCGAACGCAACCGACTGCGACGCAGCCGAACTGGCCGAACCGCGAACACCCTTGCTCGGCGGCGAAACCGGGTGGGGGAAGTGAGAAGGGGCGGGCCTTCTCAGAAGGCTCGGAAGTCCTCCGGCCTTCGGATAAGTGCTCTAAGCCTTCCCCGAAGACACAGACGCCTTCTCAGAAGGCGCGAGGGCTTCTGAGAAGTCCCGCCGCCTTCTGCGGATGCCTTCTCCTCCTCATTTCGCCCCCTCGCTCGCTGCCGACTTGCAGCTGACCCTCATCGGACTGTCGTTGCTTGCCCCTGAACCTGGCCCTCGGCGTGCCGGCGTGCTGCAGTACCTCCCCGTGCCTCATGTGCAGCGTCGCGGGCAGCCCGGGCGTGCCCGCCGGCACCGACACGCGACAGACGCCGGCCACGTTGGACCCGAAGTCCACAACCTGAGCGACGAGACACGTGACAGCGCGACCTTACAGTCGGGCCGCTGCAATATGGAACGGTCGATGAGGAAGGAAGCCCCTTTCTGGAGTCTAAAGCGCCAACGTGCACGAGGAGGGCTAGAGGAACAATCGCATAATGACTGAGGAACATCGAGTTCCTTACGTGCTCAAGCTTTTCCTCACTTCAGCGTCTTGACTGTATACCAGGAAGCTTGAAACACACGTGGCTGGACCTACATGTGGCACATGCGGGGGCCGCGCGCCGGATACGCACGCGGGGGCCCGGCGTGCCTAGCCACAGAATGGCGAGGCGCCTGGGAGACATCGGGCCACATGCGCACCCAGCTCTCGTCCAGGCCAGTCGCGTCAAGCTGGCGGCGCGCAGAGGGGTGGTAGGGGGAGTGGGGAAGGCTTCTTAGCAGGAGGCTGCTTCTCAGAAGGCGCCGTCCTTACATCTAAAGGCAAGGCCCGCGCCTTCTAAGAAGCAGGGGTGCTTCAAAGAAGCCTTCCCCCATTCCCCTACCCCCCTCTGCGCGTGGCTCATCATGTGTATCCAGCGTCCTGATACGTCCTGGCTCACGCGGGCAGTTAGCAGACCGTTTGTGAAGGAGATGGCGCTTGCGAGCGAGTGTCAGCGCAATCGACCCCGTTTTCTTCCGTCGCTCACCTGGACCCTGCCCTCCCTCCATATGCGAACGGGGCTGTCCACGCGAGTGGCCCGCACGGCCGGGAACGCCGCTGCGACCATGCGTCCTGACGGGCCGCCGCCCACATCCTGAGCCTCGTCGACGGGCTCCCAGACGGGGCCTCTGGTGCCAGTGGACTCGCCTGAGTACAAAGAGTTGTTTGCGTCGGGGTCCGCGCGGCTCTTCACCCACCCGGGGCTTCCCGAGTGGAGTCGGATGCCTCGGAGAAAAACGAACGGCTTAACCACAAACTTTCGGACCTCCGTGCAAATTTCTTGGATTGACGCAGGAGCCCTCCATCGGCGGTGCCTCCGGCCCCCCTCCCTGGCGCGCGAAGCGCGAGGCCCAGCGCCGGTCCAAAAAATCCGCGCGGCCCTCCAAACTCTTGTGTTCACGCAAATTGTTGACCCTCTGATGCCGTCGCTGGAGCGGAGCTGCAGCCGGAGCACCAGGGGCGCCTCATCGTGGGACGCCCTTGCGGCCCGGTTTGCGTCGTTGCGGTGGTCGGGCAGCAGATGGCGGGGGTCTTCGCGGTAGCCGCCCCCGAGATGCACGGCGATGCGAGCGCCGCCCGTGGAGTTGAGCAGCTCGGTGGCATCGTACGTGCGGAACAGCACCCGCTTCCCCGTGTTCGTCCAGCCCGAGGGCGAGAGGAGGTCCTGGAGACAATTTTGCGCGGGCCCCTCCCTCCTCTGCTTCCCTCGTTCCCACTTCTTTCCTGGGGGGTGGGAGGGGGAGGGAGGTATATTTCTTGGCTCCGCATTGAATTCTACCTCCTGGCGGTAGCGAGCCGCTGGAGGGGGGGAGGGGGAGAGGGGGCTGGTCACGTCACCATTCGCGCCGACGCCGTCTGGGAAGGGCTAGGAGAGCTGGCGCGAATCGTGACGTGACAACGGGTTGGGGGGGGAGAGGGGGGGGGGGGGCGTGGCCGGGGCGTGATCGTCACCGCGAATTTCTGAAACATAGCTCCTGTGAGAGCGGCCTGCCGTTCACCGTGACGTAGCCTGGGGAAACCCAAACGTACGGACCTCTCCCGGGGTGCGTTCTGACGGGAGTTCCGAGGCGAATCCAGCAGGCGGCCCAGTCGGGATAGGCGTGGTGGGTGGCACTGGGCGCCTCGAACTGGAGGTGGAACACGGGAGAAGGGCAGCGGAGAGGGCACCTTTTCTAGAGAATCGAACTCTGTACACCGACGCTTCTGCAAGCCCTGCATTGGAATTTGCACTGGAGAGCGGACCCTAGTGTATGCATGTTTCGTATTTTCCTCGGAACATCCAGGAAACATAATATACACCTTGAGCGCGCCCGATGTGTTATAAGAGGGGGGATCGGGTTTTGAGTTGCCGATAGTTCCCTGTTTGAGCTTCCCTATAACTTCCCTGAAATACCAAAATTCAATAATTTCCTTGTAATTTCCCTAGGATTCCCTATAACTTCCCTATAACTCCCGCCTGCTCCAACTAATGATTATGGGCGTCAGTCATACTCGGTCTTACATGGTTAGCCGGAATTCCTATATTACACGTAGAGGGGGTGGGGCTACAGGAAAACCACACCCATGGACATCAAAGGCCTACAGGAGCCCTGGGGAGCCACGGGAGGAGGCACGGGAGGAGGCTCTCGGCGAGGCGCAACTGCAGGAGAGCAACCCGAACTCCCCCACCCCTCGCCCCACATGATTTTCATTGCTGGGGATTACCGTCCAAGGGTTCGGGGATTACCGTGCAGAATTAACGGACCTCCCGGGGACCTCCCGGGGCCCCACCTCCCGGGAACTCTTCCCGATAATTTCCCGATAATCATACGGATTAAAACAATCACAACGAATTGCAAGGAAAGCCCCCACCTCACGGGGCCCCACCTCCCGGGACCTCCCGGGAAACTTCCTCCCGGGAAAATTTCCCCTCTAATGTCTGGACGGTAATTCCGATAATTCGGGACCTCCTGGGATCTCCCAGAAACCCAAGATGGAGGGCGAATGCGGAGATGGACCTACCAGGATCTCCCAGAACTCCTCCTCCTCCTCCTCCTCCTCCTCCGTCTCCTCCTGTATGCGAGCGCACCCACTGGGGCTTTGGAGTCGAAACGTAACAGATAAAAGGAAAACAAGACAATTAACAATAATGCAAGACGACTAACGAGAATGAAGGACAAGACAATTAACGGGAAAGCAAGACAATTAACGGGAAGACAAGACACTTAAAACGAATACAAGACAATTAACGGGAAGAGTTGACGGGAAGGGAAAAATTAAGAGGAAGGGAATAAAATGGAAATGAAATCAACTCAAAACCCGATCCCCCTAGTAACACAACGGGCGCGCTCATATACACCACACCACCCCAGCGTCGTCCTCGACCCTCGAGAAGTTCAGGGATCGAAAAACACCCCGCCACTGGTAAGGTATATGCTCCAATTGTTCCGATTTTCCTCCTCTGGTGACCGAAGCTCGGGATCGCAACGAGGACGGAGACGCGGCCGCGCAGGCCGTCGGCCTCCGCCGCGAACCTGTCGTAGCCGGGGCAACCCAGCCACGGCACGCCGCGCCAGTCCCCGTCGCGCACGGCCACTCGCAGCCCCGACGTGGCCAGCGGCGCAACCTCGAGACTCCCGGGTGGAACGCGCAAAGACAGACTCGTACTATATGCTCTCTTTGGATGCGCACGTCCGATCCGGACATATGGTGTACCCATCTTGTAGTGCATAGTTTTCCGGCTGGTGTGGCCAGGAAGCGCCGACCACGACACATATACTACAAGATTTCTTGGTGCGCGCGTCGCCCCTGGGAGTGGCGACGCACATACAGTAGAAGTATGTTGGGGAGACGCCGATCGGGGGGCCCAAAACAATGTGGTGGCAGGCCGTGCGGCGACCTCGAAGATCCCCAGAGATCTCACCGCGCGGTCGACGCACGGCGTTGGGACCTCGGAGGCCCCTTAATCGGCCGAAACATCCTCGGCGAACGACCCGAGTCCCAAACCCGCGCGGTGACCCCGAATTCCCAATGACTCACCAAACGGTGTGGTCACCACACCGTTCGGGGGTACCCTAAATGGTGATATAGGCTGTTTCCTGCGGGTTTCAAAGGGTATCGGAAATTGGGGGGGGGAGTCCGACGTGAAACGGGGACGCCCCTTGAAGGGAAATCGATTTCGGTTTCGGGTTCGTGTCGTGCGTGTCCTGCGCGCGTGCGGGTGAGGCGAAGCTGCGTGGGCGGGCGAAAAAAAATCATCCTGTGGCTGGGCGGCGGCCGGACCAAACGTTTCTCCTCTGGCGGCCGGTGGCCCGCGGTGTCCCGCAGGTGATCCGCTGGTGTCCCGGAATCATCCTGTGGCTGGGCCGCGGCCTGACCAAATGTTTCTCCTCCGGCGGCCGGCGGCTGGTGGCCCGCGGTGTCCCGCTGGCGTTCCGAAATCCTCCTGTGGCTGGGCCGCGGCGGCCGGAGGCCCGCGGTGTCCCGCGGTGTCCCGTGGTGTCCCGTGGTGTTCCGTTGAATGAGATCGATAGTGAAATCGAGAGTGGGATCAGGTGTCCCGAGGTGTCCCAAAATTGAAGTCGCTAGTGAGATCGATAGTGAGATCAACAGGTGTCCCGCGATGTCCCGTTGAGTGAAATCGATTGTGAGATCGATGGTGAGATCGAGAGGTGTCCCGCGGTGTCCCGTGGTGTCCTATGGTGTCCCGTTGGGCCCGTTGGGCGAGATCGATGGTGAAATCGATCGTGAGACCGATACTGAGATCGAAACGTATCCCGCGGTGTCCCGTGATGTCCCTTGGTGTTCCGTTGGGTGATATCGATCGTGAGATCTATAGTTGGCGCTCTGACTGAACCTCGTTCGCAGTGACCCCTGGCTGTTGAGCCCTGACTGGGGGGCCAAGGTGTTGCGAGAAGCTTCGCGTCAGGCGCCGGCTGGGGCGGACAAGTCCTGCCCCCTTGGACAGACAAACGCAAACAATGCTGAGAGCCCACACAAGCCCGCATCTCAGATTCGGACCACGGGGCGGGCCGACAAAGAAAAGCGGACCAGAGAAGGAACAAAACCGGGCCGAGGAGCCATGCGCCGAGGAGCGAGAAAGAAACAAGAGGGAGGACGACGACAGGAAAGGACAGATCAGCCCGACGGACAGGGAAGGGCAAAGGGCGAGGAAGGGGAGCAGAGCCAAGAGAGCGAGGAGCCGAGGAGAGAAAAAAAAACGGGCCCAAAGAAGCACCGAGACGTCAGCGCCTGCGCCTGGAAAGTTGCAGGCCGCCGGTCGGCTGGGAAGCGGGCTTCGCAAGGCCGTCTCGCATGAAACCCTGAAGTGCACGATCAAACTCGCGTTGAAGGAGAGGAGGGAAGGAGGAGGAGGCGCTGGAGGAAGCGCGGGGAGGGGGGGAGGGGCAGCCGGTCTGTCTGCGCGTCGTCCTGCCCGCCCCTGTCCCGCATGATCTGCTGGACTGCTGGCGGCACGTCGGCTGCCGGCCTCAGGGCTCTCCTTGTCTTGATAGCCTTGGCCGTGCTGCGAGCGCTCACCGCCGCCGCGCGGGACAGCAACTCCCTCCTGACCGAAGCTGCCTCCCGGCGCTCCTGGGCAGCCACCGCCGCCGCGATGGCCCGGACAGCCGCGCAAGCGGCCGCGAACATTCCCGCCCTGCGTCTCGTGGGCGATGGGCCAGAATCGAAAACTGGCTGCCATGCACTGCTGCTCCGTGTTCTGGTCAGTTCTTTTCCGCTGGCCGTACCTTTCCGCCGCTGCACCAGCCCCTGCAGCTGTGTCTTGCCAGTGGCCGGCCCCCAAGGCGTTGATGACAGCGAAACCGAAACAGACAGGCTCTCTCCGAATCGCACGCGAAGCATCAGGGAGACGCCTGGACAATGCCAGCGCGGGGATGCACAGTATGTCTGCTGGCCTCCGTCTGCAAAGTATGTCTTGCTGGCCTCCTCTGTATGCGCAGAGACCTATAGTGAGATCGACTAGTGTCCCGTGGTGTCCCGTTGAGTGAGATCGATAATCATATCGATTGAATCAGATGTTGGTTCCGCCCCCCCTTCCCCCCTCCCCACAACCTCCTTATCACCCGAGGGGTGGTCGTATAGGTATCCCCACCTGGGGTGCTGAGGTGGTGGGGGTCTGTAGGGGTCGGTGGAACGCTGTTGGCTCACCCCCGTTAGCGCTGACCCCCGTCTGGTGAGCCCCAGCTTCTTGTTTCGGCTGCGAGCCCAGGGGGAAGCGAGTAGGGGCGGGCCTTCGCAGAGGGCTCAGAAGTCCCTGGGCCTTCTGAAAGGTCCCCGAGGACACAGAAAACTTCTCAGAAGGCACGAGGGCTTCCGAGAGGTCCCGCCGCCGTCTGAGAAGGCCTTCTCCTTTCCATTTCTCCCCTGCGCTCGCCGCCGACGGCTCCTCGAACCTCTCCGGAGCTGGCCCGCCACCGCACGCCCCACGTGTACGCTCCGGGCTCCAGCAGCGCGAGCGCGCGCGGCTCGCCCGTGGCCACCTCGCCGCTGTCGAACGCCACCCCGCCGGCCTCGTCCCAAACCAACAGGCGCAGGCCCTGCAGGCCGACCCCGCGGGCCTCGCTGAATCCCCGAAATGGTGGCTGGGGTCCAACACTGAGATCCAAGATTATAACAATCTTAATTCGAAATAGCGGGTGCTCTAGTATAGCCTGACGTCCTGGGAGTGGCGGTGGTCCCAGACACCCTCGAGTCGCGAACAGAAAACAACGGGAGGTTCTCGCTACTTTCGGCATCTGGGGGCCCTTACGGGGCCTCGGGAAACCACTCGGGATGAAACTGGTCCCGGGGAATGGGTCGAGAACCTTGGGTGTCGACGTTATGGCCAAATCTTGACGTCGGGGGTCTGGGGTGTTGGTGGCCGAGCCAGTGTGCAAAAACAACCCCAACCTCAAACACATGAGGCCAACGCTCCTGAACACCGTCTCGTATCCCCACATGGTGGTTCGCGGGACGGGTCTCCAGCGTTGACCGCCTGCGTAGCCGGCCGATCACCGTGCAGGTTACGAAGTGGTTGTCAGGTCTGTTCGGGCAGTTTCTCCCTGCGCAAGCAGACAACAGTGCCCAGGTGATTTTCGGGTCATACCTGAGGCCTCCAGCGGCCGCTCGGGACGATCCAAGAACCCCCAGAACGCCCTCGGAGAGGCGCAGCCGCTGGAAGGCATCCCGAGGCTGGAACGCCACCGAGAACTAACAAAAGCTTGAAGGACCATGTTGGAACTGCTATACTAGGCTATATAATAGTAGCGTGCCGTAGACGAATATACCATATACCCGCTATCCGACCTTGTACTGCGACGAACGGAACGGCCGCGTTGTTTATCGTCATATCCACTCCGAATGCGTCTATAGATGTGACGGCACCCGACGTGTCCATAGACGCTTGCGGCTAGAGATAGTGAGAGCGGCATCTGGCACAGGCCGCAGATACTGGACCTCTATAGAAGCAGGTAGACCTGGCGCGCCGAACGAGAACGCCCGAAAGCCTCGAGCCTCAAACCCCGCGAGCCTCGGCCTGGGGCTCGAAGGTGAACTCGATCGGCTCGTCCGGCGCGAGCGCGTAGGCGCCGTCTGGGCGCAGCCTCGCGGTGCCCAGCGCGGGCGCGGCGGGCGCCTCGAGGTGCAGCGCCCGCCCGGCGCGGGAGGCGCAGGCGAGGCACGCCGCCAGCGCCCTCGCCCGCCAGGGGCGGCGGCGGCCCGGCGCCTGCGCGCAGCGTGCCGGCGCGGCGCCCATGCGTACCAGACGAAGGGGAAACGGTCCAGCCACAATTCCCTCGAGTTCCCGCGTTCCTGGCGTCGCACTCTTTTTTTCACGGGGCGTTCTCGCTCGGCTTCGGGCCGCGGGACCCTCACAGATCGATGCGGCTCAAAAAAACACGGGAAGATGGGGTCCGGGGCTCTGGAGGTTTTTTTTTAATATATATATATATATATAGATTATTTTTATATTAATATTATTATTATTAGTTTTCTTTTGCGATGCTGCATGTTTTCTGCAGCGTCAGATCTGAAGGTCAACTCGCGGGCGAGAAGGCATGTCCGTATAGGCACGGCCTCGCGGGCCGGGCCCCTGGGCCGCGACCCTGCGGATCCGGGGTGTCTTCTCGCGGATGCCCCGCGCGGAGCGCATGACTACCTACCAGACCACCCCAACCCAACCCGAAGACCCGAATTTCGGGTTGGGGGGGGTAAGGGTTCCACATGTGTTTTTTCGATGTTCCCGGACCCCCCCCAACTAGAAATCGAGGGTAAATCTGAGCCTTCGGGTTGGGTTGGGGTGGTTTGGTGGGTGGGGAGTGTGCGACCGCGCAGCCGCAGAATCGCCCCGCGGAGTCCAGACCGCGAGGGCGTGGATGAAGGGGCCCTGGGACACACAAATAAATACACACAAATAAAAGAATTCCCCATATTTTCCCATATTGTTTTGGTTTTTGTCTTCCCCCCCACTTCCCATATTTTCCGATATTTTCCTGGGAGTCGACGATTAATTGTGTCTGTGTGTTTTTTCTCCTCCTGAGTGGACACGGATCCGGTCGCCGCCCGTGGCAGGCACTCTCTGGGGTGCGAGCGGGGAGCCCAGGGCGGCTCGAGGCGGCCGAGGGCGGGGTCGAGGCCGAGGGCGGCCTGCAGCGGGCTCGAGGCTGGGCCTGTTTCCCACCACCACCACCATAAGTTGGAGGGGGGGAGGGGGTCCTCCTCCTCCTCCTCCTCCTCCTCCTCCTCCTCCTCGCTCTCCTTGTCCTCCTCCTCCTTATCCTCCTCCTCCTCCTCTCCTCCTCCTCCTCCTCCTCCTCCTCCTCCTCCTCCTCCTCCTCCTCCTCCTCTCCCCATCCATATGATGGTGGTGGTGGAAAACAAGCCCATCACTCGAGGCTGGAGACTAGGGAGCCCACAAAGGACGTACGCGCCCAGCTATGTACATGAACACGGCCCCTCGATTCGCGAGACCGGCCGCGTTATACGAACATTTGTGCAGTGGGTGCTCTCGAAACCAGCGTGGATTCATGTACGTGTACGTCCTTCTTTCGCTCCTGAGAGACCACCCCCTCTGGCGGACAGCGGCGTTTGGGGCCCCGTCCAGCGCGAGGGTCCAGGATCTCCGCGCGCATGTGGAGTTTTCCCCTCGTCGATGTACGGCCGGCGGCGCCACCTGGGCAAAGATCAGGCCGGGCGGCGCCGCGAGCGGGCCGGTGCCATCTCTGATGGGCCGAGGTTCCGCCACCACTGCCCTGGGCAGGAGAGGGAGAAGGAGTTGTTTAGCAGTTTCTCTTCTCACATGGTGAGGTCTGGGGCGGATCGGGGGCCGCCGCCACCTCAGAGGCCAGGAACTGCTTGTGGTCCTGGATCGCCTTCGGGGTGGCGACCTTTTCCTTCTCTTTCGGCTTCTGTGAGGAGGGGGGGGAGGAGGAGGACCTCCCCATGCTCCCTTCTCCCCCGTCCTGCCTGTGGCAGCGGTGATGGAACATTGGCCCGTCAATCTCTCTCTCTCTCTCCCCTTTCTGGGTCGGGGCCGCCGGGCGGAGAGTGTGCTCGGGCTAGGGCCGCTCGCACGGCGGCCGCTCTCCTCGCCTCCTCCCCGCTCCCCCCCCCCACCCCTGGAAGACGAGATCGACGATCCATGCAGGATCGTAGGGGAGTCTTCTTGGAAGCTCTTTACGACACGTACCGCCTCGGTGTTGTATATTTTGCTCGCCTTCCGCGGCCTTTAGTGTATTACTAGCGGCCTTCAGTCGCGCTTCAGCATCCTTCAGAGGCCTTCAGTAGCCCCCAACAAAAGAGCAGAGGAGTGCATTATGCATGTTATCATGAGCTTCGAAAAAAAGACCCACTGAACGATACGAATATTGCATGACACTTCGAACATGAACGAAACTTTTACCGCAAAGACCTGCACGTGCCACCGCACTCGAGTGTGCCCTGGCCCCTGGAGGATCGTCTTGAGCGCCCACCTCAGCCATTCAACATTGTGCCGTCTCGCCCTGGGCCGCCTTCCAGGAGGGCGGAAGCAGAGCGGGACGGGAGCGGGAGAAGATTCCAGAGGGCGGAAGAGGAGGACTGGATGGATGAAGGAGGACGTGGAGGACAAAGTGAGTGGACACGCCACAAAAGTCGAAGCCGCCTCCAGGACGACGTGGGCACCATCAGCGGACAGGAGGAGACGGACCCAAACCTCCGAATGCCTTGGTTTTTGACTTTTCAATGTGGGGTCCGGGGAGGTTCCGATCCTTTCCCCGAGGCCAGCTGTTCACCCCGAGTTGTCTCTTGACGGCCCCCGAAGCCCAGCGAGGGCCCCTGGAGGCTGAACGCGACTGAAGGCCGCCTTTTGTTTTGCCCCATCTGATACTGATGGGGCTCTTGTTCCCTGCATCCAGGGAGTATGGGGTCCTTTTTATATGCCCTGCATCCTAGGATGGGTTTCTTGCTATTCGTGGGACGCCCCCGCCTCCTCCTTCTGGATGTGCCAGATGCCTGGGCAGTCTCAACTCGCAAGAGACACTTCCCTTACGTACTCCATTGTTCTTTCATTTCGCTTAGCTTGCTCCATTTGGCAATTGTTTTTGACGCCGACAGTTCAAATAATGCGAAAATCCGCCGACCTTGTCGGCGAGGGTAAATCTTTTTCCATTCTTGAGACGCTCCTCACTCGTATCTGCTCTTGCGGGGTGCTGCGTATTTTCCCACACGCATCCAGGAGCCCTCACATCTGCTCCGAGGCGGCTCCAAGTGGCCACGGAGACTCCCAAGAAGTCCACCAAGAGCCCCCACAACAGAGCTCAATAGGTCTCTAAGATAGCCCCAAGAAGACTCCAGAGCGACAACGTCGTCGTCGTCACCCATCAGGGTCGGCGGCACCGACCGCGGGGCCTTCCCAATAGGTTTTGGACGGAGAGCGACAATTGTTTCAGCCCCTTGCCGAGTGCACTGAGGACGCTTAGTGGCTCTTCAAAGTCAGTGTCGCCAGCAGATCGAACGATCACCGCATCCAGTGTTCGCATCCGAAGCATTTTGAGGCGGCACCGCCGTCAAATTCACTGGCCCAATGGGCCAGAGGCATGCTAAGATCTCTGGAAACTGGTTCACAGAGTATATGTAGATTCTAATTTGCGCGAGCGGGGGGGCCCCTGGGAGTCCTGAAACGAAAAAACCCTGACCGACTCCCGACAAAGACCGCTCAAGGATGCCAGAATTTTCGGGGGCGGTTTCCGGGGTCCTCCGGATCGCCCCAGGAGCGGCCCAAGGAACCTCAAGGCAACTCCAGAAAGGCCCACGAATCGGAATCACGGCCAAAGAGCGCTCCAAGACGTCCAAGATGGCCCCAAGACGGCTCCTGAGGCCTCAGAGACGTCCCCAGAGCGCTCCAAGAGGACCCCAATGAAGGCCAACATAATCATAACTCATTGATTACCATGGTACTTTTCTTTGAGTTCCGCGTTCTCGCGTTTTCGGGCTTCCGACGCTCCAAGATGGCCCAAGATGCCCCCAATACAGACCCAAGACGGCCCGAGAGGCCCCCCGAGAAGGCCCCAAGATGGTCCAAGAGGGCCCCAAAACAGCCCCAGAGGCGACAAGATCGCCCAAGAGGGCCCCAAGCCAGCCCCAAGAGGGGCCCAAGAGGGGAATACGAAACACCAATTCGAACCTTCCGCCCCAAGAGGCCTCCAGGAGGCCTCCAAGAGAGCCTGGGAGGCCCACTGGAGGCCACACGAGGCCCCCGAGAGGCCCAAAAAGAGACCCCGAGAGGCCCCCAGACGGCCCCCAAGAGGCCACGAGCGCACCCTGCGATGGCACAATACGGGCCGGCGGGATGAGCGAATCCTCCTCCTCCCCTCCCCCTCTGCGGATCTCGGACTAAGCAAGATGAAACCGGATTAAGCGGGATTAAACGGGATTAAAAGGGATTAAGCCGGATTGACCGGGATTAAGCTGGATTAAGCCGGACTTCGGACCAGGGCAAAACAAGAATTTGACCTCCCAGGAGATGTATCCAAAAGGAGGGGAATGCCGATAGGACATCTCATACAAGACGGCAGGCAGGCGGGATGGGGTCATGAGCGGCGAGCATGTCCGTATCTGTGCCTTCGTCTGGATTCCGGGGCGCGACCCCACGGATACGCGGTCGCACGGATGCGTTCCGCGCGTGGCATCCGCGAAGACACGCCCTGTGACCGCGGGGTCGCGGCCCGAGGGCCTGGCCCATGCTGGGGGTTCGGAAATGGGTTTCGCCCATGATGGGGAAAAGGCAATGGGTTGAAGGCGCTATGGCTGTGAGGACGGGTTCCCTTTCGACCGGGGACACCCCCCGACAACACACACACACACACACACGCACAGATACACTCAAACACACCCACAGCCCATAGCCCGCCACGGGATCCCGCCCCGTGAAATCTAGGAGTCGCGTAAGTACTGGTGCTAGTTGCCAGCTCGTCATGGGAAACAAATCGAAGACGGGGCGCGGGAGCCCAAACATCTGGCGTACCGAACAACATCGGAGCGGCGCGGGCTCGTCGCTCTGCCTTGCTTCTGGAAGCCAGCTTCTGGCCCCCAGGATCGTCAACAAGCGGGTCGGGTTGAAGACTGGAGTGGCCGAGAGGCCCGGGCGCTCATGCCTGGAAAACATCGGCGCGCTGGATGCGTGGGGAGGTTCGGGCCCCTGCAAGCGGGAACGCTTTCTGGCCCGAGAGGCTGGCTTTTCGTCCCGATGACGCCTTCTGAAGCCGGGAAGTGGCATCCGGAGGCTGGAAACGTCCAAAAAACGACCGGCGCGATTCTTCTTGCGACGCCCGAATCTGGAGGTTCATCTATGTTCCCGCTTACTGTGGCGAGAGAAAGGAATGGTGCTCATTGTCTCTGGATGCGTCCAATTCCGGGCAGAGTCCCACGCCACCAGTGCAACGGGGGCTACCTGGGCGACGACCACTGCTTGGGCCGTCGCGGTTGCGGACTAAAGCGCATTTTCCTTCAACCGGCGGCGTATCCATGCATATTCTCATGGAAGACAGCCCGAGAGTGCGGGGCACATAGCGAGGGCAAGGCGGGGGTATGAAGGAACGGAGCAGACCAATGAAAGCAAGACGCACGGCTGCGAACGGTTGCGCTCACTCCGTCGCCACTCACTCGGCACCTGGCCGCCGACCGTGGTCATGTCGGCCTGGCCGGCTATGGAAGGACGACAATGACAGGCGAATTGCGCCAGACAGATGAGCAGATCGTGAGGGAGGGTTGCTTCAGAAAACCATGCCCATCCCAATTACACTCGACCAGGATAGTAAGGATGCGCGGTAAGGATGCAATGGCCTTGGAACGCCATGTTGACGTTTTCCGTGCGAAGGGCAGCAGAATGCCTAAGGATGCCGAATACACTAGGGGCAAGGATGCAAGGATAGCCTTGGAAAGTTGCTCCATCCTTACTATCATGGTTGACTGTAAGGACCCCCTAGACCACCAGGTCGAGAGTAAGGGTCCTGGCTGGGGGTTGGGGTAGGTTGTGCTTTCTCGAAGGATGGCGGCGGCCACTGGCAATTGGACAGGCTTTGCCGCGCCCAGGACTGAGCTTCGAATGACTTTCGGCCTATGGCACGGGGGCAATCGCACCATCGTCCGTCTACCACGGCGGACCAAATGTTCCTTTCCTCCTTCCTCCCCCTCCCCCCGCCCACACTGGCCCTCATCCCTCTGCCTTCGCCTCGTTTACCTTCAACAAGTGAGGAAGGAAGAAGAGGACGAGGGGAGGGGGAGGAGCGAGCGAGGAAAAATAAATGACCCGCTGTTGAAAGAATGCAAAAACGTCGAAGATCGCGGCAAAGGCACCCCCTACCCAGACTTGCTACTGCCTCTCCTGATTCGGATCTATCCACGAAGACCCCGTGACCCGAATGCGGCCGAAAATGCCGAGTATGGAAAACGACGATTCCCCGATTTCGGGCGGTATGGGGGGGGAGAGGTGGAGGAGGGGGGGAGAGGTGAGGGGGGAAGGAGGTTGCGGGGAAGGGGAAGGGGGGGCAGGGCGCGCGGGCGGAGGAGGAGGGCGGAGGAACCCGAGAGGAGGTGAAGGGGGAGGACGAGGAAGAGGAGGAGGAGGTGGAGGAGGGCGGAGGAACCTGAGAGGAGGAGGAGGAGGAGGAGGAGGAGGAGGGGAGGAAGAGGACGGGCGATGTGGGGGAGGAGCAGGTGGAGGGGGAAGAGGTGAAGGACGAGGAGAAGGGGGGCGACGGGGGGGAAGGAGGGAGGGCGGGGAGAGCACCCGAAGGGGGGGGGGAAGCGGTCTCCACCCGCGGAGTGCTCCTCCTCGGGCTCCTCCTCCTCCTTCTCCTGCATCCGTCGACCCTGCGCGCTGGCCCCCGTCGCGAAGCAGTGGCCTCAAGTACGCGATCCGACGGCAAGGCAAGCGGGAATTGTAAAGGGGCCCAATGACACACAAATAAATACACACAAATAAAATAATCCCCCATATTTTCCCATATTTTCTGGGTTTCTGTCTTCCCGCCCACTTCCCATATTTTCCCATATTCTCTGGGAAATCGAGGATTAATTGTGTCTGTGTGTTTCATTTCCTCCTGAAATTGGCGCTCTCGATTCTATCTGGTCACCATGGTTCGTATTCTTTCGTACGCTGGCTGGTGGCAGTTCTAACTCTCGTGCATGCACTGATTCTGCACGCTTGCCCCATTCGCGAGGCAAAAGCCTCAAGGATGCAGACCAGCGGCAAGACCGGCGGTTCTGCACATGTTCGCGTCGCTCTGGTCACCGCGGCTCGTCTCCTTTCTGATGCTGCCACGTGGCGTTCCTGGCCTTCGTGCATCCCTATCTTATGCGCGCTTGCATGTCTTTCCAATTACCATTATTCGTCTCCTTTTGGTGGCCGGCTGGCGGCAATGTCAACTTTCGTGCATCCGTCGCGAGGCACTGGCCCCAAGGACGCAGCCCAGCGGCAAGGCCGGTGGTCCTGAGCACTTTTACGCCTCTCCGGTTACCATGTGTCGTATCATTTTGTGCGCTGGCTGGAGATGGTGCTAGCTCTCGTGTGTGCGCAGATTCTGCGCGCGAGCCCCCGTCGCGAGGCAGTTGCCTCAAGGATACAGCCATGCAGCAAGGCAAGCGGTCCTGCTCACTCTCATGTCTCTCCAGCTACTACGCCTCGTCTCCCTTAGGACGCTGACCAAGGGGTATGCCGGCTTGCGTGAATCCGTGCAGCATCCACAAATTCTGCGCGCTTGCCCCGGTCAAGAGGCGATTGCCTCAAGGACGCATCCTGGCGGCAAAGCTGGGGGTCCTGCACAATCTCACGTTCCCCTGGATACCGTGGTTCGTCTACATTTTGCACGCCAGCTGGCGGTCATGGCAGAGTTCGTGTCACCACATATTCTGCGCGCTCATTCCCGTCAAGAAGCGCATGCCTCCAATGCCTCCAAAACACAGGCACGCGCTCGTTTCCGTCATGCGGCATTCCTGGCACTCGTGCATCCGCAGCTTATGCGCGCTTGCCCCTGTCGCGAGGCAATTGCCTCAAGGGTGCGGTCTGGCGACAAAACCAGCGGTTCTGCACACTCTCACGTCTATCTGGGTTTCACTGCCGTCCTTTCTTGGACGCCGGCTGCTGGCAATGCGGGCTTTCGTGCACCCACGGATTCTGCGCATACCTGTCGCGAGGCAGCTGCCTCAAGAACGCAGTCTGGCGGCAAGGCAAGCGGTTATGCACACTCTCACGTCTCTCTGGGTTCGTATACTCTGGGGAATGCCAGCCCATCCGCGGAAGGATGGCGCTGCACCAGACTTCGTTCTCTTTTCGTTGCTCCATTCGTCACATTCCCAATTCCCCTCCGAGAAGGGGGCAGGCTTCTGTGAATCTTTGTCCTGGCCGCGCGCCCGATAACATAACCCACCCACGCTTTAGTTAATATGTGCCCCTGACGCGTGGAAAAACTGCGTGCGCGTAATTCAACGGGGATTTATAAAGACTCACCAGAATAATGATACCCCTGACCGTTCCCCCAGAGCGAACAGCGACGCACACAAGCAACTTCACAGAAGCGCCGAAATAACGCGAATGCCGTCTTCGAGTGAACGAGGAAGAATACGAGAACACTAGCCAACGATGAATTTGATCAGGGCACTCTTCTGGTGTGAGAGAGAACCGAAAACGACACCAAATTCATTTTCCGCAGAGTGGTCTGTGGTTGTCCCGTATGTTTTGCGTGATTCCCACGTGTGGTGTCCCATGGTTGTCGCCGCGGGTTGTCTGTGACTCGTTGGTCGTCCCGTAGATTGTCCAGCGGTTGTTCTATGAATTGTCCAATGGGTTGTTACGTGGTAATTTCGTGGGTTGTCTCGTGGGTTGCCCCGTGGGCTGTCCTGTGGTTTGCCCAAAGGTTGTCCCACGGGTTGTTCTGTGGGTTCTCCCGTGTGTGTTCGGTGGGTTGTCCCACAGGGCTGCTCTGTGACTGTCCCCGGATGTGTCTTGCGGGTCTTGTCGTGGAGTGCTCTGGGGGTTGCCTCGCTGATTGCCCCGAGGCGCGGGCCATGTCATACAAACAATCTCTGTCCCCGTCTTGCGGTGGGGGTGTGTCCCATGGGTTGCCCCGCTGTTGTCCCGTTGTCCCGGATGTTGTCACATGGCTGTCCTGTGGATTGTCCCATGGGTCGCCCTGTGGGTTGTCCTGTGGACTGTCCCGTGAAATGTCTCGTGGTGAATTCCAAATCGGAAGGTATATCCGATTGCAAACCCTACGTATGCAATTCGAATTGACCAAAGACATGCAGTTGGCATGCACGTCGAGCTGCACATCTACTTGCACATCCACTTGCAATCGAACTGAGCATCACAACGCACGCATGATTGCAACCGAAATGCACACTGAACAACCCAAAACGCACTATCGTAATGCAACCTCCGTGTCACAACATCATGGTCATGTAATGGAAGGTAGCCTGAACACAAACAAACGCATATACCCTGATAGCTAGTAACGCAGTGTTTCCCAGTGCCGCGCCAGAAGAGAAAGGTAAAAAAGGTAAGGAGAGGCGAGCGGATAGGAAAGGAGAGGCCGTAGGAAGGAGGGGAGGGAACGTGATTGCAAGGAGCACGACAAACATGCACGTGCGGTGCCATCGTGAGAACGGATCTCTGGCTGGGTTCTCTTCCTCCTCCTCCTCCTGCTCTACCTGCTATCGATTGGCCGACTCTCTTCGGCCGACTGAAGGGCAGACAAGCAATACTTGGCACCCATACTGCTGCTACAATACTGCATCAGAGGTTGGGGGGTGACTCCGATGCGGAACAGAGATACCCCGCAGGGAACTCGGCTCCGTGGAGGAGGAGCAACTGCGTGGGCGGGCAATAAGAATGAAGCCGCCCTTGCTAGGGTGAAACTGACTCCAATGACTCTACCCCCCCCAATTGGCCGGCGGTGGCCCGGGGGTGTCCCACCCTTGCGAGGGCGGAACTGAATCTAATGACTCTAACCCCCCGCTTGGCAAGCGGTGGCCCGGGAGTGACCCGCCGGTGTCCCGTGGTGTACCGCGGCGCGGTGTCCCGTGGTGTCCTGTGAGGCCGATCCCGAGATCGATGGTGAGGTCGATGGTGAAATCGATGATGAGATCAATGGACCAGTCGATAGTGGCGTCGATAGTGTGGCCGATTGTGAGATCGACAGGTCATGAGATCGACAGATAAAGGGAGATCGGTGATGACATCGATAAAGAGATTCATAGGTAGATTGGGAGTGAGATCGATAGATAGACGGCCAAACATATTACCTGGCACTTTGCTAGCAAGTCCTCAAACAAGAAAAGAAGGACCCAACAAACAAACGCCACCTAGATCGATAGTGATATCGGTAGTGGTGTCCCATGATGCTCTGGTGCCTTGCAGTGGGATCGAGCACGAGATCAATAGTGAGATCGATCGTGAGATCGAGAGCAAGAGAAGTCGGGGGTGGATCAATAGGTCGATACATTGATAGAGAGCGGCATTGATCGATCCATCGATAGTAAGGCCGACAGTGAGATCCCTATGAGATCGTTCGATCGTAATTTGTATGTACAGGCCTATAGATACCAACATCGATGCATAGCTAAGCCGCTCAATGATAAGATCACGAGTGAGATCGCAGATGGCATTGATAATGGCATCGCTAGCGGGATCGATCGTGAGATCGATTGGGTGAGACGTTGGTCCCCCCCACCACACAACCTCCTTATCACCCGAAGGCTGGTCGTATCGATCTGCACATATAGATATCTATATACGCATGTGTAACCGGTACCTCGATTTGGCGATCCGTATTCCTGTTCAGCTATCGAGGCCAGACCACCATGCAACCAAACGTTTGTGTGTATGCGCTATTCGGTACGAGTATCTTCCCATCTTATCACTACCAACAGATCTACTGCTTCCATTACACATGTACAAGCAACATGTCTGTCGCTGTCACACTGTGTATATCTAATTATATATGTATATATATATATATGTATGTATGTGTGTACGGGTCTGTTACCATGTATCTACCGATGCGGCTATCATGTTCGACATTGTTCCTATATGTATACGAACGTATGCACACAGCTCGAATTAAGTATCGTGCCATCGGCACCCCTACCTATAGACCTCAGTGTCTCTCGATCCTACTATTCATCACATCGTTCACTGGCCTCACGGTCCACCACATACCCATCCACCATGAGACAACCACGGCGAGGCACCAACTTTGGGACAACCACGGTGGGACAACCACAGGACAAAACCGCGGAACAACCACAAGACCACCACGGGACACCCACAAAACACCCATCGGGACACCTACCGGGACCACCGCGGGGACAACCGTCGAGGCCACCGTCGGGACCACCGTTGGAAGAACCAGCGGGGGAGAAGCACATCCCAGCGGGGGGGAGGCGACATGTCGTGACGTGCACCGGCAACGATTTCCCGCTTGGGGTCCATTCCCCCCCCGCAAGACTCCGATGTGCCCAGCCTCCAGTGTGTCTCGTCTGTGAATCAGATCTAGCGTGGCGATGGGAGACCGCGTGATGAGCAAATCAGGCGGGACCCTGAGCAACTGCAAGCAGATGATTTCCCGCCTGCTCAAGATGCTGCCACACGCACCTGCCCGCGCTGCGGGCTTGCCCTCACCCTCCACACGATCGATCTGACCCTCCTGGAGGCGAACGACCTACTTCGGACAGGACACACAAAATAATTGGATTACCGACCGAAGACCACAGGGAGAGGTTGAGACGCAGACCGAGAGGGAGGATGAGAGTGACACTGATGAAGACTGCTCGTTTGATCCAGTAGAAAAATGAAGACGGCGGAGGAAGAGGAGGCCTCGGATTAGCCATTCAGATTTTTCCTACTTGGCAGCAGGTTGCATGACCCTGCTGGCGCTATAGCGGCGGCTAGATATATCACTTCTTGGCGACGAGACCCGCAGCTGCTGCCATGTAGGGGTTCATTAACGCATCCAAATCCTCATCGGTTCTGTACTCGGTGCTGCTGAAACCATCGGGAATGGCTGCTGCTTTTGGTGCCATCTCGAATTCCTCGACCACAGTCATTTGTATTCTGCATGGCTTACCCAACATGTCACAATCCATATCGCCATCTGTACGTATTGCCTTCATGAACTCCACGGCGGATTTCTTGTCTGGCGCGTCGCACATGCAATCCGTGGGCCCCCCTGTGGGGTCGTGAGGCCGTGAAGCTTACGCTGCAGTGTCCAAGACACCTCGCCAATACAACATGAATACAAGAGCGTGAACCAGGTATCAGTACCCCGCCCTGCCTCTGCAGGACCCCTGCCCCCCAGCACGCCTTACCACCGACCTCCTCGGGGCGTCCCAAGGCCCTTCTCCAAAAGGCTCGAACACTGGACCCCCCTCCCTGACGCGCGGAGCGCGCCAGGGGGCTTCCGGCGCCAATCTGGGAAGTCCGCGCGGACCTCCGAACGTTCATCCCCCCAACAGTGCTTGCACGCAGCATCTCTCACTTGTTTCCGAGGAGCTGGGCAACGCTGTCGGGTCCAGCTTTCTTTTGGGGGGGGAGGGAGGAGCGGAAGGCGACCACGAAGCTCCGATGGTCCCGCCACGACTCTGCTCCGCCGCAACTCTGCTCACTGTCGGGCCCAGGTTCTGGTCGCCGTCGCCGCCCCGTCGCCGCTCTGTCGCCGCACGTCGTCTGGGCCTCGTTGTCGGATCCGACGCCGAGGGGCCGCCGTTGCCGCCCCGTCGTCACCTCGGCGCCGGCCGGCGTCCGGGCTCCGATGTCGAGTCCGCCGCCTTGTGGTCGCCGTTGCCGCCCCGTTGCCGCATCGCCGCCACCGCCCCGTTGCGCACCCCCCCCTGGTGCAATCGCATTGCGTGGCATCTTATCGCATCGCTTTGCACTTCCTTGAACTGCGTTGCATTGTTATGCATCGGTTTGCATTGTGTTGCATTGCATCGCGTTGCTTTGAGAACTGCGTTGCGTTGTGTTGCATTCCAATCGCATTGCAGTCGCATTGCGTTGCTTTGCATTGCGTTGTGTTTGCATTGCTATGCATTGCTATCGAAGTACGTTGCATGTCTTGGCAATGCGTTGCATTGGTTTGCATTGGTTTGCAGTGCCTTCCATTGTGTTGCATTGCTCTGCGCTGCTTTGCATTATCTTGCATTGTCTTGGATTGCTTTGCATTGCCTTGTTTTGCTTTGCGCTGTTTCGCAGTGTGTTGCATTGCTTTGCATTGGTTTGCATTGGTTTGAATTGTTTTGCATCGCTTTTCATTGCTCTGCGCCACATCGATTGCACAACATGGATTACACCGCCTAGATTGCGCCACAGTTACTGCACCACCTAGACTGCACTACGTAGATTGCAAGAAATCGCTGTTTGGGGTTCCCCGAAACACCCTCCAGAACGACCCCCGGACGCACAAATGGTCCCAGGAGTGCCCCATGAAAGCCCAAGGGGGCTCCGGGCACAGCCTCAAGACGGCTACGACGAGGGCTCAAGTGTGTGGCCACGTGCGCGTCGAACCCATTGCCCCCGAATACTCACTCGCCGGGAGGTCGCCACGTGCCGGTCTCCCCTGCGGCCTGGGCTCCCCCTGAGCGGCGGCGGTCGGCGTGAGCGTTAGCGCACGCAGAAAGCCACGGGAAGGTGCCCGAGATCTTCCCAATGGAGACCCGCGGGGGTCGGGGCGGGAGGACCAAAGAGCGAAGAGAACCCCACAGCCACCGTGCTTCCGTGAGGAGCGCACGGCAGGGCTGAACCTAAACGGTGTTTTCGTCCTCGTTTTGTTCTCGTTTTCCCTCGTTTTGTCTTCACTCCGCCTGTACCGCAAAACGAGGTCGAAACGAAAACGGCCCACGAAATCTCAAAAACACTGTTTAGGTCCAGCCCTGGCGCACGGTAAGGAGCGAAAGGGCTTCTCTGGCCACGGCGGGCCTGGGCCACGAACAGGTCCCACGACACGAACCTTCTAGGGAGCGGCCCGACGACCCGAGCTCCTCTCGGGCCTGGCGAAAGGGGGGCGGTCGCAAAGGGGGGGTTTGAGAATCAGATCACGCAGCTGATTTTCCCGGCGCCTCCCGGCGCCGGGAGGCGGCGGGGTCCTCGGCGGTCTGCGAGGTGCTGAAGAAGCCCGCCACGGGCGCCGACGTATCTGCACATTCCAGGCCCGCCGCAGGTGCCGATTTTTCGTCAAACCAGTGTCGGGTCGGGCGAAAGGGGGGGATAGCAAAGGGGGGGTTTGAGAATCAGCTCGCGTAGCTGATTTTCCCGGCGCCTCCCGGCGCCGGGAGGCGCCCATGTATCGAGGAATGGGCCCCTCGGTGGGGCCGAAACCAGCTGCATGCAGCAGACTTCCCCCCTTTCCCAATCCCGTCCGGCCCGCCCCTCCTGAGCCCCAAAGCGGTCCTCACTTCAGCGCCTGTGGGAAGAGTGCTCAGAGTGCCCAAAGGGCCCCGAGGAGGCGGGGGAGAAGCAGGGGAAAAAGGAGTGGAGCGGAGGGTTCGGTGGCAACCTCCTTCTCCTCCTCCTCCTCCTTCTCCTCCTGCTCCTCCTCCTCCTCCTCCTCTTCCTCCTCCTCCTCGGGTAAGCCTCCCATACCATCTTGTCGGCTCTTGCGATACGACGCGAACCGACGCTCATCGACGACAAATCGACGCTCACCTACGCTAACCGAAGCTAATCAACGGCAGAACCAAACTTCGCATTGTTCTGGCACTAGATCGAGCGGTGGAACCACAAGGAAGATGCCCCCCAAAAGTCCCCAGGGGGCTCGCAAGAGGCCCCCAAAGGCCTCACCCGTAGCCTTCTTCCCTCTTCTGGGGGTCGGCGGAACGGCGTAAGCCTCGTGAGTAGACGGAGCGCAATGGATCGACCGCAAAACTAAACTTTGCATTGTTTTGGCACTGGATCGTGCGGAAGAACCACAAGCATGGCCTCCCGTTTGCAGCCTGCAGCAAGCGCTTCCTGCGTACTCCTGGGCCAGAGTCAGAGCGCCCTGCGAGGCACTCTATAGTACCACCATAGGGGCTGGTACTGCAGGGCGCCATGCAGAGAGCCACCAATTCTGGCGCGGCGCATGCAACAAGCGTGTCCGACCTGCTTCAGGGACTTCGTGAACTGCGGGGAGTTGTTCACGACATCGATCTTGAAGATCGAGCGACAGCGGCCCGGCTCGCCAATGTCCAGGCTATCCAACTCAAGGTCATCCAGGGACTGGAGGACAGTGGAGATGCACTCCATGCCGCGCATGTAAGAGGCCTGCGTGATCAAGAGCTCCTCGATCGCCTCTACGTAGACCGCCTCCAACGATCCCTCCACTCCCTCAACTTTGAACAGTGGAGGTGCGTCAGCTGGGTACCCCACTGGCATCGAAACGACCACCGTCATAGGTACAGGGGCCTCGCGTCTTATCTTGAACCGGGTGGGACTTTCGTCTGTGGCATCGGCAGGCTTGGGCCCCAAGAACTCAAACACGCCTTCGGCCTTGTACTCCTTTCGTAATGTCTTGAGCTCGGCGATCTGCTGCGCCGCGTTAGCCATGTCCGCGTGTTGCTCGATCTACGTGCAACACTGGGCCGGCAACTAATGGCAAGATAACGCCTTCCTTGAGCAAGGCTTGAGCCAGTTCGGCTCTGGATGGAAGGGGGGGGGGAAAGGGACAGAAGGAGACGAGAGGGGAAGCTGTGGACAGGGAAAGCAATGGAAGGCGAACCTCGAAAAACAAACAACAATCACAATCTGGCGCCGGATCCCGGTCAACGAAGAAAACCTGATGCGACCCCAGGCTGGCGCCGCGTTGATAGGGGTGGGGCGAAAGGAGAGGTAGGTGTTATGGCAGGGGGGCCGTGAGAAGCTCTCCCGCCTTCCAATGATTGGCGGTGCGCACAGGGGGCGCAGTGGGAGGGGGGAAAACTTCAAGAAGGCTGCTTCTTAGAAGGCGCGGGCCGTACATTTACAGGTCCCGCGCCGTTAGCCTCCTTCTAAAAAGCCTTCCCCCCTCCACGTCCCCCCCTCTCCGCGTGGCCGATCCTTGGAAGGCCACACACCTCCGCCCCACCCCCTGTAGGCGGCCCCCCCTTCCCAACTGTCTGCGGGACCCCGTGGGCGGGAGCCTGGCCTAGCTACCCACCCAGACATCCGGTGTCCCCCGACATCCCGGCCCTTCCCCCAAGCAGCTCGTTGATGCCCCCGGCCCCGGTGACGGCCCCCGTGGGCCGAGAGCATCGGCGAGCGCCCACCAGCAGCGGCACAAGCTGCGCGCCAAAAGGCCCGTGTGCGCCCACCCCCCCCTTCGGTGGCAACCGATGGGAGCCTCCCATGGAAGCTTGCTGGCTCTTGCGAATCGGCGCTGACCGACGCAAATCGACGCTAATCGGCGCGACGCTGAATCAGCGCTCCCCCATCCATTACCAGACGCCACCAGGCCCGCGCGCGGGGACACCCGCCCGCGAGCATGAAGGAAACGGGTCCTGAGGGTACCATAAAACAGGGCTAGGATCGGGATAAATCGCTCCAGAGCGTTCCGGAACGCTCTGGAGCGGCCGCGGCGCCCAATACATCCTCCAAACCCGCCGATTCTCAGAGATTTCGAGTTATCCCGATCCGATTTTGTCCCGATCTTCGCGTCGTTTTATACCAGGTCCTGGCCTCATGTTTTTTGGTCTCGATGCAGCATCTTTTTGTTGACGGGAAGCCGAAGACTGCAAAACATCACAGGACCCGTTTCCCTCGGGATCCGCTTGCTTCACGGCGAGCGCGGAGACCTCCCCCGCCCGCCAGCGAGCGCGACCCTGCTGGGGCCCGGCCCTCTGCGGGCGGGGGGATCCGGCTGGCGTGTGGGCGGTGCGCCAGCGGAGAGGTGGCGCGAGGGGGGCGGTCCTCATGGGAGCCTCTTGCGGGGACCCGCGGCCCCATCACAAACGTGACTTCGACCAGACTTCGTCCAGAGGTTGACCACCCCTCTTCACCCTTGCGTCCAGATTTCGTCCGAATTTCGCCCAGACGTCGTCCAAGCCCAACGGAATCCAGACGAACTCTACCAGACCGCACGGAATCGTGGGACCCTCTGAGGGTCCCCTTCTGGGAAGCCTCGGTCGGAGGCCTAGAGGTTGGCACCAAAACCAATCTCAGCGCTGTGCCTCCACCGAGGGAAAGTGATATCGATCTCGGTGATGGTGGGAGTAATGGTAGTAATCGAGGTCCCTTGGTGGCCGAAAGACTACCACCAACAACAAAATCTAGTATCGTTCTCCACCAGTGGACGCACCCCCTGTTTTGGTGTGGGGGCCATTCTCCCAGCCTCCAGCTGGTCGTTTGCGGAAGCACTGAAGCCAAAAATGATGCCATCTCTTGGAGACGCGCCTTTAACTTCTGCCGGCCTCCGCTGGCCGGAGGCCGCTGCCGGCTGGAGCCGCCTTCCGCCCAGGAAGAGATGCCAACTACTTCGATCCTCGAAGGCGGGGCCCTCCTCCTCATCCTCCCCCTCCGCCTCCGCCTCCGCCTCCTCCTCCTCCTCCTCCTCCTCCTCCTCCTCCTCCTGCTTCTCTTCCTGCTTCTCCTCCTCCCCTACCTCCTCCTCCTCCCCCTTCTCCCCCTGGCGTTTCTGACGTTTCTCGCTACACAGCGTCTTGTCGCGCGCCCCGCGGGCGCGGAACGCGCCGCAACGGCCCACTAGGGCCGCGCGGGCACTCGAACAGCGGCCCCGGGAACCCGACCCCGAGGAGAGCAGGGAGGACCATGGACCAAATATAAACCTCAGGAGAGGGAGGAGGGGGCCGGGTTTCAGAAAAAAAGGGGGCCCGTCAGGGCCCATGGGCGGGCGCCGCGCGCGCCCGCGCCCGCGGGCGTCAGGCAGCGCGGCACGGCGCACGGCCAGGCCGACGGCCTCTTCGTGGGCCGGCGGCAGCACGGTGGCGGCTGGGCTCCCTTCGGCGCGGCGCGCTGAGCCCAGCCGCCGTGGGGGCGGCTTCGGGGGGCTGGCTGCCCCCCGCAGTGGCGACCTCCACCCTTCGGCGCAGCGCGCTGTGGAGGCTCGCCGAGCCACTCGTGGGCTCCAGCAGGCCAGCACTGGCGGCTGCTCTCTCCTCATCGTGCCGACTAGGGCCAGCTGGCCTCGGCCCCTCGCATGCCACGCGAGGGCGACGGGGATGCACCCTTCGGCGCCTCGCGCTGTGTATCCCACGCCGAGGGGCAGGCTGCCCCTTCTCTTCTGGTAGACTCTGATGTTCTCGAACCTGCAGTACTGCTTGGCTCTGTAGTGCTCTTTTTGGATGCAACATTCATGCCCCTGAAGGTGAAGTGTTCTTGCACAGACAGCCAGAGGCGCACTGAAGGCAAGAGAATTACCTGTAATTTAAAATAGCGGGATGAATTCGTCTATGTCGACAGTGACACCCTTCTTATCAGGGTGCTGTCCTTTACGGAGCCGTCTCAAGTTTCTGAAACCAGACTCCGTCGGGGGCCCGCACTTACGGGACAAACCCAGGACCTTTTCACCGCTAGAATAAAACTTGCACGACATGCACAAGAACAGGTGGCCACCGTCACTGCAAGGGAAGGCAATGACTCGGTGGCCCAGTCTCTCCAACAGTCCCTGGTCCAAACGGGAATGCCCAGGGCACGGCCCTCCCAGAGGCATGGACTTCGAGCGGGATCCACGAAGACACACACGACACCGCCAGGAGGAACCTTGTTGGGACCAGTCGTGGACGAGCTCTAAAACGGGAGCCACAGGGCCAGGCGTCGGAGGGAACCGCGGCAGACCTTGAAACTCCAGCTTCGGCCAAAGTGGCAAGAGCTCCACTCCCGCCAGCAAGATCGCCCTCGAAACCTTGATCTGATGGTCAAGAGCCTCCTGCTCTGTAGGAGCCATCTCAGGGTGCTGCCTCGCACCCTCCTTGGCATATACGTCAGCGTAGAAGTTCCCTCTTCGCAAGAAAATCTCATGCGCAGAGAGCCCCTCCTCATCAACATCTTTGTGGGCCTCAACCTTGGTCAGCGAGATAAGGTTGGGGCCGAAGTAATCCCTGGCCTGAATGATCTGACCAACATACTGTCGCTTGGCACTAATACCGTCAGCAGCACCTAGATTCATTAAATACACAACATTAGCGCAGTCAGAATAGCACATAGCGGGGCCCTCGGTTTGCACAGCGGTCCAGGCCAGGGCCCCAAACTCGGATCCCAGGGGGGTCTGAGGCCACGGAGCCCACAAAGGACCTTTCAAGACCCCGAGGCGCACGCCCGAACTCGAAACCATGACAACGGCCCAGCCAGCCCAGGAGAGCTCACGCACTACATGACGACGGCATGAGCCGTCCATAAAGAGGTGCCCCCAGAGCCCGATGGAGGGAGGAATAGAGGGAGCAGCAGCAAGGTCAGATGGGTCAGGAAGCGCATCAACGAACCATTCCAGGCTGGTGCCTCCGTCGGTGAGCGGTGGTGGCGCGTAGTCTCCAGGATGCGGAGAGGTGGGGCGGTCCTCATGTCAGGGCTGGACCTAAACAGTGTTTTTCGTTTCCGTTTTGTTTTCGATGTTCCGTTTTTTGTCTTCAATTCGCCTTCGCTGCAGAACGACATCGAAACGACAACGGCCCGCGAACTCGCCCAAACACCGTTTAGGTCCACTCCTGCTTCATGTGAGATCATGCGGAAACCCGCGGCCCCATCGTAGACCTGGACGCGCCCCCAGCTTTGGTGATGATGCCAGTTCCGAACGAGCCTCCAACTGGAGGGCCTCTTGTCATTCCTGGTCGCACGCTCATGGGATCCTGGCATGCCCTCGCAGTTCCCTATTTCGAGTGCGCTGGCGTCGATTAGCGTCTAGAAATCGATGAGATAGCGCCGACCTAGCGTCGATTAGCGTCGATTTAGTGTTGACTAGCGTCGTTGAGTGTCGATTGACAAGGGCCGACAAGATGATACGGTAGGTTAGTGCGGCGTCGGTGCGCGCAAAAGTTTTTGACACCGCGTCGATGGTTCAACCTTGTGCAATCATCTTGGGACCCACGCGTGCCCGCACCAGAGGTCACTCCGGCGAAGGGTCACTCCTACGAGTGGTCGATTGTACGCCATCGCCGGCGTCGCCGGCGCGCCATCGCCACACGAGCTTGCCGCGGGCCCACGCCCTGCTGGCGGCTTACGGCCAACGGCGGCCCTAGCTGCGCTCAAGCAACTTTCGCCCCCCGGCGGGCGGGCGGGGGCGCAGTCGGCCTCTCCTCCGCCGGTGGGCGGGGCAGACCTCCGGAAGCTGCCTGCCCGCGTTGGGGCGTGGTCCGACCTGCACATCTGGTGCGAGCGCGGTCATGCATAGGGCGCTGACGTTGAGGGATTCTCCTCGCAAGCCACAGCTAGGACGCCCTGCTGTCCTAGCTGCGGCTGTAGCTGTGACACCCAAACCGATTGTATAGACCAGCTGTCCTAGGGCTACCATGTAGGCGCGGCCCCGACCGATGGACGTACTAGTACGATGTGCCTCCGTGGGAGGCGCGCGTCCGCCCCGAAAATAAAAGCTAGTGCACACATCTTGTAGCATGTCGTTTCCAAAGCAGTATGGCCAGAACTCGCTCGCCACCGATCGTAAACTGTGAGATTTCTCGGCGCGCGCGTCCCCCCTTCTGGGGGGGGCGGCACACACATCGTATGACCAGGTTTGGGTGGCGCCGACGCTTTGGTCCTGCCAGTTTTTGAGACGCCGCCCTGGAAGCCCCTGAGCCTGGTCTGAGAAGGCCGCCGACTCAAGCCACAATGACTTGAGCCAACATGGGGGTAAAAGGATGATGAGGAGGTTGAGGAAGGGGAAAAGAAAGAGCAGGAACATGAACAGGATGGGGGGGGAAAGGACGGATAGGATATCGTCCACATGCCCCTGCTCACAGACGGTACTAATATGACCCATCCCGATGGTGCAGACGACACCGCTCACCAGGAACTAAAGACGAAATATTGGCATCGTTTTCGCTCCAAGGCTTACCAGAGGCAGGGTCGATTCTGCGAGCGTACAGGCGAGCAGACTGGACATCTGATAACAGAAACCTCTTGCTGCCGGCAGAGCGTACAGGCGGGCAGACTGGACATCAGACAACAAGAGACTCTCTCTGCCAACAGAGCTGCACACTAAAGGGAACTCGAAACAAGCCTGACCTTAGAACAATCTGACCGATGGCCCTACATGCAGTAGGGTGGGTGAGCCGCTAAAAGGCAGCGGAAAGGGCAAGCCTTGCTGCGGGCGGTGGGCTACACTGCAGGGGGCCAAACAAGGTCAGAGACAAATCGTGGCCCATCCCGATGGTGCAGACGACACCGCTCACCAGAACTAAAAACGAAAGATTGGCATCGTTTTCGCTCCAAGGCTTAACAGAGGCAAGGTCGATTCTGCGAGCGTACAGGCGAGCAGACAGGACATCAGACAACAGGAGACTCTCTCTGCCGGCAGAGCTGCACAGTAAAGGAAGCTCGAAACAAGCCTGACCTTATAACAATCTGACTGATGGCCCCACCCACATCCCATATGATGGACTGTAGGGGGGGAGGGCGGGAGCTGAAAAATATTGAGGCAGAACAAATCAGCGAAGCAGAGCGGCCTTGAGCTGCACCAGCTTCGCTGGGAAGGACTGCAGCAGAGGCCGCGGCACCTTCTCGAGCTGCCGCATCAGAGCGCCTGCCATCTCGTAGCGCCTGACCGAGGACGCGGCCCGCCACGTCCCGCGCTTCTGAATCTCAGCGATGCTGCGGAGGCCTCTGGCTGCATCGACCGACGGGCCTCCGTGGCGGGCGCGCTGGGGCGTGATGTCCAGGCGGCTCAGGTGGAGGGCGTCGACAGCGCCGTTGAAATGCCTTTCGTACTCGGGCAGTTTCAACGGGAAGAGCGGCTGGTGGGGCGGCCGCTGCGACTGCAGCCTGACGAGGAGCTCTGCGACGAAGCTGCGGCCCGCCTTGAGGCTCGCCTGGTCCCCGAAGACCGGCGTCATGTCGTGATCGTTGTTCTTGAGCCGCGGGCGCGGCTCGCCCCCGTCGCCGGCGTGGAGCGGGGCGATGGCGACCGTCACGCGAGGGTATCCCCTGCCCACCGCGGCCGCGGCGAAGTGCACGTCGGCGCCAGAGATCCTCGGCGCGCTGGACGGCCGGAGGTAGCCGTCGAAGCTGGTGACGAGAACCCCCGCGGCTGCCTCGCCAAGAGGCCCCTGCTGGAGCATGCTTCGCTGAGCGGTTCGACTTAGCTACTTATACATTGGCTTACATTCAAATGCAATCGACTTATCTTGAATTGAAACACAAACGATTTAATGCCAGTTTGATAACTGATGCAAATCTGATATATATTCAATATATAAGTCACATATAAGTCAAAGCTAAGTGAAAGCTAAGTGAAAGCTAAGTCAAATCGAAAATCAAAATGACATTAAAAAATCGGCACCGTTTTTTGCAAGCTATACATCGGCAAAGATCCTGCGAGGGTACGGTCCGAGTGAGGGGCGCACAGGCAGGAACCCCACCTCCACTTCTTCCGCATCGTTTCGCTCAAGCGGTTGGCTCGCCACTGCTGGTTTTCACGCACACCTTTGGCTCGCCACCGCCGCCGATGCCGTACTCGCCGCGATTTCAGCACGCCGTTGCCCAAACATGGTTGTCGACGATTCTTCGAAGAAACGCAGGCTCATGCTTTCGCAAGTTGCGCCTACCTTGTCATTGAACAAATTGCAACAAATAGCCAGATAATGTGGAGTGGATGGCTCCGAACAGGACATGCGCAGAGCATTGAATCAAGAGCTGAACGTGCACGCGCCATTCGGCCAACTTTTGCCCGTTATCGATATTGACCTTGCCGAAGGAGAGCGCTACCCAACGTTATGCTGCAACCCGTTGGCGTTGCTTTATTGTTTGTGCGGCAACGCAAATGGAGGTTCAGGGGGCATTCTGTTTTCAGATATGCTTGAGAGATGCTGCAACGGAACAAGTTCAATAGTTTTGTACACTGACAAGCTGCAAGCTGCCAGCCCGCTCAATCCCGACCAGGCGAAAGAGCTTCAAGCTGTCTATTTACGCGCCGCTGCGAAACCCGACGACGATGCCCCGCCCCCCGGAGGAAACTCAAAAACACCACAGAGAAGCATCACCAACTCACACGCTGCGAACCCACGGCCGCCTTGATTCCAAGGCCGCGGACTGGGCCATCAGAGAGCTCCCGAGGTGGGTGAGATGTCGCGACGAGGGTTGGTGGGCACTGTGTTTCTTCCCTTTTGAACACCAGGAGAAAGTGTCGGCTGGACTCAGTGGCCTCGCGAAACAACTTCTGAAACGCACTTTCTTCAACCAAAAAACTTGCAACCTTGAGACGGGGATCTTGCTCCCCAACAGCCGCGGTGGGCGCGCATAATACAAAGGGAGATTCTCTTGCGTGGTGCAAGATGAGGAGGCGCGCAAACACTTTTGGTCGGTTAAAGGTGCAAGCGGATTCAAGGCTTGCATCAGCTGCAGGAGCGCGGTTCGGACGCCGAGGTATAAAATAGAAGGATCTGAATATGGCGAGCATCTCCAGGACGCTGTCCCATCATATTTCGTTTTGCACACGCCAGGTTCATTCGAACACATGGTCGATGAACTCAAGAGAGCGAAGCCGCTGCTGGCCCTGGGCCGATTCGCTGAGAAAGAGAAAGTTCGCGGTGTGAATTTCAACGAGGATTCGATGTTGTATGACCCCCTTCTCAGGAAATGGCTAAACCCAGTGAAACACACCTACTGGGATTGGATGCACTGTTTGGTGGCATCAGGAGGAGTGTGCCAACTTGAGGTCAACGCTTTCTGCGTGAAGCTCCTATCGGAGCCGCATTGCATAGACTTGGGCTCGTTGGACGTATTCCAGCAATCGATTTTGTGGCCGAATGGATCGCTGCCGAAGGATTTTTTCATGGTCGCGATCAGCGCAATGGGGAGTGTCTGAAAGCATGGGCAGGCGAGACTATCTTCGCCGTTCACGCGCTGGTGAAATTCTCCGAGCTGGTGTTAGTTCCGAGCGGGACGCTGCTGGAGGAGGTGCGTTGCTTGCGCCTGATTTCCAAAATATTGGATATGCTATCGACCCCCGCGTGCGCTATCAGTAACACTAGAGACATGGAGGCTACCTTGACTGAGCACCATAAACTCATCAAAGATCTGTATGGTGTATCGTATGTGAAGCCGAAGCTGCACTATGGACACCATATTCCCCGCAATATCGATGACGTCGGCGACGTCCTGTCTTGCTTTTCCACCGAACGCAAACACAAGTATGCGAAGGTCATCGGGCGACACACGTATGGCGAACATTGGGAATACCAAGCTAAGAAACGACAAGTGTTGGACATCCTTTCGCGCTTCGATGGTGGACGTAGGCCTGAATGGTTAGCAGGCCAGGTGGCTCACGATAACCATTCTGCGCTGTTGATACAGCAGGCGCACGGCATCACTGACAGTTTGGGATCGGTCCAATCATCAACTAAGATGGTGACTGAAATTGGGGAACTGCGCCAGAACATGCATATACTGGTTTCAACAACTCTCGGACATCGGCTGGGGCAAATTTCTAATTTCGTTTGTGGGCGCCCGACGTTATCGAACCGATATTTGCATTGTGTTATGTGGGTGCCACTATTATCGGGCCCGGGCGGCCTCTGGACCCCGAGTGCCACCGAGAAATTCTGCAGTGCGACGCGCCAGGTGGTGCGGGCCATCCCCGTCGCTAGATACCGCGACGGGGTCAAGCCGATTGCGCCGCAACTCCCAGGCTTGAACATCGCATGAGCGTTTTCGAAGGGTTTGATCCAGGTGCCGAAGCAAAACCAAACATCACATCAACACCATCTGCCATCCACATCCTCATGATCATCATCGTCAACTCCCTCGGCATGCATCCTTGCCACTGCGATTGGGGGTTGGCTCGCCACCCCTCGTCGCCCTTATCGTACTCAGCATGTGTTGTTCGTGTTGGTGATGGCTCGCCACTCCGACCCCCTCTGCCTCGTCTTATTCTCCTTCATCCTCCTCCTCGCAAATGCCCCTTCTCTCTGACAGTTGCGCATGGGCATGGAAATCCGCGCCCCCACTTTGAGCGGGGAGAAGGTTGGGACTGTCGGAGAGAAGATGGATGGGAGTAGAAGGACGGGCTGGGGTTGCGAACGATGGGTGGGGCAGGGGGTGTGAGGGAAGGAGGGGGTTGGGGGGTGGGGGGCATGACGGCTCCTCCGATAGTCGTTTTTGGTCAAGCGTGGCTTCTTCCCCAGTGACCCTGCCACCCCACGAAGCTGTCGATGTTGGCTTCCATATTCAGTTTCCGATGTCTGGCGGGACTCTGACCAGCCAGGACAGAATCAGAATAAAGGAGGAAACTGGGTGCACGGCAACAACTAGAGACCGACACGACGGGCGTGGCAGACTCTTCACGTTGAAGGGGCCACAGAGCATGCAATCGCGAGCATACAATCTCGCCAAAGAGCTGATTGAGGCGAACGGCCTTGACGGGGGCAGACGCCCGGGCAGCCGGCGCGAATCCCAGGAGCAGCCGCGCGAGCAACAACGTGCAGAGTGGCAAGACACAGAGTTGCCGCATGCGTGGTCTGCCGAGTGGCAAGATTGGCAAACAGACGACTGGCACGGAGCGCAGTGGCACGCCCCCCAGCAATCAGCAGGAACAGCTGGGCCGCAGCAGCAGCAGGAACAGCCGACCAGCTGGGCCGCAGCAGCAGCAGCGGAAACAGCTGGGCCGCAGCAGCAGCAGGAACAGCTGGGCCGCAGCAGCATCTGGGCAACACCAGTGCCTTGGCGGCCAGCTGGGCCGCAGCAGCAGCAGGAACAGCCGACCAGCTTGGCCGCAGCAGCAGCAGCAGAAACAGCTGGGCCGCAGCAGCAGCAGGAACAGCTGGGCCGCAGCAGCATCTGGGCAACACCAGTGCCTTGGCGGCCAGCTGGGCCGCAGCAGCAGCAGGGGCAGCCGCAGCAGCAGCAGCAGCATGAGCAATACTTCACAGCAGCAGCAACAGCAGCAGCGACGGACCCTGCAGCAGCGCATCAGGCGCAGCAGCTCCATCATCAGAACTCCCAGCACATCAGGCAGAGGGAGATGATTCACCAGACGAACTTGGAGTGCGCGAAGTGGGAGCAGCTGATGGCACATTGGAGAGCGTCTCCAACCATGGACGACAGCAACCCTCTCAACACCCGACCCTGGGCTTCGACGCGTGAGAAACCTCCGCCGCCGAGACCCATTGGGTGGGTGCGCGCACAGGTCGCTGCCATTGAAGCCCAAAGAAGACAGCAACCTACCGCGGCTTCACCTTCAACTGGCGGCGCAGCCCAAGCAGATCCTGCAGGAGCTGGCAAGGACATCGCGGACGCGGTGCTGAGAGCGCTGGGAGAGCAAGCAGCCGATCAGCAAGCATAACCGTGCGCAGAGGACTCAAGCGAAACAAATCCCCCCGCCCCGCGGGGCGGGGGGGTGGGAGCCCCATGAGGGGGCGACGGGGCCTCGCGAGGCCCCCTAGGTCGTCCCCCCATGAGGCCCCCAGGCGCCCCCTGATGAGGCCCCCTCTTCAGGCTCCCATCCCCCCGCCCCGCGAGGCACCCTCGCCCCCTCATGAGCCCCCCCGGGGCGGCGGAAGTGCGAGAGGCGGCGAGCCGACCACTTGAGACGGCGAGGGTGGCGACTGTAAGATCGAGGGCGACGACGACGACGACGACGGTTGCCCCCTGCAACATCCAGGGATGAAGATGCCTGAATATGCTTCCAAGCCGATGCCGTCGGGGGATCTTCGAGCCACTGGAGGCCCTCTCGAACCCTCAGCCCGAACAAAGGTGGGGGGGGGCTCGTGACATCCCGCGCAGGAGCCGACGGTCCTGCAGCAGGATGCGCACATGACGCCCCGCAGCCAGCCGCCAGATCACAGTTCTCCCACGGAGATTGGTTCTCCCACGGAGGTTGATCTGACGCCGACCGAGTGAGCGGCGCTCGCATTTTCACCTTTAGACGGCTCGCCGCAATCGAATCGCATGCGCTGTGGGCGCAAATCGCGCTGTGTCGCCGCGTTAAAACAATGGCCCCTTTCTCGAACGTTTTGGAGAATGGTTGGGGCGTCTGTTGACGGCTCGCCGCAGCAGACGCCGCAACCTTGAGGAGAGGCACTCAGCTGAGCTCGAATGGCATTGTCATAGCAAAGCATAGCATAGCATAGCAGTAATCTGACATGCCATATCATAGTAGTACTCTGACACGCATGTAATCTGACATGTCATAGCATAACAGCAAAATGACATGGCATCTTGGTACCTCATAACATATCATAGCAGTAACAGCGTAGCATGGCAGTCATAGCGTAGCAGTCATAGCAGTCTGGGTGTTCGCGCCGCCTTCAGCGGAGGAGGAGTTGATGGCAGGGCCCTTTATAAAGCCCATTCAGCGTCAGCAGCGAACTTATCTCAAAGCAGTGCGATGGTCCTCCTCCTTCTGCATTTTTAGAATGTCCTCCTCCTCCTCCTGCACCCGCCACCCACCCACCGCCCGTTTTGTAATGGCAGGGGTCTCTATTACAAAATGGCCGCCCCTCCTCCTCCTCCTCCTCCTCCTCCTCCTCCTCCTCCCCGTCTTCCTCCTCCTCCTCCTTCTCCTCCTCCTCCTCTTCTTTCTCAACCCACCGACCCGCCCGCCGCCCGCCGCCCGCCCACCCGCGACTCGCCCCCCACCCGCCACCCACCCACCACCCACCCACCACCCACCCACCGCCCACCCACCACCCACCACCCACCACAAGAAGAGCGCCCTCGTTCTTGCGGCGTTGTTCGTGGGGCCACGCTTGATGGTTGCCGCCCGCAGCTGCTTCGCGGCTCGCCGATTGTAGCTTCTTTTGTTTGCTTGGTATGTCGTTTCCTACCAGCCCTCCTGCTGCCCGGGGCGCTCCTGCTGCCCGGGGCGCCCATGCTGCCCTGGGCGCTCCTGCTGCCTGCAAGCCGCAACCTGTCGCCGAGGGCGCCCCTGCTGCCCGGGGCCCTCCTGTCGCCAAGGGCGCTCCAGGAGCCGCAGCGGCCGCAGCCGCGGCGCAGGCCGAAGGGGTTCCTGCTGCTGCCACCCCCGCGGAGAAGCGCGAGAACGCGGCCCTGAAGGTCTGCTGCTCGCGCAAGAAGGAGAAACCACTATCGGAGATGGTGGCGGCAAACGGCGATTGGAGCAAGCAGTGCCGCTGTCGGGGCTGCAACAGCCTGCGGGGCCGCGTGGACAGACTGAAAGCACGCGATGGGGAATTGCGGGCTGGGTGGGCGAGCCTCTCCGTTCAAGGTCGCGAAGAATTCTTCGCAAACAGCGCTGGGCTCTTCAACGCAGAGCTGCAGACGCAGCTCACGACAGCCATCGCGAAGTCCGCCCTGGAAAAGCTCACGAGCAAGATGCAGGCAGAGGGCAACTTCGAGGATTGCGATGATCTGAAATCCAAGATGGACAAGACAGAGTTCGAGGAGTTGTGCCAGGAGGGCACCGTGATCGACCACCCGATCCACGACAAGAAGAAGCTCGCGTGGAACCCGAAGTATTCAATGACCATCACGATGGAGCAGGTGCTCCAGGAGGAGCGCAAGAGGCAGCTCGAGCAGTACGAGGATCGGAAGGTGAAGCGCCAGAAGAATAATGAGAAGAAGGAGAACACCGAGGGCGCCGCTGAGGATGGCGGCGGAGCTGACCCAAGGGAGTTCACTGTGCAGGGGGGGCACAAGAAGCGCCTGGGCGCCACACTTAGCAAGGTGGCGGAGGCGCAGCTGGCCATTACTGGGACGATGGCGGAGGCGGACCGCCCTGAGAACAAGGAGTCCCCCCCCCCCCCCAAGAAGCTGAAGGAGTTCGGGACCAGAACGGTGGGCACTGGCAATCAGCTCTTGGAGGCCCTCACGGCGATCCAGACGAAGGGAACGGCGGAGAGCAAAAAGAAGCTGCTGGAGTGCTTTTCGCAGGCCAAGGACTTCTTGGCCGCGGCGAAGGACGCAGGGGGCCGCGTCAAGGCTGCCATCGACGAGAGCTGGGATGAGGAGGCGCGAGCATTCATGTGTTGCACAGCGACACCAGTTTGCTGCCGATGAGGAGGCGTGAGCATTCATCATGTGTTGCAACGCGACATCAGTGTGCTGCCGCGCGGGCGGCGAGAGTAATTCCCGCGTCTGCGCCGCGTTGCTGTTGCTTTCTGTGGGCGTCGCCCCAGGCTGTCGCATTGCTAGCGCGCCTCCCCGCGAAGCACCGGGGCATTCGCGGGGGCTCGCCCCAAGACAAAAACACGACACCGTCATCGACATCATCACCGCCATCTGCTCTCGCCCTGCTCGCGTCTTTGGGGGGAGGAGGAGGAGGAGAAGGAGGAGGGGGAGGAGGAGGAGGGGGAGGAGGAGGAAGAGGAGAGGAGGAGGAGGAGGAGGGAGGAGGAGGAGGGTTAGGGCGAGGAGGAGGAGGGGGAGGAGGAGGAGGAGGCCACCCCAACATTTTCAAAATTGCAAAAATTGCGGCTCTTAAACTTCCATGCGAATAAGGGAGGAGGAGGGGGGGGAGGAGGAGGGGGAGGAGGAGGGGGGAAATAGAAACCGAAGTATCCCAAAAACGATAGACTGGCGTATCCTCGGGGGGACTCGGAACGGGGGGCCAGACCAGGGGGGCCAGGGGGAGGAGGAGGAGAAGGATGAGGAAGAAGAGGAGGAGGAGAGGAAGAGGGAGGAGGAGGAGAGAGGAGGAGGAGGAGGAGGAGGAGAGGAGGAGGAGGAGGAGGAGGAGGAGGGGGAGGAGGAGCGGCCGTGCCTCTTGCCTGCGACCCCCCCGCGCTCGAGCTCGGAGGCCCCTGCAGGTCCTGGAGGTATATTCCACGGAGCCGACAGTCAAGGAGGGGGGGGGGGGGGAGGAGGAGGAGGCAGGGGGGGGGGGGGGGAAGGGGGGGAGAGGAGGAAGGGGAGGAGGAGGAAGAGGAGGAGGAGGGGGGGGAAATGGAGGAGGAAACGGAGTAGCAGGAGCAGGAGCAGGAGGAGGAAGAGAGGAGGAAGAGAAGGAGGAGGAGGAGGAGGAGGAGGGGGAGGAAACATTTGTTCGGGAGGAAGAGGAGGAAGAGGAGGAGGAGGAGGAGGAGGAGGAGGGGGAGGAGGAGGCTGCGGATTCCAGGGGGGACGAGGAGAAGGAGGACGAGGGTGAGCAGGAGGAGGAGGAGGAGGAGGGAAGGAGGGAGGAGGAGGAGGAGGAGGAGGAGGAGCAGGAGGACAGGGAGGAGGAGGGGGAGAAGGATGAGAAGGAGGATGAAGAGGAGGAGGAGGAGGAGGAGGGGGGAGAAGGAGGAAGAGGGAGAGGGGGGAGGTATGCACGCCGCGCAAGCCCCGTGGATACCCCGTGGATACCCCGTGCATACCCCGCGCATGCCCCGTGCATGCCACAGCCGCCCCGTGCATACCCCGTGCATACCCCGCGCGTGCCCCGTGCATGCCCCATGCATGCCACAGCCGCCCCGTGCATACCCCGTGCATACCCCGTGCATACCCCGTGCATGCCTAACGCGTGGCACAGTAGGAGGAGGGGCCCTCCTGGAGCCCTCTGGGCGCATACACCTGCAGGGCTCGCCCGCGGAGGAGGAGGAGGGGAAGGAGGAGGAGGAGAAGGAGGGGGAGGGGAAGGAGGCGGAGGAGGAGGAGAAGGAGGAGGGGGAGGAGAATGAGGAGGAGGAGGAGGAGGAGGAGGAAGAGGAGGGGGAGGAGGAGGAGGAGTAGGACCAGGGCTTCCTCCTCGCCGCGCTTCGGACGTCGAGCACCTCCACTTCATTCAGGCCTCCTCCTCCTCCTCCTCCTCCCCCCTCCTAGTCTGCGGCGCGTTGTTTTGCAGATCCCCTCATTGCGGCGAGCCGTCAATGCTTCGCAGCTCGAGAACGAGGCCTCCTATGGGCGGCTATGGAGCTGTGAAACTACAGCCACGTGCAACCCCGGGGATTACTTCTCTGCGTCTCCTCCTCCTCCTCTTCCTCCTTCTCCTCCTTCCCTCCTCCAGCCCCCATTCCTCCTCCTCCTCCCCCCCCTCCTCCTCCCCCCCCCTCCTCCTCCTCCTCCTCCTCCTCCGTCTTCCTTGTCGCCGTCGCCCCACAGCCACGAGGCGCGCCTAGGCGGCCACTCAGCGATCTCACGCGCTGTTCCCCCCAAACACGTGGCCCCTGCAGTGACGCCCCATCAAGAGCGACACCTGTCGGAGGGCACCAACTATGCACCAGCGCCGATCCTGGCCCAGGATCACCCTGGGCCCAGGATCGGTGCATATGCCTTCTTGCGCAAGGCAGGAGTGCGTATACGCCGATCCTGGGCCCAGGGTGACTCTGGCCAGGATCGGTTTTGGTGTGTAGTTGGTGCCTTCCTAACCTGCGCTTTGAGGCTCGCGACGTCTCCTTCGAGCTCAACGATGCGACGGGACAAGGCCGCGTTCTCGTTGACAGCGCGGGCGAGGACTTGGGCAGCCTTTCGGTCCCAGGATTCGTCCTCCTCCTCCTCCTCCTCCTCCTCCTCCTCTTCCCCCTCCTCCTCCTCTGCCTTTTTCATGTCCGCATCGCTCCGGGCGGCCGTGTCCATGATGGGCGACGCGGCGGAGGCCAAGCCATGGGCGGGGTGGTTGGGGTCCTCCAGTGCGAGCTGCCTCCAATCCTCCTTGCCCTTGCCCTTGTCTTCCTTGCCCTTGCCGTTGCCTGAGGGCCCTTGCCCTTTGCCCTTGCCGTCTCCCTCGCTCACAGAGAACGTTTCGGGCTGCGAGCAGGAGCGGGAGGCGAGAGCGGGAGCGACTAGGCGAGAACGGCGGCTGCGTCGACATGCTCTGCCGCGGGATCGGGAGGCGGGGCAAGAAAACTTGAGACCGCAAACTGCGAGGAGGGAGCACTCAAAGGCGCACGCCCTCAGGCAATAGAAACTGGAGGTGGATGGAGGGGAGAAGGGAGAGGGAGGAGGTAGGGGGATGGAGGAAGGGAAGGGGGTTCGAAGTATATACTTCGAATTGGCTTTCCAATGTTGTCTTGGAATGTCTAGGAAGGGCTGCCGTCTCCTCCTCCTCATCCTCCTCCTCTTCCTCCTCCTCCCCCCCCCCCCCTCCGCCTCCTTCTCCTCGTCCTCCTTCTCCTTCTCCCCCTCCTCCTCCTCCGCGGGCGAGCCCTGCAGGTGTATGCGCCCAGAGGGCTCTTGGGGGCCTCTTGCTCCTGATCGGCCTCTTGGGGGCCTCTGAGGGCCTTCCTGGAGCCCTCGCGCGCCATTTGGGCTCGGGATTATATCGCAGTCTGGGAAGCGGGCTCGCCCCATCCCTGCAAGGCCATGGCCGCCACGCTGGCGCTGCCGTGCGCATGCGCGCTGCAAACAGATGTTGCGCGCGGCGCTGCCGACTGCGAGGATCGCAGCGGGGACAATGCGCATGTCTATACTGGGTCGTCCTCCTCCTCCTCGTCTCCTCCTCCTCCTCCCCCCCTCCTCCCTCCTCCCTCCTCCCTCCCCCTCCTCCTCCTCCTCCTCCTCCTCCTCCTCCTCCTCCTCCCATCCTCCTCCTCCCATCCCTGGCCCCCTCCCTCCACCCCCTCTTGAAAACCCTCTCCCGGGGTCAGAAAATCCAGGGCCCAGAAGCCCAGAGCCCCGCGGGGATTCAGGGAACTCCCGCCACCACCACCCCCTCCCCCCCCCGCGCACCTTACAGGGCCCCAGAGGACGCATTCGCGAGAGATGTGGGGATGACGCCTCCACTTCCTTCCTGGGCAGACTACTTCACATCGTTGCCTTCCCTGGGTAGGCGCATTACTGTTTCAAGCCCATGCGCGGGCATTCACGGATGCGGTCAATCGATGCTCAGCATGGGCGTGGGTGCCGACACGAAAAACTGTTATGATCTGGAACCTGGGTATCACGATTACCTGCGCGCGCAGTTGCAGGAACTCGGCCAAAGCGTCGACAGCATCGCTGCAGAATTGCATCTTGGCCGCGTTGCGGGGGGCATCACGAGAGTGGCCATGCCCGCGCTGAGCAAACCCATCGATTTCGTGGTGAGCGGACCCCCGTGCCCCCCCTGGTCAGCCCTAGGGGCCGACAAATCTCTAGACGATCATCGCGGCAAAGTATTTCTCAGAGTGATTGAATGGTGCATTTATTTGATCAAAGCTGGCGGGCTCATCGGTGCGATTCTAGAAAACGCAATCGGGGTGCTCCATAACGTGCAAGGGCGGGAACCAGTCATGCATAGATTTCTCGAGGCGTTGCGGCTCGCGTGCAACGAGTTCACCCGGGAGGCCATTCGCGGAAAATCGGCTGCGATAGAGCCGCGCCCTCATACCATTCCTGGGGATCAGGGCGACCCCAGAAACATTCCGAAGGGGGTCAGGAATCTGGACGGGGATGCACGGGGGGAGGGGGCGCAACGGAAATTCACCAAAAGGGTGCGGAAACATCGCAGACGCAGGTCGTGACGCTCAACGCTAATGAGTACCTCTTGCCACAGAGTCGCATCCGCGTGTTCTTGAGAGGATTCCGAAGGACGCTCTCTGTCGAAATTCCACTTTGTTTATCGAGTTGGGGCAGAAGGAAGCTTCGGGACATCTGGGGCTCATTTCCGCGCGCGCCTCGCAGCGAACTTACCCGGCAACAACGACGCAACCTGCGATCTTATGAAAACGACATCATGAGGCTCATTTGCGAGGGGGACGTCCAAATGGACGACGTCTGGGTGATACAGGTTGACAGGGCGCCTTGCCGAGTGTTCAAGCAACAGATTACGATCAACGAGTTCCCGACATTGACAACGAAAAACATGTATTTGTTCATCATGATCGCTCACGACATTTACAATCGGACTGCGGATAACGAGCGGGAATTCTTCCGCAAGCCCCGGGCGACCGAACGGATGGCAGCACGAGGGTTCCCTCCTGATATCGTGCTTCACGTGCCGCGTGCTCAACACCTCTTTGCGGCTGGCAACGCGCGCCCACCACCCCTCATCACGGCGAATTTGCACCCGTTCCTGAAATCGATCGGCGAGTCTCCCATCGATTTCAAATCGTGGCCTACAGAAGATAGCCTCCAAGATGATCGGGAAGCACTGTTAGCTGCGACCGCGTTCTCAGGCATGTTGCGCGGCCGTGGGAAGGCCGCTGGCTCCAAAGAGAAGCCCGCTCGCAAGCGGCCTGCATCGCGCATGTCTTGATAAAACCGTCAGCCATCCTGACTCATCGACATCTGTTGTTGCATCCTACTCTCTTTACCTCCACCCCTGCCCCGAATTCGAAATCTGATATGCTGGATTGGCATGTTCCGAATAACTGTCTGACAATGCGTTCTCTGTTGGTCTGGATCCGAGAGTACATGTTGTTTATAATATTTCAAGCATATCTCGGATGGGCTTCGGGGTTGGATTTTGAAAAGGTTTCTTGAACATTTCTGAAAACGCGTCTCGGCTAGAATGGCCTCGGGGTTGGGCCACGAAGATTGCGCCACGATGGTTTCGCTTTTCTGCAACGCGTAGATGACACCGCATAGCTAACGCCACGCAGAGAACGTAGATGACACCACATAGGTTGCGCGCAGAGACCGCAGAGAACGTAGATGACACCACATAGCTAACGCCACGCAGAGAACGCAGAGGACGTAGATGACACAATCTAGCAAGCGCCACACAGCTGACACCACATAGGTTGCGCGCCGCGCTCGTAGATGCCACTCTTCCGCTGATATATTGGGGCTCAAGTGTCTGGGCTCGTCCAACGCAGAGGGCTCGCCCCTGCATTGCCTGTCTTAGGCAATTCCAAGCGACTTTCGGGGCCATGGGCTTTCCGACCATGCTGCAAGGTTTACTCGACTTACTCAACGCTCTGGTCACGCAAGTAAATCCCGCAGAGTTCAGGGAACGCTGCACGACTGTGCTCGCGACCCTCATGAACCAGATCGCCCGGGCGCAGCAGATCCAACCGCAGCAGGCAGCGAGGTGCATCCACCTGGTCGCAGCGAGCCAGCTCGACGGGCCCTCGAGGGCCCAGCTCGTCACCGCCATCAGCGACCGCGGCAACCCGACGGCCCCAAGGGCCCAGCGCAACTCCGACATCATGAACATCCACCACTACCTGACCCCACGCGTCTGGGGTGCGATTCAGGACGACAACATGACATACGCCTCAAAGCTCAAAGTGATTGGGGACTTCTTGGAACAGCTGGGCCTGGTGAGTCCAAATGAACCCTCCTACGTCCACCTGACTGCCCTACTATTCATCTGCGGCCGAGTCGACATGGCCTCCGTGACGTACGATGCTGCCTTTCAGGTGCTGAAAGATCTCAAGGCGATGATGAGGGGCATCAGGACGAGGGCGCCGAGGACTCCGGGGCCAAAGTTTTCAACCTGAAATCCTGCCTCGAACGCGCCAGAGGACAATTGAGGAGGGGGGCGAGCTGATTCGCGCCTCTGGCAGAAAACACAAGGATAGGGGAAGATGGGAGGTGGGCCAAGGGATCATGCCAAACGAATTCCCCCCAGGATGCCGCACCACCATCGGATCTCGAGGCTCGCCGTGGACCATGGGGAGTTGGAGCGGGCGGAGCCAGAGTTGCATCGCAGGGTTTACACCGAATGCGACGGCCACCCAGCGGCCAATCGCGTAGACGAGCACGCCCTCATACAATCGCTCGCGCCCAAACCAAACATCAAGAGGGGGGGGATGGGGAGGGGGAGATATCGGGGGGAGAGGGAAGACGCGATCATGCTGACATGTCGCCCCCTTCCCCGCTTAGCATCCTCATCCTCTCCTTTCCTCATTATACCCATGCTTTTGTTTTTACTGCCATTCGAACGTCTGCAGGCTTCGTCGCCCCGATCGCGGGCGCGCGGATCAGCTTGCGCGTCCAGCTGCCTGCTCGCCAGTCCCATTCGGGCATCGTTACCACGAGGAGGCAGATGGGCGCGGCGCAGCCGCGCAGCCAGGTGAGAGGCGTCGCGCAGGCTAACATCACGATCTTCCCTCAGCAGGGGCCGAGGCAGCCTCTCGCGATCTCAGATCGCCCAGCGTGGAGCCCCGCGCCCCTCGGCGCGCCACCTGCGCCCGGGCCGCTGCTGGCGCTCCCGCCTCCGCCAGTGCAGCCACTGGCTGGGCCTGCGCTCTGGGATAGTACGCCCCCTGCGCCTCTAGCAGCAGCAGCGTCATCGGAAAGCGACGAGGCCCCCGTCGAGGGCGCGCGGCTCGCTGTTCCGCCGACGGCCAACGCCGCGCTGGCGGCAATCGCCGAGGCGATGCCGGCCCATGGGGCCGACGCCGCCGAGGGCGGCGAGTCGGCGATCCCACCGATCGCTCCCCGCACTTTCTCGGAGGTCGCGGCGGCCTCTGGGAGCGCCCGCGAGAGCGCGGCCGCCCCCAGCAGCTCGGGCCCCCCATGGGGAACGTGGGACATGAGCGACCGCGACCAGAAGTCGGCCCTGCACAGAGTCATGGAAGACGAGCTCAACACAGTGCTCAAGCGCAAGAAGATCAAGGAGAAGACGACGCCGCACAAGCACGAGGGCCCCGACGCGGGTTCCCCCCTGCAGGACGTCGGTGCGGCCGCGGCCGACGACGCGGACATGGCCTCCCAGGACTCAGACGACCGGCCGCTAGTGGGCGCGGCCATCAAGAAACCATCGGCAGCGACGCCGATGGAGCTCGACAAGGGGCAGAAGCGCTCGGAGGCATCCGAGCCAGTTGATTCGAAGATCGGCGCCATGAAGAGGCCTGCTGCGGCGAAGGCCGTGGGCGACCCCGTCATGAGGAGGCCTGCTGCGGCGAAGCCTCAAGAGGCCGAGAATCCCCCGGAGGTCGAGTCAGCGAAGGGCGAAGCGGCGAATACCCCCTCGAAGAAGCCGACTTCTGGGGCGCTGGCCCAGACGCCGAAACCCAAAGCGGCCACCTCTGCCGCGCGGAGCGGGGACAAGGCAGCAGCCCTGAAGCGGCCTGCAGCGACGCCATCACCAGCCCCAAAGCGCAGCCGCTCCAGCGAGGGGCTCGGCGCTAGCAGCTCGGACGACGTCGACGTCGCCGACCTGGGCTTGAAGCATCCAGAGCTTCAGTGGCCAGGGGTGCCGACAGCGCGCCGCCCTGTGTTCTAGTTCAACGGTTGGAACGTGTGGACCGACCTCAAGGGGGAGAAGTGGAGGGTCCGGGCCATCGAGTGGGAGAACCCTTCGGACTTCGGGTACGGCTTCGGCCAGAAGGACCCCGCGCTGGCGAAGAAAGCTTGGGGCAGGCTCGTGAGCAAGGTATGCTCGGCGCCCTAGAATGTAATCCCAGGGGTTGCACGTGGCTGGAGTCTGACAGCTCCATGCCTCTAGGAGGCAGTGTTCTCGAGCTGCGAAGCATTGACGGCTCGCGCCGCAATGGGGGGATCTGAAGAACAACGCGCCGCAGACGCAGGCTAGGAGGAGGAGGAGAAGGAGGAGGAGGAGGAGGAGGAGGAGGAGGAGGAGGAGGAGGATGGACGCGGGACCAGGTGGGACCAGGGGGGGCCAGGGGGGACCAGGGCTCCTCCTCCTCCTCCTCCTCCTCCTTTCCTCCTCCTCCTCATATCATTACATGCGTGTAAATACCATCATGTGCATGGTGCGTAACATCAATAGCATCATCATCATCATCATCATCATCGAGTGGCCATGCATGCGAGGTGGCTAGCCACTCCGCCATTCCCTTCCGCCGCCCCCACTGCATCTAAACTCGCGCGGCGGGGAGTTGGCTCGCCACCCCAGCCGAACCTTTCGTGCAAGAGGGGGCGGCGGAATTGCGAAAACAAGAAGCGGCGAGCCGACTATATGCGCGTGAGACAGCAACGGGGCGGCGGAATTGCGAAAACATCAAGCGGCGAGCCGACTACGCGTGAGACAGCAACGGGGATGACGACGACCAAAAGGAAAACGACGACGGAACCGACCAACAATTATGTAACACATGGTATACTCATTGAAAACACATCGCGCTAAATCAAAACTCCCGCTCGAGACGTCCTCCTGGCTCATTGGAAAACCTGAATGGACATCAATCTACGCGTTAGAGAGCCTTCTTCTTGGACTCGTATGTGCTTTCATGGGCGGCGTTCCTGATGTTTATTGGACCTTCCGACGGGGCGTCTTGGGCGTTCGCTTGGGCGCGCAACATTGTGCAAGCAATAACATGTTTAACAACGACAAAAACAACAAAATATGTGCTGCGGCCGTCGCGCGCTTCCAAGTTCCCTTGCAAAAAACGGTGCCGATGTTTTTGCCCTACTACTACTAATGTAAAAAACTGTGCCAATCGTTTCTAGAAACTACCACTACAGCGAAAACCTATGTAAAACCTAAGTCAAAGCTAAGTAAAAGCTAACTAATTGCTAAGTCAAAGCTAACTGACAAGCTAAGTGCGCGCAATCGACATGTAATTCAATTACATATCGAACGCAACCTCGCATATAACCAGTTAAGTACAACCCACAAGTAAGCCGACTTGGACTTGCAAGCTGTTCATAAGTGGTCGGCGACTTACAATAAATTGCTAAGTTTATGCCAACATATATGTAGTGAAATATCTCCGCATGACAATATACACATTGGGTTACAACTAAGTGCTAAACTTATAAATACCCCCGCTCGGCGAAGTGCGGTCGGCGATCAGCACGGCGGCCCCCCGCGGGAGCGGGTCGCGAACCCGCCCGGGCCCCGCCTGGCTCCAACCTGCCAGAAATCGCGGGTGAGCGGGAGCGTGGAAGGCGTCCTTCGCGGGTAGCGGAGGCAGTGGATGGCCCCGTGCACTGCGCAGCGGCCCCCGGCCAGCGCCCCCCCTTCGAATTAGAGGGCGTCGAGGTAGTCCCCCATCGCGCGGTCGACGGAGTCGTGGGAGGTCAGCGGGCGGTCCTGTTTCTGGGCCCAGACCTTGAACTTCGCGAAGGAGTCGAAGTACCTTGCGGCCGTGATCGGGCGGACCCGACGTGTCTGGAGGTAAAGCCGCGGCATATGCGCGGCGCGGGCGCGCCTCCTGGCCGCCAGGTCCTCGGGCTCGACGTAGTTCCGCCGCCTGCGAGCCCCTGCGACCGGCTCGGGCCTGAGACCAGCGGGCCCCCCATTGCGGAGCGCCGGGAGGCCACTCGGGCGGGGAACCCCGCGGGCAGCGCGGCCGGGGCCGGACGTGGCTGTCGAGGGGCCGCCCGCCAGCGGCCGCCGGGTGAGTCTCCCAGTCGTCGGAGACCGGTGGATCGCCCCAGGCGCGGCGCGGGGCCGGGGGGCACGTCCCGGCCAGTGAGGTCTTCCACCGGCTCTGGATTGAACCACGGACGGCGACGGAGACCTGGCCTTCGAGGATTTCGCGTCGGTGGCCCCCATGACATACGCGACCGATAACTGCTTGATCACGGTGGTCCGAAACGATGAGCGTAGGTTGCTTGCGCGCGCAGCCGCGCTGACAATAGTGAACGAGAAGATGGACAGAGTCGGTGGAGGAGATGAATGATGCCAAGGGCCCCCACGAGAACAGCTTTGACGACGCGGGGTTCTCGAGGGACCAGTGAACGCCGTAGCCCCGGCAGAGCTTCAGGAGGTCCAGAGTGCGGCGGGCCAGCCTGAGGCCCCGGCGACAGCGTTGATGACGAGCAGCCCCCGTGGCCTGGCTCCAGGCAGTACACGGGCCCCCAAAGCGCGCCCGCCAGAGCTTGCGGGCCCGGATCCAGGAGGCCAGGACGTTGAAGACCCGGTAATCCAGGACGTCGAAGTGCGGCCCATTCACAAGGTCGACCGGGGTCGTGACCAGGAGCCCCAGGTCCCTCATGAGGGCGGCGGTGGGCCAGGCGCAGCCCGCGATGATCTCACAGAAGGCCTCCTGGCGAGGGAGCCCCCGAGGATCAGACGACGAGTGGGGGGCCTCCTTCTTTTCTGCCTCCCTCGGAGTAGGCGCGCGGCGACGAACTTGGGCGGCCCCCGGGATGGGAACGCGCGCGGGCGGCGACGGTGGCGCCTGCAAGAGCGCGGGCCGGCGGTGCCTGCCCCGGCGGGCGTGCAGGCCAGCCGCGCGGGCCAGGCGCCGGCGGGCGCCGGGCTCGGACAGGCCGCCCGCGGGGCCCGCGGCCGGCGGCGCCGCCCTCAGGCTCTCGGCGGGAGGCGGAGGTTCCAGGCTGGCCTCGGTGGCGGCCAGAGCTGCGGGAGGCCCCCGCTGCGGCCGGTCTGGCCGCACCTCGCCTCGGTCGGCCGCCTTGGAGTCGTGGCCCGACGGGTTGCGGTCGGTCTCGATGTATCGCTGCCGCTGCTGGATGTCCGCGGCGATCTGCCGCGCGGCCGCAACCCTGCGCAGCTGGCGAAGGGCGAAGTCGCGGGCGCGGCCCTTCTGGAAGCTGAGGAGCGCCGCCGCGTTGTCGCCGAGGCTGCCGATGCGGTGGCCATGCGCCCGGGCGCTCCTGGAGGCTCGGATCAGGCCCAGAAGCTGGGCGCGGGCCTCCTTCGCGTGGATGGGCGCGGCATGCCTCCAGGTCCCTCGCACAGCGAGGGCCCAGCGGCGGCGGTAAACCGCGGCGTCGGAGACCAGCTGCACGACGCCGTCGCGCTCGAGGATGGCGACGCGAGCAGGGCGGCGGTCCAGACAGGCGCCGCCGCGGTGCTCGTCGTCAAAATCGTAGGCGGGGTCGCCGACTTGCCCAGCTGCAAGAGCGGCCGTCGCCTCAGCCTCCATGGCCGAAGGCGGGCCATCCTGGAGCCCATGCGGAAACGCAGGCACCGCGTCCAGGAAGCGGCACCGCTCCCAGACACTGAAGGAGTCTAGCAGCTCGGAATCGGTCAGGCACGCCTCGTGCGGCGCGTAGCCGAAGGTGCTGGCGTCGCTGCAGTGCGACGCGGGGGCCCACGGGGCCCCCAGGTTGACCCGCCAAGAAGATCAGTCCCTTGGCGATGCGGAGCCGGCCATCAGGTCGGAGTCGAACTCGGCGAACCTCTCGCGGCGCTCGGCGACGAAGTGGTAGCCCAGGTCGAGCACTGCCAAGGCCGGCCGCATCAGCAAGATGAACTTGACGATGTGCCCGTAGATGATGCAGAGGGCGTAGCCCGTCGCGCCGTCCACGCTGATGATGCTGGAGCACGAGGCATAGCTTCCAAGCCCTCGCGTCGGTGCGCCGAAACTTCCGCGCCTGCCCGTCGAAGACCACCCCGACCGACTCGTAGAGACGGGCTGGCTCGACCGTCTCGTGGAAGGCAAGGTTCAGGCGGCCCAGTTCGGCACAGACCTCGTCGAGGGCAGCGCGGGCGTCGCCGGGGCAACCGCCGAAGATGTTCGCATTGTCAACATGGGGCGCGACCAGCGGCCGCCCACTGGCAAAGGGCGGCGCGGGCCTCTCGTCCGAGATCACGCGCGGGTAGTCGGCGCCCGCCGCCCGGGCGACGGCCGACGCCTCGGCCGATTCGGTGACGAGCTGGCAAAATCACAGCGACCAGCTCCAGACCATGGGTAGGCCCCTGAAGACCGGGACGATCCGCGTGTCGCTGGAGACCTTGCCGAAGGCACGTGAGTGAGCGAAGTAGACGCCCGGGCAGTCAAAGAAACCCGCGGGCTCAGCGAAGTCGACGCCGAACCAGTCCGCCAGATCATCGTCGACGAACTGGTAGAACCCATTCCGCAAGTCGACGCCGGCCCCGCGCGGGACGACGTCCGCCTCGGCCAAGCCCTCGCGGCGCAGCGCCTGAAGCGACAGGTCGAGGCTGGCGAGAGCCCCTGCCGAGCCCAGAGCCGAGCGAGGACGTCGGTGGAGACTCGAGGCTTCGCGGCCGCCCAGGACCAGCCGCAGCGCGCCGCCCTTCTTGGCCGCGAAGAAGGCACCGATGCGGGCCCGGAAGCCAACCTGAATCCTACGAGGCCCACGGCGTAGAGGCGCATGACGAAGTCCCTGCGCGCCGCCCTGTCGCGACGAAAGCGAGGGCCCCAGGTGGGGCCGCGCCGGGGCGATGAGGCCCTGCTCAGTCAGCGCGTCGATCTCGGCCGCCGCGCGGTAGATCGCGGCGTCAGCATGGTCCAGGGCCTGAATGCCCACCGGCGGCAGCCAGTCTCTGAGCGGCCGCGGCGTGACGAGGTCCTGCAAGACCCGAAACTCTGTCGGGTCGTAAGGTCGAAGATGTTGAGGCTGGTCCGAGCACATATCAATGGACTGCAGGAGGCCGTGGAAAGCGTCGTTCGGGGGCAGGGTCGGCCGAGACGGAAAGCGAGACACCTTAGCCCAGGTCCTCCGAAGAATGGAGCGCTGCGCCATCGTGGGACACCGCCCCGCTGGAGCTTGGGGGGCTCTCATGGCCCGAGACGGTGCGTCGAGTGCGTTGAGGGGGCGAAGGGCCTCCCTGCACCGTCTCTCGCGCGAAGGCAGCCGACAGCGGCCGCCGTGCACGAGCTCCTGCCGGCGCAGCGCCGGGAGGGGGAACGGGTCGCCGTGGGCACGGCCGCGGATGGTGCAATAGTCACCACGATCGGCTTGGCCCTACGTCGAGCTCGGTGAAAGCGGTGGCGAGGCACGCGACGTCGGGGACGGAGTCGAGCGAACCTCCCCCCTCTGGACCTCGCCGCCGCAGCCCCCGCGAGGGCTAGCCGCCCTCCTGGGCGGCCTCGGGGCCGCGGCCGCGGCCGCGCCCTTGGCCCCGGCCGCGGCCAGCGTCCTCGCCTGAACCCCTGCCGCCGCCGCCAACGTGCGCCAGGTGGCCCGTCTCCTCGTGCCAGAGGCGCATCTGCTTCAGGCGCTGCGCCTCGTCCCGCTGCGGGCTCGACACGACGCTGCCGAACTCGGGGAGCAGGGCCCGTCCGTCCTCGCCCAGGGGGGCCGTGAAGATGCCCTCTAAGTTGGCGAAGTCGGGCACCTTCGGGCTGCTGCGGACGGCGGTCTCCGCCTCGTAGATCCACCGACTGAGGCGCTCGGATACTCGACGCCAGCGACGTTCGCCGGGTCGACCTGGTCGCACGAGAAGAAAACCGCCAGCGTCTCGCACAGGCGCCAATGGATTCGGCAGACGACGCCGTTGACGTGCACGCCGGACTTCGTCCGCCAGTCCAGCTGGTGGCTCACGAAGTCGTGGTTCGCCGACATGAGGGCCCGCTGGAGCTCTGGCGCGGCAGGCTTGCCCTGAAAGGGCCAGCCAGGGCGGTTCGCGGGCCTCGAGAGCTTGGCCACCGCCTGGAAGCTCATGTCCGGCAGCCCTCCGGTGCGCTCGTCGCCCAGCAGCCGTGGGTCCTTGCCTTGCCAGGACCCGTGGCCTTCAGGCGCGCCACTCCGCCAGCTCGGCCTCCTCGACTAGGGCGGCGGCCACCCAGGTCTCGTCGACACATACCAAGGCGGCCGATTCGCGGATGACCATCTGCTGCTTGTCGCCGATGACGCCCTCTGGGATCTCGTCGCCGAAGGCCTCGTGCGCCGGGTCGGCGACTCGCCAGCGACCCCCATGCGGAGCAGCGCCCGCCGCCCCGACCAAGCCGATGACCTCCAGGAGGTCCTGGCCGGCGCGGCGCATGCGGGCGAGGGAGTCGGCCGCGATCGGGACGTCGAAAAAGTAAATCTCCGGCAGCAGACGGCGCGGCAAGTCCTCGTCGCGGCCAAGGGGGATCACCCGGTGCTGGGACAGGTCGGTGAGCTGGACTTCGAGGTCGGGCGTCCCGACGATCCATTTCCCCGGCGATGGGGTCGCGAACAGCAGGATGCGGCCGTGATGCCTCAGGCCGTTGGGATCGTCCCTGAAACTGATGAGCACCTGGCGCTCGGGGATATCCAAACTCTTAGACATTCGTCCTCAACGACGACGGAGTGACCGCCGTCCTGGGGGCGGCGGCTGGCGCAGCCACCGCGGCGGGGGCGTCGTCCAGCGCAGCCTGGCGGTCGGGCCCGCGGTGACGGAGTGCCGCAGCCCGGCCGGTAAGGGATAAGCAGCACGACGTGACGAGCGTGAGCAAGGAACCCGCCAGGCAGCCGAGGATGAAGAAGACCGTCAGCGAGACCCTCGAACAGTTATCCCCCCGCGGGCCGTCGCAGTCCTCACGCAGCTGCGCTCGCACCACGGAGCACTCCTGGTACGCGTGCTGGACCACGCTCAGCGACCGTGTGAGGGTCGGGACCACGTCGTCGGTCGGCGCCGAATCCGTTCCGCAGCCCTCGACGGCGCAGACGCAAGCTGGGCAGGTGGGTGGCCCGTGAGCCAGGGTGACCAGTTGGAGGGTGGAGGCGAGCACATGGTAAATGGCCCCAATCACCGCCGGATCGAACATCCGGGGTTTTGTGAGCCGCTCAAAGGCAGCGGAACGCACAAGCGTTGCTGCGGGCGGTGAGCTACACTGCAAGGGGCCAAACAAAGTCAGAGACAAATCATAAGGCTGACGGCTGCCAGGGGCGATCCCGGCCAAGACTGCCGATTCGGTCCAAACTCTTGGCTCATGTGGCCGTTCGGCAAGATCTAGGCACCCCCGGAACGCCCCGACGAGGCGCAGTTGATGGAAAACACCCGGGGCCCCGAAGACCTCAGAAAACTGCCGAACACCTCCGAAAGCTGTTGGGTGCGCCTTCATGGGGGCTTTTGTGGACCTCCGCGGCCCTGTCATCTCGTCCAAATTTCGACCACACATCTTCACCCTCTCGTCCACTCTTCGCCCAGACCTCGTCCAAACGTCGACGAAGAGAACGGACGAAATCCCCCAAACCAAATATGACTGCAGAAGTAGGCGAGCCGGCGCAGTCGTGGTCGGAGGGTCTCCCTTTGCAAAACCTCCTCGCAGCTGTCAGGGGGACGTAAGACCTGGGTACAGGGGACTCGGAAATCCCCGACGAGGTCGTCAAAAAAATGACGAGGCCGAGCCTGCATTTTGACGAGGCCTCCCGCTGCAGACATCCCACGAAACTCCTCCTCGTCAAAATCCGAGGCGCGGTCGTCAAAAAACGATGGCGAACCCGAGTCCTGGCAAACCCGGGTCTTACGCTTCCCCGAAGCTGGGCGCGGCGCGCGCGCGCCTGGGCTGCTGCCTGTGGGCGACCGGCGCTGCGTCCGCTTCGGGGCCGCGCCGGCCAGGCCTGCGGGGGGCAGCGGCGCGCGTGCGCCCCGCGCGGGCTCGCCAGCGCGGGAGCATGCCCCTTGGGCAGCCAGCTTCTGTGGCAGCTCATGGGGGCCGCCCATGTCATCTCCCCTGGGCAACCAGCTTCTGTGGCAGCTCACGGGGGCCGCCCATGTCATCTTGCTGGCTGCTGCGACTCGGCACCAACTCGGCGCTGATCCACGCCACATCGCCGCTCATCGACACCACATCGGTGCCAATCCATGCCAAATCGACAACAAGCTGATGCGAATAGACGCCAAATCGACGCTCATCGACGCGAGCTCGGTGCTAATCGACGCTAAATCGACGCTGCATCGGCGCCTTGGCATCGTCTGCCAGGCGCGAGCGCGCGCAGCCGTACCCTGAAGGCGGACTTCCCCCGGGCCCACGGAGGCCTCCCTCCGGGAGCCCCTCGGATCACCGCCCGGGCCACCTCAGACCCCCAGACGACTCCCACCTGCAGGAGCTGTGGAGCCGCGACCTCCGCCCCTCGAGGCGGGGCGCGGTGTGGACGCAGGCCGGGCGCCCGCCCCTCGCGAGCCGCTCTCGCCGGGGCACCTCCTTCCTCTCGGGCAGGCCCGGGGACCTGGCCGACGGCGAAAGGCCGCCCGTCCTGGCTATTTTCCACGACGCGGGAACGCGCCACGTCGCCGACACATCGGCGGCGCACCGGCAACATCGGGATGGAACAGCTCGGGCCCTGGATCGCGCTGGCATCGCTGATGCACCAGCCATGCGACGCGATCCCCCCACCCCCATCTGCTCTGATCAGTCTCGACTGTATCCACGCCCGCAAGCTGAACAAGCCCAATTGCGATAGAATCATAGGGATGTGCCCTCGGAGACTGAGGAAATATCCTTACGATCGGCATCGAGATCGGGTGATGCAAATCATACGGATAGGGATGCTAGTAAGCTCCAGGCTGGTAACACTCTGGCCCCATTCGGGCGGCCTCCGCTTGCGGCCTCTGGGAGCCACCTTCTGGACCCTGGACCGCCAGACAAGGACTCGGGATGAGGGTCCAGCCGGGGAGAAACTGTCGCAGCCCCAGTGGGCGATTGCACCCATTGGTTGGAGCGTCGGAGGAACGGGGCAGCCGTGCTTTTGTTGGGCTCTCACTTCTGAGTAGCAGTTCGTGTTGATCTCCCACTAGCGCGTCTTTCGCTTTTCAAATTTGAAGTGCCCCCTCGACGCTCATGGGGGGCTCAAACTACTTCGTTGGGCCCCAGGCTACAACAACAACGGCTCCCGCCTGAGACTTCCTGGGGATATGTTCAAGTCCTTCGAGGTATCCTGAAAATTTACTCCAGGTTCGCGATCTCGTTTAACATTTCCCAAGGATAACTAGGTTGAGCCCGCAGAGCGGGAGTCACGGCGGGACCACAAGGGGAAACGACTACGCAGATCTCGCAATCACATGGTGTGAGGTGGTACAGTTTCAACGAGAGTCAACTCGACTTGTTGCAATGTTCCTCTAAGGGCGAGCTTTGCTTGCCCTAAGGGGTTGGAGGGGCGTCTTGTCGTCCCTTGGGTCCCTTGGGGGACTAGGGGCCGTTTTGCAGTGACGCCACCGATCCTGCATCCGCGGGGCCCTCTTGGACCTCCTGTAGCCTTCTTGTGTACATGTAAGCCTTTTCTGGGGCCTCTGGGGAGCCCGCTGAGTGTCTTCGGGGATCCATGGGACACGACGCGCGTGAGGGGTGTTCGAAAATATGTTGAGTTGCGCCGTCTTGAGGAGCCCGCCGAGGGCCCCTAGGGGCCCATGAGGGCAGAAGTGCGTGATGGGTGCGCCGAATTGATGCACTCTGGAGCTGTCTTGAGATCCGCGGCTCCAGGGATCCATGATGCAAGAAATTCGTTTGGGGTGTGCCGAAGTGAAATTGCCTGGGTGACCGGGGTATGACCCGAAATGGTTTGCCCCTCCCAGGAACAGGAATGCCACATCAACCAGTGTTTTCGTGAGTCTCAGGAGCCCGACGACACTGATCTCCTGTACTAGCAGGTGTCCCAGGAGAATGGGTGGCGGAATACACGGAACAGCTCCTGGCATGAATTTTCTGCATGCTCCTTGCATGCATATTGCATGCCATCTCGATCTTCTTCTCCAAACTCTGGAACATCTCTCCCAGGGGTCTTGGGGGCACGCTTGGGGTCCTCCTGGGCTTCAATTGGGATTATCTTTGACAGTTTGTAGCTGTCCTGAGAACCCAGAACGCACTTTTTCTGTGCTCAGCGCCCTCACTGCCTGACGATCTGCTTCGACAGGCAGCGCAGTGCTCGCTGACCAATGGTCCCTCGAGCACCTACGTGGGCTCAAGCAAGGGGCCTGGTCGAATCGAATCGGTCCGCAAGCGGACGTGGGCAGAAACACTGGAATTCAGGTGGGTGAAAAACAGTTGCCACGGTGAGCTGGACTCACAAATCTTGCGCGTAGGCCTCCACTGGTGCACGCCTTGCCCTCCGGTCTCAAACTGTGGAAATCATAGGGTACGGATACCGCTACTCTCCGGTCTCTTCCGGGGCGCGTTCTGACCAGGATTTCGAGTCGAATCCAGCGGTGCCAACGAGCGAAGGGTAGCAATATGGGTACCCTCCCTTAGCCGGAGGCTGCGGCTGCCGCCGCATGCAGGGGCCGAGAGCGCCCTTGGGGTCCCGAGGAGGGATGGCCCCGGAAGCAGAAGCGGACCATGACCAGCCTAGAAATGGTTCCCATCCCTCAGACCGGCAAGTCCAAGGCGATGACACCGAAGGGAACCCTTACGATCGGCATCGAGGCAAGGTGACGCCAAACATAGGGATGGGGACGTGTTCCAAGCTGGTAAGACCACCTGTGTGAGAGTGGAATCCTGCTCAAGTGAGCGTGGCTTCATGAGCTTCGGATCAGCGTTCGTCACACTCCGCGCGCGCCAGCGGAGCTGTGGCAAAAAAAAACCTACAATCTGCAAGAGTGCCTCCTAGGGCGGGGCCCAAGACTAGACCGGCCCGGATATCGGGTGACTGGCACTGCGAACTGAGGAAAGAAAGCCCGGGAGAAAAGAAACTTGAGCGGGTGGCGCCTCACAGGTCCACCTGGGCTGTCCAAGCCGAGGTGGGTCCTGGACTGGGGCCAGCACCAAACATGTCAGAGACGTCAGAAGCTCTGACACGCCTGCTCTGGCGAGAAATGCAAGCATAGCTTAGGGCCGTGAAGCGGAAAACCAACAACACGGACACAACATCGTCAATGTTAAAAAGACGTTGGCCTCTTGGGAGCCTTCTTCGGGGCTGTCTCGGACCGCCTTGGGGCTAGCTTTGGCCGTCCTCCTGAAACATGTTGACAACAGCTCGGAGTCCTCTTGGTGCCGCCTTGAGTTCAGCGTGGGCCCTGACACGCCTCAAGCCGCGCTCATGGGAAACCCTTGCCCACGCTTCGAGAGCCCTTGAGCCCATACCGGGCCCAGTTCTCCATCCTGAGCTGTGCATGACACGAACCTGGGGCCTGAGAGGATGCTCCAGAGACCAAACTTGCTGACCAACTAGTCGTGCAGATATTTTCAGGCCGACAAAAGAAGGAGCGGACAGCGTGAAAGTGGTAAGGGTGATGAGGGTCCCGAGGAAGTTGAATGTCACCCTGGCGATGGCGATACGGATGATCGTGATGACGGGGACGATGACGATGACGATAATGAGGATGACGAGGATCAGAAACATTGGCGGGCGGTGGACGCAGATGACGGCCATCGCTGCGCTGGCGATCGAGCGGATCGCGTTCCCAGGCAAGCGCACGCTCAACACTGTAGGTTGTGGAACGAGAACTACGGCGGCTGGTCAGCGCCTGTATTCCGATCTTTGCAACAACCCGTTGCCTCACTCGGAGGATGCTAAAGGGCAGAAAAAAAATAGATCGAAAGCAATGGGGGTAAAACACCGGCGAGGCTTGGAAACATTGGGCAGATCAGCGGTTAACAGACCAAACGGACGACCGCCCCCCATTTGAGAGGGAGAAGCGGCACGCAGCGTGTGAGCACAGGACGAATTACAGGGCAGCTGACATCATGTAAGAGTGAATGAATCGCCTCCCGCGGCGTGACATCCGAAAAGACAAAATTGGACCCCTTGACTTTAGCGACGAGAGGTTGGCAACGCATTGACTAGGGCTTTGCGAGTAGCAGTGGTGCGCGAGTCGGGGGGCTGAGAGTCAAAAAGAGCAATACATGAAGTATTCTCGAAAGCCTGCAGCATAGTAGCACTCTTGTCCCAATGCAGCAGGCGAGGGTAAAGAAGCGGAAGACCAACAAAGAACATCCTATCGGCGACCTTGGAATACACTGTGACTTAGAGATCGGAATCCATGGCCGGAGCGTCTTTGATCTGAGCCCTCAAAACACAAAATTGATCCGTCACCTGGACGAATACAGTGTCCCGCGAAAGCGGCATCCAACCCCTTAAGCGACCACCCAATCATCTCAAACAAAAACCTGTGCGAACTGCTCACGGCAAAAATGGAAGGCCTGGCCAGCGCAACGGAGGGCATAACGAGCAACAATCTTGAAAAGGACAACGTTGGTGGGAGATGCCGGAATCCTTCAAGTGGTACGTCATGGCATGGGGGATCGAATGGCGAGGAACGGCTTTTGAAGTTGAAGGCCATCGCGCTCTGCCCTCAAAACGGAGTCCGTGACTGCGTTGCACTGCGTGGCATTGCTGAGGACGGGCTGGGTGAACGTGTTGTATACGAGAATGCGCATACTCAAGCCCAACTGAAATCCACGAGTATGTCGGCACTTCTTTGGGTGCTCCGCACTCGGCTCGAACCAGGAAAGCGAGCGTACGGTCTAAATCACAGGTTGACGCCTGAGTACTTGGCACCTTGCACAACTTTGAATCGACCCGCCAGCAACACATGGAGAAGAAACTTGGCCAGAACAGCAGCGTAGTCAAACTCCCGAAGAAAACGTTTCTTCGGGAGATTGACTACGCGTGCGAAGCGTGCGCGCGTGGTTCTAGCCAGCGAGCAGGTCCCTGGACCAGGGGGCGGCCCACTCCCCCCTCCCCCGGCGTCAAAAGTTTAGTCCCATCAGCCAGCGGCCCTTTGAGTGGTCCAAAGGTTTCACTGGACTTCGGAACCCTGTTTCGGCAACCCCACAAGACGCTCAGAGCCGCAAAGACGCTCCCAAGACGGTCCAAGACGATCGCAACAAAAGGGCCAAAAGGTCCCCAAGGCGGCCGAAGACCGCCCGAATGGAGCTCCGAGAGGCCTTCCAAAACGGATGAATCACCAGTCCCGGGACCCTGTACGCATAAACAAGCTCGCTAAGGACGTGAGGCGCGACTTCAAAGATGTTGTGAACGACCAGGCCCTGGACGTCCGCGAAGACCAAGAAACCAGAACGTTCGGATCGGAGCCTATGGCAAAACGAAGTAATACAAAACTTCTCCATTGATGCAATCAATCAGCAGCCACTGCACATAGCGAGGGCAGCCATGTTTCACGCGACGTTTTTGCTCAACGGTCTGGTCCTGGCACCCACGGAACCGAACCGCAGCAAGGACACCAGAGTGGAAGTTACGGAGAGCCTGCATGCATCACTGAGGGAAAGAACAACTGCCTCTGGCCACCTGCACGTCCACAAGTGCTGCACCAACATCCTTGGAACCATCAAGCATTGACCACATGAAAAGCTGCGCGTATAGGTGAAACGCAGCTGGCGGTGACGAATGAATCCACGCTGAAACACTGAAACTGGTAAACACCTGTCAGCATACTCGGCCATGGGAGAAGCGAGACAGTCAGCTCTGTGGAGAGCGAGCGGGCGAGTTACTTCGGGGATGCGAACCTTCGGGCGAATTACCTGGATCGCCGCTGGTAAGAAACACCGCGATTCACTCGGCAAGCGAGGAGGAATAGGCTGACATTCGCACACAAACAAATACACACCAAAGAGGGCCAATTGGGCGAGCTCGCCACCCATTTTGCCAAACACTGTTCGGCACTCGGTCTCCACCTGGTGAAGAGTCGCGCCGCCTTTTGAGAAGAACCCAGCAAGTTGGCCACATGAGCATGTCCCAAAAATAGTATGCGATGTTAATTACCAGAACGTGCTGAACGTCTTCGCGGAACGTATGTTGTGCAACATGGGGGCGACTGGAAACCTCACCCGAGTACTAAAAAAAGACGCGTGCACGTACATGTGGAATATGTTGGTCAATGGTAGCCTGTAGTGCGATGCGCTTGCGTGACGAAGCCCAATCAGCAACAATATCACGGATGCGGGCAGCAGGCCCATCGCGAACTGTAAAATTAATTGCTGATGCTAAACATCCTCCTCCAGCTTCCCATCATGAACAGTGCACAGAGATGCGAGGTGATGATGGAGCCATGAAGACGCTGATGACGATGACGATGACGAAGACTATGAACCTGATGCTGACGATGATGATGGTGGTGGTGATGCTGACGATGAAAATGATGGTGATGCTGATGATGCTGATGCTGATGATGATGATGATGATGATGATGATGCTGAGATGATGACAAACGAGATTTACGTTACGATGTCACGACGATGCAGATGGCGATGCTTCTCCTCTGGGCTTCTGCTGTCTTTCCCAGTGGGAGTGACGGCCTCCGCGCCCAGAGAGCGGCCCCGCCGTAACGTCAAGATGCCCGCGCCCGGTCGCGGGCGGCGCGCGCGCGGGGGAGGCACATCGACGCGGCGTGTTGCGGGCCATGGCGCCTGCAGCGCTACACCGTGGAAGCCGCCCAAGTTCGAGGAACAAGCAATGACAGAAACATGACAACTCGGAGGTCCGCGCGCACTTCTCGGAGCGAGGCTGGAGCCCCCTTGCGCCGCCTCCCGCGCCGCCCCGGCGCGCCCCGCGCGCCAGGGAAGGGGGGGTCCAGCGCCGATGCGAGAAACCCGCGTGGACCTCAAAGTTTTAATGTTTCGGTGGCTGCTTGTTCCTCGACAAATGGAATCCGAATGCCGAATTCTCCGACGCTGCGTTTTTTCCCCAACCGCTTGTCTGTGGGTTTTTTGTGGGATTTTTCGTGGGCTAATATGTGAACTCCCAAATTCAGACTTGGTCTGGCGTCGCGGCCTCCCGTGGCCACGGGGGGCCACTTGAGCCTCAGCATTAGCGCTTACACAAATCCGCCACAGTGTCCTTGGGCACGGAGTGGGCGTACCCTGAGGTCCTCTCACTACCACTCTGAGGCTCAGTCCTTTCTCCTGCGGTGTCTTCAGGGGGTTCGGAGCCCTTCGGCCCAAATCTCCTGGGGTTTCTCTCGATTCTCCTGGGCTCCGGGTAGTGGGGTCGCATGATTTGTTTGGGGCCAAGAGGGCCCCCTCCAAGACGGCCCGAGAGGGGCCCCGCGACGCCCAAAGATCTGCCCGAAGCGCCCAAGATGGCCTCAAGATAGCCCACGAAGCCTCCAAAACGTCCCAAGAGGTCTCCAAGACGCCATTGTTCGCGTTGGTGTTCGAAGGATTTGGGCGTTCTCTTCTTTTCGGCTTTCCAACGCTCCAACACGGCCCGAGAAGCCCCCAAGACCACCCCAAAACAGCCCAAGGGGCCTCGAAAAGGGCCCCAGGACAGCTCGAGACGCCCCAAAGCGGCCCAATAGGCGCCCAAGACGGCCCAAGAGGCCCCAGGACGGCACCCATGAGGCTCCACGCAGTGCGCAGGAGGCCCAAATAGCCCCCCAAGAAGCCCAAAGACGCCAACAAGAGGCCCCCAAGTGGCCCCCAAACTGCTTCAAAGAAGCCCCCGAAAGGCCTCCCACGAGCTCCCCACGAACATCCAATAAACTTCACACCCACAACCCTGGCACGGTGGCGGGATGGCCACACATCACCTTCGTGTGCTCTATATTGTGAAGCGACAGTGCCGGACCCATAATTACTCACTGCGTGGAGCTCCCCATATGTGCATCTCATGTTTCATGTCATGCCGTGGTGAGCGTCTGTTCATGAGCGGTCGACTACAATAGCGCGTCCACGTGGGCGACAGGGCCGACGAAGACGAGTGACCCCTAATGCGAGTGATTGCGTATGAGTCAGAGTGAGCTTTGGGTATGGTTGAATGCGAGCCTCTTCCTCTTCATCCCCCCTCCTCAGCTGCCAGGCCTTCCCCTTTTCAGCCCGTGGTAGTTTTGGAGCTTCCCACATGTGCATATGTTGTAGAATAGTTGGCAGTGGGATGTGTAAGACGAGCGTTTAGCCACACAAGGCCATACGTGCATGTCATGTTGGAGGATAGTGCCACGGTGAGCATTTCCAACGATCCCCGCACACAACCACCGCCCCCCCCTCGCAGTCACCCCCTATGATATACATATATATATATATATATATATATATATATATATGTCCTGGACTTCGGAACAAACGTTCTGCTCGCGTCAAGGACCTTCGAGCAAAGCGCCCTCCTCCTCCTCCTCCTCCTCCTCCTGTTCCTCCGCCCCCTCCCTTCTCCTGCTCCTGCTCCTCCTCCTCATCCTCCTGCTCCCCCTCCCCCTCCGCACCCCCATGCCCTTCCTCACGATCCCCCGCCTCCTCCTCCTCCTCCTGTTCCTCCTCCTCATCCTCGTTCCTGTCATTTCCCTCCTGTTGAGCCCAGAAACAAGCGAACCGCCTGAGACATCCCCACAATATGGCCGCGAACGTGCCCGTGCAACCACCCCTGGCGGCTCCCCATAGGGGTGCTGCAACCAGCGCCCCGCTTGAGACATCGTCACAATCTGCTTTCCAAGCGAAAGATGTTGAGCCCAGAAACAAGCAAACCGCGTGAGACATCCCCACAAAATGGCCGCGAACGAGCCCGTGCAACCACCCCTGGCGGCTCCCCTTAGGGGTGCTGAAACCAGCGCCCCGCCTGAGACATCCTCACAATCTGCTCTCCAAGCGAAGGATGTTGAGCCCAGAAACAAGCAAACCGCCTGAGACATCCCCACAAAATGGCCGCGAACGAGCCCGTGCAACCACCCCTGGCGGCTCCCCTTAGGGGTGCTGAAACCAGCGCCCGCCTGAGACATCCTCCAAATCTGCTCTCCAAGCGAAGGATGTTGAGCCCAGAAACAAGCAAACCGCCTGAGACATCCCCACAAAATGGCCGCGAACGAGCCCGTGCTCCCCTTAGGGGTGCTGAAACCAGCGCCCCGCCTGAGACATCCTCACAATCTGCTCTCCAAGCGAAGGATGTTGGGCCCGGAAACAAGCAAACCGCCTGAGACATCCCCACAAAATGGCCGCGAACGAGCCCGTGCAAACACCCCTGGCGGCTCCCCTTAGGGGTGCTGAAACCAGCGCCCCGCCTGAGACATCGTCACCATCTGCTCTCCAAGCGAAGGATGTTGGGCCCAGAAACAAGCAAACCGCCTGAGACATCCCCACAAAATGGCCGCGAACGAGCCCGTGCAACACCCCTGGCGGCTCCCCTTAGGGGTGCTGAAACCAGCGCCCCGCCTGAGACATCCTCACAATCTGCTCTCCAAGCGAAGGATGTTGAGCCCAGAAACAAGCAAACCGCCTGAGACACCCCCACAAAATGGCCGCGAACGAGCCCGTGCAAACACCCCTGGCGGCCCCCCTTAGGGGTGCTGAAACCAGCGCCCCGCTTGAGACATCCTCCAAATCTGATGTGTGTTGAGTAAGTCTGAGTATGAGTAGGTCTGAGTATGAGTATGCCTGAGTATGAGTAAGTCTGTGTATGAGTAAGTCTGTGTATGAGTAAGTCTGGGTATGAGTAGGTCTGTGTATGAGAAAGTTTGTGTATGTGTACGTCTGGGTATGAGTAAGTCTGAGTATGAATAATACTGTGTATGAGTAAGTCTGGGTATGAGCAAGTTTGAATATGAGTAAGTCCGATAGGAGGGGAGGAGAAAAGAGGAGGAGGGAGAAGAAGAAGGAGTAGGAGGCGTCCAAGCAATTATTCACTGCGTGGAGCTCCCCATATGTGCATCTACTCGCATGGACCTGTCCGCCGTGAATGTCTAGGCGCAAGAGCTTTCGAATACTAACGGGCTTCAGTTGTGACGGTCTGGACATCAATATAACTGCAAATGAATTGGAGTGTGAATGAGCCTCAGTAGTACGAGCGCGTCTCTGTGCATGAGCCTGGGGCCTCCTGGGGCCTCCTGAAACCTACTGGGGCTTCCTGGGGTCTCCAGGAGCCTCTTGGGACCTCCTGGGACCTCCTAGGAAGGTTTCGTGCCCCAGGAAAGGCGCAATCTATAGCAACAGACGTACATAAAACATTGCGGATTAGAACCACTTTTTTGTACACACCAGGCAGCTCGTGCAGCACGAGCCGATCCCGCCGCCAAAATGGCGCGAGCCGCGGAGCGCGGCTGGGAGGCTCCGCAAACAGCGGCCTCCACAATCAGCGTGCACGCCACGCTGCGTGGGTGTGCGCCGTCAGGTGAGGCAGCCACGCGAGCCACCATCCACCCCGTGCCAGGCCTGAAAGGCCTAGACCACCGAAGGCACTCCCCAAATCACTCACTCAGGCGCCTGCCCGTCTTCGGGTCCAGGCCAGCCCTGATGTTGGCAATCTTCAGGTTGCGCAGGCGCAGCGCGTTGCCAGAGGCAGCCGCACACAGCCTGCCGAGCGACCTGTGCTTGCCGTTGAGTTCCTTGGCATAGGCCGTGCAACGAGTGCAGATCCTGAAGCCGTTGATGCTGAGCAGCTCGTGGCCTGCCCCACCTGCTGCCTGAGTGCCAGATCCCTCGGGCACGTCCTCCGACATGGAGACCTGGGCGACCTCGAGACCTGCACTTGCCTGGCTGTCGGCGGGATCCGCCTCCGCCCTGCCCTCGGCCTCGCGCGCAGCGCGGGCAGCTGCCGCTGCGCGCAAGAGGGCATCGCCAGGCGAAAGATCCTGGCCGCTGCTGCTGCTGCTGGTGCCACCGCCTGCCGCCGCCGCCTCGGGGCGTTGCAGATCCTGCAAGCCCGCAGCAGGATGCTCGCGGGCGGCGTCGGCGAGCCTCGGCGCTTCCTGCTGGAGCTCGGCGTCGGGGTACGCCACGCGCTCGCCGACGTGAGCGCTCCTCGCCTCCTGCTCAAGCCTGTGCGCAGCCGCCAGCGCCACCGCCACAACGCCTGCAGAAGCCAACGCCGACGCCGTAGGCTTGCGTCACGTGCCACTAGCCACGGGCGCAAACGGCTTGGCCACACACGGGTCCTTGAGCAACCTCTTGATGCTGAGGTCCGTGTACGCCGTCTTGAGGCAGGCCCTGCAATGTACTCCACCTCTCGCCACCTTGACGACGTTGTGCCTTGTGACGCTGAGCGGAGGCCCCTTGTGAATCGGCTTGCAGTTCGGGTCGATGTCCAGCTTCAGGCCAGCTGCCTCGCACCCCGCACGCGCAACCCAGCGCACAACTCCGTCGAGGGTAAGCGAACGCCGCTGCCAGGTTTCGCGTAGCTCAAGCGGCGCCCTCACTGCAGCTGCAACCGCCTTCGCCGTACGGTCGGCCTCCCAGTTGCCTCGGCTGTCGCGTGCAGTGATGTCTCCGTTGCGGACCATGGCCGACGTGGCGCGCGCCTTCACTTTCTGAATCGTGAGCCCTTGGGGCCCAATGCCACCGAAGTCGTCCAGAGCTGCCCAGACGCGCCTCCATACGCATCCCCAGGCAGAGGTCGCCTTGGTGGTGCTGGCCTCGCCCCTATCCAGCAGGCCCTTGGTGACGTACGAGGCGTCGAAGGCCGCAGTGATAGGTGGCAGGCTGTGGCGGAGAAGCGCCAGGCACCCCAGGAGTTCGGCCCCGTCGATGGACTGCAATGGCCCAGGCAATGGCGTGCCCAAAGCCTTGACGGCCGACACGGGTCCTGGGTCCCAGTTGTCGTCTCCGTCTGGCAGCTGCACCATGCCGCAAGCCCCCACCGCCAGCGAGGACCCAGCCTCGTAGACCGCTCCGTCCGAGTAGACCGTGGTGTCGGAAAACGGGAACCCGTCGCCGCCCTTGACCCACTGCACGTGCGCAAGTAGGTCGTCGCTTGGAGGACGCCACGCGTGGAGGGGCTCGGGCAAGACCAGCCTCTCCAGCAAGGTAGTAATGGTCACGCTGGTGCTGAGGGGAACAAGCTTGCTGACCTCGGCAGGGAGCGTCAGGCTCGGCCAGCTGTCCTGGCAGGCCGTGTGCCTGTGCCAGAGGGTGCCAGGCTGGCCAGGGTGCAACTGGCAACATGGCGGGCGGGCGATCCTTGGGGCTCCGTGGTACCTTCTGCTGTTAGGCCACTGCCCGAGGACAAAGACCGAGCGCGCGTACCCCCGCTGGCTGCTGTTGAGGGGCTCCCAGTCCTTCGCCAGGTTAGAGCTCCCCACACCCTTGGAGAACCAGCGCCGCAACTGCGGAAGGAAAATGTCACTACGAACGTCCTCGTGAGTGCCGTCTGCCAGGAGCTTCATCTGCCAAGCCCTCACGTCCAGCGTGATACATTGCTTGGCGTACCATGGGGAAACCTCAAGAAAGCTGATGATCGTACCGTTCGGCCTGACGATGCAGTCTAGCGCCTTAGGGTCGTAGCCAATCCTCTTCAGCGACATGACCACCGCTCCGAGCGGACCGCGTACGTCCGCCCAGCATGTAGCCGAGTTGGCCGCCCACTCAAATGCTGGCTTGAGCTGCCCGATCGGCGCCCACTTCTCCCACACGGCGCGCGCCAGCGTGAAGCAGGGCGCCAGCGTCGCTGCGAACAGAGGGTCGATGGTGGGCGATCCTCCCACCAGCAAGCACGCCGTGAGCGACTTCCCGTGGGGATTCGGCTCGATGGCGTGCCGCACCAGGCTGCGCGCCTGCTGCAACTCCGTGTTGTTGAGCCCCGTGCAGTTGATGCCGTAGAAAAGGCTGGGAGCCAAGCCTGTCGATACGATCTTAGCCGCAGTGGCCCTGCCCCGTCGAAGTCCCAATAGCCGCCTGATGCGAGGGATGCGGAGTCGGTTTTGAGCTATGCGGTGACGCCTGACGACGCTTGACCTCCTTCCGCCCTCCGTGTAGTCGATGCCGAGGTTGCGCACCTCCCTGACACCGATAGCACCTGTGGTCGAGCCCAGGTGCTTCTGGAGAGTGGCCCTCAAACTCCTGCTGCTGGCCAGCACCCGCGACTTCTTGGCGGCAATGGACAGGTTGACCTTCGCCAGCCCCTTAACCACCGCCTTAGCAGCCATGGTGAGGTTTTTGGCAACACGCTTCGACCCTCCCCACCGCTGCAGCACAACGTCGTCGACCACGACGGCAGGGGTCACCGTGGGGCAGGCGACCTTCAACTCGTCTAGCGGCGAAAGGAGCATGACCTTCATGAAGGTGGTGGCGAAGGCGTCGCCAGCCAACACCGTCTGCATAACCATCAGCTCGTCAGAGCAGCACGTCTCCAGGCTGATGACCCTGGGGAGGCGGTAGAGCGAGACCTGCAACTTGGCCAGCCACAGTGGAAACTTGTGCTGCACGCACGCCCGCAGCAAATTGCCGTGCATGATCTGCTCGAAGGCCTTCCACAGGTCCATCACTATCGACGCCGAGGCCCAGTCCTGGCCCTTGTTCACCTCGCTCATCATCTGGGCCCATTCTGCACGAGCCTGCTGCTGCCACACTGCCCTGTCGCAACTCTTGCCCGAACTGGCCCACCAGTAGTCCCTGTCGTGCGCCGCCTCCCAGGCCTTCGCGATGCCCCTGCGGAGCCTGTCGTGAATGCGAACCACCGCGCCCAGCAGCGCGATTGGGCGGAGGCCCCCGTCCGACTTGGGAATGAAGGCCAGCTTGGTGATGAAGGATGGCCAGTCGCACTGCAACTCGATGGCGGCCAGCAAGTCAATGAGCGTCTCGATCCCAGCGTCGTCGAGCACGCCCAGCTCGCACGGGCGCAAAGCGTCGAAGGACGAGCCACTGGAGTCCTTGAAGGTGGCGGTGACCGCTCTGATCTCACCCACCGAAGGTCGAGCAGGACGCTCACCGAGATCAGCTGGCCACTCAAGGTCCCTCGCCGCGAGAGCGCCCCCCAGCGGCGTGGGGGCCCCTACTCCCCAATATCCTGACCACTCCTTCACCAGGGCTTGGACCATCTGAGAGAGCGTACGAGGCTCGCTTCCTGGGGCTCCAGAGATCCTCGGCTGCCAGCCCTGCGGAGGTTTGGTCCAGGAGTGTAGGGCCCCCGTACCTCTAGCGTGATTCTCGGCGACCCAGTCTCCGAAGCCCGCCTTCGCTTTGTCAGCGTCACGCTGCACCAACTTGTCTGCCATGGTGGCGGCGATGTAGCTCGCGACCTGCAGCTGGGGCAGATCCATGCCGTGCGCAGCCTGCGCAAAGCCCAGCAGGGCGAACTGAGCTTGCGCCGTCTCCTGCCTGGGGTCGTTCTGAAAATCGGGCTGAGCACCGCACAATCGATCGAGCGTCTTCAGCGCCCTGTATCTCTTCAGCTCCATGTCGGTCTGAGCTGCGTCCTTGAGCGCGATGGCTACGCTCTTGCACCAAGACGTGGTGGCTGTCACCCTCGGCAGCCTGGGCGCCGACGGCTGCAACACCCTGACTAAGGCCAGCCTAGGACGCCGCTCGCGCCCAGCGAACTCGTGATACTCGTGCTTGAGGCCGATGGCGTCCAGCAAGTACCGCTCCGCGCTGTGAATGAAGATCTGCCACATGATGTCCAGCGAGGTGGTGGCCGCCATGCGGCCGCGTGCCTCCGCCCACCTCTGGGAGTGGTCCTCGGTGCAGCACGCCTTGGGGAGAGGGTACGGAAGCTTCTTGGGAACCTTCATGACTTGCATGAACCTGTTGACCGAGCTGGCGTTGAACCTGAGCTCGACAGGGAAGTGTGGAGAGATATCCCACCCAAGCTTGATCTCCGCCTGCGCTTCCGAGATCACGTGAGAGACGACAAAGTAGTCAATCACCTTGCCCGACGGCCGAATAGTGCCGTCCGCTGGCGACACCACCCTGCCACCGACGCGCTCGAGGAAGCCCGAGCACTGCAGTTCGTGGGGCTCCATGTTGAAGTCTCCCGCGATCACGAAGGGCTTGCCGATGGCGCGCACTGCCATCGCGATGCCGTCCAAAATGCTGAGGTTGTAGGCCGAGAGGCCGACGCCAACCTTCAAGTAGACGTTGAACCAAGCTAGTCCCCCAGGGAAGGGGCCAGCTACATGCGCGACTGCCGCGCGTCCTGGCGTGAGCACCGTCGGCTGCCCCGCTTCGAACTCGCCGAGGCCCGAGGGCCTGGGCGCCAACTGCAAGAGGCCGCCGTGACCTGCATGCCCCGCAGCCACGTCGGTGGCTGGAGTGGCCACCGCATGCCAGCCAAGCCTCTGCAGCTTGTCTGTGACCTCGCAGCACCTCTCCTGGGAAAGGTGCGTCTCCTGGACCGCAACCAGGTCGCAGCTCCTGAGACCTTCGTAGCTGAGAATGCCCTCGAACCTGCTGTAGGCGTTGGCGTTGATGGAGAGAGCTGTCCACCAGCGCCCGCGAGGGCGGCTACCCTGAGGTTCGTGGCTTCTTGACGGACCGCAAGACCTCCAGGGCGTCGCGGATCCTCTTGCGCTGCTCGTCATCATCACCACAGCTGCCAAGAAGCCCACCAGGGTCATCCTCGCCCAGGAAGTCGTCGAAGTCCTCGGCTGGTGCCGCCCCCGCTGCTGGCGCCGCTGGGGCCTCGCCTCCGCCAGGCTGAGATTCAGCTGGCTCGGGGGCGGGCACAACGCCGCCTGCTGCGGCAGGAGATCCGCCCTGCGGGCGAGCTGCCTTCGCTTCCTCGGCGAGCTCGTTGACCATCTTGGAGAGCTGCTCGAGGAGATCCTGGCCAGAGACTCCGTCGGTGTTGAGCGTGCTGAGCTTCTCCTTGATCGCGTCAGGGCTGATGCCTCCACCGTAGAGCGCGGCAGCCTCGCGCTTGGCATCTGCGAGCTCCTGCTGCAGCTGCGCGATGCCCATCTTGGTCGCGTGCACCTGCTCCAGCGCCTTGCGAGCCACCGCGGGCTCGCGCTTGAGTCGATCCTGAGCGTCAGCAAGCTGCCGAGCAAGCCCATCCACTTTCTGAGGTGCCGACTTCCCCACCAGGCCGAGAGACTGAGCACGGCGAGCAGCGTCCACTTTCCCACGAGATGACTGCGTGAGGGTGTGCTTCGTCGCGTCCCATGTCTCCTGCGAGAATGCGGCCCAGACCTTGACCTCCTCCGCGCTGAGGGACGTGCCCGTGGAGCTCTTGTCGCCTCCAGCACTCTTGCCTTTGAAGAGCTTGCCGTTGAGACCCCACTGGTTGCTCGGCGGCGAGTTGGCCCACTTGCCGCGGGTGGGAGGCTGACGAAGCTGCCACGGCTGATGCTGCCCTGCTCCACGCGGCAGGCGAGGTCGCATGCCTCCGCACCCCGCCTTGGTGCACCGAGTGCGGTCAGCCGCGTGGTACTCTCCACAAACGCACTGCCACTGAGGTGCCATGGCTGGGACACGCTCTGTGTTATAAGTGCCAAAACTATGGGAGCCGCCGCGCGCGCCGCTGAGAGTCGAGCTCGGGAAACAGAGCTATCCCGTGTCGGCCAGGAGGCTTGCAGCCTCCCAAGCATTGGGTCTTGAGCCAAAATGGCTACGGGGGATTAGAGCCACAAGAGAAGGGCAATCTATAGGAACACGCGTAAAACACCAAGGACTCGTGCCCCAGGAGAGGCCCAATACGTAGGAACATGAGTAAAACATTTAGGATTGTGTACACAGGAGAAGGATCTATAGAAACATACGTAAAACATCAAAGAATCGTGCTCCAGGTGAGGCCCAATCGATAGGAGCATACGTAAAACACATGGGATTGGAGCTACTCCTGTTGCCTTCTGAGGCCTCGTGCTCCTGGGGCCTCTCGGGGCCTCCTGTTGCCTTCCGAGGCCTCCTGGCGTTTCCTGTTGCCTCCTGGGGCCTCCTGTGGTTTCCCGAGGCCTTCTGGAGCTTCCTGGGGCCTCCTGGAGCCTCTTGGGACATCCTGTGGCCTCTTGAGTCTTTCTGTGGCCTCCTGATGCCTCCTGGGACCTCATGTGGTCTCCTGGGGCCTCCTGGAGCCTGTTGGAGCCTCCTGTGGCATCCTGAGAAGAATCTGCGCCCACGAGCCTGGCCACCAAAACAAGCAAACCGATCGAGACATCCTCAAAATCTGGCCCACCTGGGGGGTGAAAATGAGCGCCTCGCTCGAGACATCCTCCAAATCTGCTCCGAAAGCGAAGGATGTTGGGCCCAGAAACAAGCAAACCGCCTGAGACATCCCCACAAAATGGCCGCGAACGAGCCCGTGCAACCACCCCTGGCGGCTCCCCTTAGGGGTGCTGAAATGAGCGCCTCGCTCGAGACATCCTCCAAATCTGCTCCGAAAGCGAAGGATGTTGGGCCCAGAAACAGGCAAACCGCCTGAGACATCCCTACAAAATGGCCGCGAACGAGCCCGTGCAAACACCCCCGGCGGCTCCCCTTAGGGGTGCTGAAATGAGCGCCTCGCTCGAGACATCCTCCAAATCTGCTCCGAAAGCGAAGGATGTTGAGCCCGGAAACAAGCAAACCGCCGGAGACATCCCCACAAAATGGCCGCGAACGAGCCCGTGCAAACACCCCTGGCGGCTCCCCTTAGGGGGCCTGAGTATGAGTAAGTCTGTGTAAGAGTAAGTCTGTGTATGAGTAAGTCTGGGTATGAGTTGGTCTGTGTATGAGAAGGTCTGTGTATGTGTACGTCTGGGTATGAGTAAGTCCGAGTATGAGTAATACTGTGTATGAGTAAGTGTGGGTATGAGTAAGTCTGTGTATGAGTACGTCTGGGTGTGAGTAAGTCTGTGTATGAGTATGTCTGTGTATGAGTATGTCTGAGTGTGAGTAAGTCTGAGTATGAGTAGGTCTGAGTATGAGTAAGTCTGAGTATGAGTAAGTCTGAGTATGAGTAGGTCTGAGTATGAGGAAAGAGGAGGAGGGGAGGAGGAAAGAGGAGGAGGGAGAAGGAGTAGGAGGCGTCCAAGTAATAACAAGAACCCCATCTTAGGATATGGGGAATAACAAGAACCCAATCTTAGGATATGGGGAACAAGAAAACTGAAGAGAACGCCACTTTCACACCCCACCATCGTTTCGGCTACACTACACCCCACCTTCGCGCACCATTCATTATTCGGCAATCGTATTAAGCTCTTGATCCAGAAATGCCAAACCGTTGTACTTTCACGCCTCACTTTCGTGTCGCAGCCTTTTTTCTGGCATGGTTCCAATGAAATTACAAGAGGTTCTGGGGGTAACTGTCCCATTGCCGACCAGGACGGCCCAAACTCGGGCCGACGCCCTTACGGCACCCCAAGAGTCCGGAGGATCTCAAAGGATCCTAAGGCATTCCGATGGGCCATGGCGGGTTTCCTGGGATGCCGAAAGGTCCTCAGGGGTGCTGCAGGTCATGTGGGATCCCGAAGGATCCTTAAGATGCCCTCTCAGGAATCTGGGACTTGGTGGGATCCATAGAACTTCGCAGGATTCTCTAAGAAGATACTTTGGGAATCTTGCAATTTGTGGGACCCCTGGGGATTATTTGGGTTCCCCCAAGAGGCCCTCCCAGGAATATTGGAATCTCCAGGATCGATCGGAATTCTTGGGATTCCTCATGACGTCCTCTCAAGTATCTGGCAACTGGTGGGATCCATTGGAATTCCCCGGATTCCTTTCGATGCTTCCTGGGAATTCCGAGGAGTGGTAGGGTCCCACAAGAATTCCTAGGATTCCCCCAGAGGGAGCCTCAGGAATCTGGGAACTGGTAAGATCCTTTGGAATACCCACAGTTCACTCGGAGGCCCTCCCTGGAATTTGGAAACTGGTCGGATATCCCAAAACTCCACGGATTTCCCAAGAAACGCTCTCGGGAATCTGGCACTTGGTACGAGTCCTACGAATTCCTAGGATTCCATAGGAGGCCCTCCCAGGAATCTGGGAGTCGGTTGGATCCTTAAGATTTCGTAGGATTCCCGAGGAAGCATTCTCAGGAATCTGGCAATTGATACCTGCGGGATTCCTACGACTCTCTAGGAGGCCATCCTGCTCGATGCGCATTGCGTGTATAGAAAGTTCGTTAACCACGCAAACAGAATTTGCACTTTCACACATCACCTTCGTGTCGCCAATTAAATGTATGACATCAGGAGCGCCTTTGAATTATACTGCACTCGTACCGCATTCAAACGCGCCTGAAGACATCAGGGCGCCTGAAGACATCAAGAGCGCCAACCAAACCCTACCGGGAAATCGATTTCGGTTTCGTGTTCGTGCGTGCCGTGCGTGCGGGCGAGGCGAAGCTGCGTGGGCGGGCTTGAAGAAAGTCTCCTCTTGCTGAGGCGCGGCCGGACCAAATGACTCCCTTCCAGCGTCTGGTGGCCCGCGGTGTCCCGCCGGTGTCCCGCTGTGGCTGAGGCGCGGCCGGACCAAATGACTCCCTTCCAGCGTCCGGTGGCCCGCGGTGTCCCGCCACTGTCCCGCCGGTGTCCAGTCGGTGTCCCGATGATGAAAGTGATGATGATGATGATGATGATGATGATGATGATGATGATGATGATGATGTTGACGATGATGATGATGATGATGATGATGATGCTGTTGCTGCTGCTGCTGATGATGATAGTGATGATTGTGATGATGGTGAGGCTGGCGATGATGATGGTGACGACGATCATGATGGTGATGATGGTGATGATGGTTATGATGCTGATGATGATGATGATGATGATGGTCATGATGGTGATGGTGGTGATGGTGATGATGGTGGTGATGATGGTGGTGATGATGCTGTGGATGATGGTGATGATGATGGTGTCCCGATGATAATGGTGTTGATGATGATGACGATGACGATAATGGTGTCCCGTCGATGATGATGATGAGGAGGATGATGAGGTGGTGATGAGTTTGATGATGGTGGCCCGATGATGGTGATGATGACGATGCTGATGTTGTTTTTCATGGTGGTGTCCCGATGATGTTGGTGATGGCGATGATGATGATGACGATGATGATGTTGATGATGCTGATGCTACTGATGATGATGATGAGGGTCTCCCCATGGTGGTGATGTTGATGCTGTTGTTCATGATGATGATCTGATGGTGCTGATGATGATGGTAGTGTTCCGATGATGACGATGGTGGTGTCCCGATGATGACAATGTTGATGATGAGGATGGTGACGATGATGGTGTCCCGATGATGATGATAATGATGGTGATGACGATGATGAGGTTGATGATGATGGTAATGCGGTGATGATGATGATGATGGTGTC